>LR738709.1:248109111-248143079 GCA_902687465.1 Secale cereale | reverse complement strand
ATATAATTTTGGCCATTTCTAGTCGATCCCCTAAACTTAACGTTGTAAACTTCAATTTGATAAAGTTCAAAGTAGGTTCAACCGAATGTAGGATGCATTCAAACATAAAAATTGATATTTTTGCATAACCAAACATAGAACATAAATTTAAACTAAGCTAAACTACTTCTGGTCGAAGTAGAGGTCGCGCCAATCCTTCCTCGTTAGGTACGGTGTGCCGCGAGCCGGGTCCGGGCCGCTGCTGTTGTCGATTCGTTGGGGGAATACACTCCTCCACTTGTCAATGTCGATCTCCTCGTCCTCGGGGCCCACCTCAACACCCTCTGCGCTGCCGTCCTCGCCGCCTTAAACCTCGTCATCACAAGAGAGCACGATAACCTCGCCGCCCACCGCACCGCTGTCCTTGCCGTCTTCGACCTCGTCATTGGAGGAGACTGCGATAACCTTGCCGCCCTCCGTGCCGGCACAGATCTCTCGCTCTGCCTCCACGAGCTCCGGCTGCTGCCGGCGAAGCTCTTGTATGTAGGCCTCATCGGCGGCCTCGGCCTCGAGGCGCTCCCACGCCACGCGATCCTCTCGCGCCATAGTCGTGCTCACCACCCCTGCCTCTGGCAGAACGAGGTCAACCAGATGTGTGCCGAAGGGGAATTTCAGCCTAGCCACCTAGCCGTGGTAGTGGACCTGCCAGCGGTCGTATTCCATGGCCGCGAGCTTGGCCGTGTGGAAGCTACCGAGCCACCGGCGGATGTGGGTCTCCTGTTATGTAATCTCGGCAACCCACAGCCCCCACCGCCATTGTCGGACCACAAGGTAGGACCTCTTCGGTTGCCGGGTCCAAGGGAGGACGAGGAAGTCCTCGAACTGGTGTAGGGGCATGGCGGCGGGCGGATCGGGGGACTGGTAATGGAGGATCGATAAAGAGCCCGCAGAGGACGACGAGGACACCTCAGCGGCCACCTTGCCGGCGTCGGGCAAAGAGGCCGCAATAAACCTCTTTTTGGCCATTGGCTCCTCGAGCTCCCTGGCACACAGGCATAGGTTGAGGATGGTGGCGGCGGTGATGGCGGCTACCTACCAATGGTTTCGGGGGTGGTGTGTGTCTGTGTGAGCGGAGGTTTTGGGGAGTGTGTGGTGAGTGTGTGGAGGGGGGCAAGGTGGTGTTTGAGGAAATACCGCGGCAACTGAAAATTTTACTATGCGGGACTAACAAGGCAGGGCTACTGAAAATTTGGATCAAGGCCGAGCAGATATTTTTGAGATTGCGAGGGATGCAAAGGCGAGAGTAAAATACCGGGGCTACTGAAAAACTGAATCAAGGGACTGAAGCGAAGCGGGAGTAATAGACATCGCACACGGTCCGCACATGCTAATCGTGTGCTATCAAACATTAAAACCTTCCAGGCGGTAGATATTTTCGAGATTACAAGGTAGTATGTATTTTTGAATTTGTGAGGGATGCAGAGGCGGGAATATTTGGGGAGCGAGCTAGTGTGCTTGACACGCCGGCTGTGGACTGTACCCGATGCACCTTCTCGCGTAAGCCATATGCATACTATACACTATCGGTGCTCCAGGATATTTTGTACTGCATCTCACACGGTTGGTGATAATAAATTCTGTGTGATCTACTTGATTTTTCATCTTGATTTGAATTACATAATGGGGTCACACCTGCAATGGACAGTGTTTGAATTCTATAACTTTTATCTGCACTGAACATGCAACTATAGGTGTGTCATCCAAAAAATTGGAATTATTCAGGTTTCATTTGGACATTTTTATACATTAACTTGGTTTTCTAGGCATTTCAGTTGCACAATTCAAAATTAAACTACATGCACATGCTCTGGTGCACCGGCATGGGTTGGGTTATGAAATCATATATGTGACCATGGTTTGATGCTTCTGTCCCATGCAAGAAATGGGGATGAATTTCGAACACCACGGCTCTCCAACAAATGTTGAAGTGCTTGGTTTTAAAGTTCTAGTAAATCGAAAACTTGTCTGAAATTCATGAAACTTGACATGTTATCATGGAACGGCATCGACATGCCATGGAAAAATATTGTCCCATTTGGGGCAGGTTTGGTTATAAACTTATCACAAACCAGAGGTACTCTCACAACAAGCCTGATGGTTTCTGTCGGATCTTGGGTTCCGGCAAACCCTTGAAGTTCGAAAACTGAGGTGCGCACGAAGATCTCTCCTTCCCGCTCTAGTTCGCTCTCGCACCGATTCCTAAGCCAAGCCCGTCAAACCCGAAGCACAAGAGACACGAGGATTTATACTAGTTCGGGCCACCGTTGTGGTGTAATACCCTACTCCAGTGTGGTGTGGTGGATAGCCTTGTAGGCTGAGGATGAACAAGTACACGGGAAGAACAACCTCCTAAGGAGAGGTGTTCTTGGGCTCGGAGAGCTGGTGGATGTAAGGGTGGTCTCAATCGTCCTCCTTCTATGGTGCTGGCTAGTCTTATTTATAGAGGCCCGGGTCCTCTTCCAAAATATTGAGCGGGAAGAAATCCCACAACGGCCAAGTTTGAAGGGTGACAGCTAGTACAAGCTATCCTGACAAAATGTCGTCTTCTCCTACCAAAGGCTCTGGTGGTGACATCGTCGTGGGCTCCGTGGTGACCTTCGCCCTACCGTCCTGCTGGTCTTGGTCTCGTTGCACCGATATGGAAACCTTTGCCTGACGCCTCAGGACTCCTCGCTTGCACTTGCCCATTTAGCACCGAAGGGGGAAACTGGCTTCCTGCGCCCACTGGCGCTCGCATGGCCTTGGTCGTTAGATGCCCCTTGCCTTGATATCTCCGCTCCTCGGGAGCCAGCCTAGTGACGCCGCCGCAGGGGAGGTCTTGCATCATCTGCCTCGCGAGGCTTGGCCTCTCGCGAGTGTCTTGAGTGGTTTGCTGAGGAAGATGGGCCGTACCAGGCCGCTGGATAAGCCACGCTCAGGGCCACAGGCAGGCAAGTCTGGGAACCCCCGTTCCCAGAATGCTGACAGTAGCCGCCGGGCCCAAGGCGCGCTCAAACTTGGCTTCGCGGCGAAGCCAATGGTCAAGTGCGGAGTGCCGAGGGCCCCAAAAGTCTCCGATTGACGGGACGTGGGCGTCTCCACTTCCCCACGCCGCCTCGGTAACCGCTCGATTTGACGAGTCCCTGCATGCACAAAGACCATCATTACCTGCGATTATGGAGGCCGACTATTGGCCTTCCCCGTGCTATAAATGAGGCGACGGGCGGAGCCCCCGTTGTCCATCTTCTTCCTTCATTCCTCCCGCTTCTTCCTGTTCTCCTTGATCCTTGCTTTGCAGTGCCACTCATGGCACCGATACGACGATCTTCCACCGCCGAGAAGGGAAAAACCCCTTGTGAAGAGCTGGGGTCGCTCCCACCGAAGAAAAGGCCGTTCTGTTCTCGGGACGCCGTCCTGAGGCCGGAAGTGACGAGACCTTGACATGAGCGGCCTCCCCCCGGCTACTCGATGCCCTTGTAGGCCTAGGTGCAAGGCTCCGGAGGGGAAGGCAACGCCCAGCGCCGCTCGCGCCTTGGCCGCGTCGAGCATGCCGGTGTGGTGGGCACCGTCGCCCCGCGAACGCACGTTGGAGGATCTTCGCGCGAATTCGTGGTCTCGGCGGTGATGCCTCCGAGCTCCTGGATCCGCTTCCCGCAATTTTTCTCTGAAGAGATGCCGTCGAGAGGGCCGCTCGAGCCGTGGTTCCAGCACGCCGTGTGCCGGGCCCCGACGACAGGGGTTGTGGTTGAGGTCGTCTCCCTGGGCAAGTTCTTCATGTCTCGCAGATGGGGAGAGGTCGCCCGCGTCTACCGCGCAAAGGGCGCCCTCGCCATGCACTTCGAGCACAACGGCGCCTCAATGCTCTTCAAGGTGTTCGACGAGGAGGGACGCTGCCTGGAGTGCTGCCCCGGAGGGGGCCATCAGGGTGGCACAGCGACTGGCGCCATGCCTGCCATTGGTCCTGCCGTCGACTCTCCTAGCAGCAGCGATTGCCCTTGGGAATCCAGCGGCTCTCCTGAGGCTGACGAGTCTCTGGAGACGAGCGAGGACAACTACGCGCTTCCAAGCTCGCGTCGCGCCTGGAGCGCATCAGCTGCATGAGCTCGTCGCCGATGGTGACTTGAGCGGGGCCGGAGATGGCCTCTCGTTGCCCACTGTTGATGACGGCGTCGACGATGGTTTCCGTAATTTTGGGTCTCCTGAAATCCCTCTCTTTTGCTCCCTACAAGGAATCAAAACCAACCCCATGGGGGCGTGTAAAGAACCTGAAATGCTTTTGCTCTCATGCCTATTATCCTCGCTAAGAGACCCTGTTTGCATGCCTCGTTCCAGCAGTGTCGCTCCTTTTTACCGTTTCAGTATCTTGGTGCTCTATGCTGCCAGGTCCCAGTCCCATGGCAAGCTACAATTGTCGCTGGTATGCCAGGTCACGATGCCGTGGTCAAGGCCAGGAGGTGAGCGGCCCGGGGTCCGGTAAGAGCTCCTGAGGCGCGATGCTCAAGAGACCCCCCTTGGCGTGCATGCAGCTTCCCGAGGCTAAAAATGGAGGTGACATTGCCGATACATGACTGCAGAAACCAAATATTCCATTGATGGCGGCACATCGATGGGATGCACGACTTATCTTGACGGGTCTGAGGTGATTCCTCAAACGGTGCGCCTGGGTTGCTTCTGATGCCACGTGGCTGAGATTTCGCGATTTCCTTCCCGCTTTCCCTAGAGTTCTGCGTCGACAGAGCCCGACCCCGTGCATACCTCACCCACCACTGGCTCGTCCCGATCGCCAGGACGATACCAGGGAGTGAGTGGCTACGTGGCCAGTTAGGCCCCTGAGACACGATGCTCAGGGGTCCCCCTTGACGTACGAATGGCCCTCAGGAAGGAAATGCTGGACTAGTCCTTGGTGTTCTGCGTCGGTAGGGACCGACCCCGCGCATACCTCAGCCGCCGCCGGCTTGTCCGGGTCGCTAGGACAAGACCAGGGAGTGAGGGCTACGTGGCCAGTTAGGCCCCTGAGACGCGATGCTCAGGTTCCCCCTTGACGTACGAATGGAACTGAGCTCTCTAAGAAAGCCTCCCCTTCTCTCGTCATTCTTGTTGCTCTGCGTCTTCGGGTCCTGACCCTCGAGCGAAGCTCAGCCACTGTTGATATGCCAGGTCGTGATGCCGTGGTCAAGGCCAGGGGGTGAGGGCTGGAGAGTCAGTAGGAGCCCCTGAGACGCGAAGCTCAAGGGCCACCCTTTAATGCGCAAGGGAGTTACATGAAGGGGAGATTGGCAGGGTCGCCTGCCGCCGTTCTCCTGAGATTCCAGTGGGTTAGTCTGAAGCAGCACAACTTAGAACTGCGCCTACCGCTGGGCCACTGATCACTCCGCACGAAGACGAAGGCACCGAGGACCTTGTGAGGTGACTTATGCGTGGCAGGCCGCGAGTAAGAGCTTGATCTCTCGAATTTGTCGGCGTTGCAGGGATGGACCCAAGCACAAGCGTCGTGCCAACGAGTGGAGCCCACATTGCGGGATGAGCAGAAGTCCATTAGGCAGTGAGGGAGGCTAAAAGAGGCAGTGAGTGAGCAGGTGATGTCCATAAGGTAAATCATAAGAGGAAATGAGCTAACCCAGGCGACGTAAAATGCGATACATGCCACAGGGATGGTCCCGTGCGGCCTGGGGATGATGCGGCCCGAGGGGAACCCCCAATAGAGTAAGCTAAAGATGGAAAAAGGATACACACTACAGGGGCAGACCCGTGCGACTTGGGAATAATGCAGTCGAAGGGGCGCTCCCAGCTGAACAAAACTGGAAAATGTCACCTGGCATAGTTTCTGAAGTGGCGCTGATGTAGCTGAAGACGCTCGAGGCAGATGTCACTCCTCACGGGCCGCCAGACTCCGGGGCCTCGCGAGGCCCTGGAGGTATCGAGAGCTCGTGAAGAACCTGTTGGGGAACGTAGCATAATTCAAAACTTTTCTACGCTTTCACCAAGATCCAACTATGGAGACATCTAGCAACGAGCGAGTAAGAGTGCATCTACATACCGTTATGGAGATTGCGAGCGGAAGCTTTCGAAGAAGCGTGGATGAAGTAGTCGTACTCTTCGCGTTCTTCTGCACCGATGATCTAGCGCCGAACGGACGGCACCTCCGCGTTCAACACACGTACGGTGCAGCAACGTCACCTCCTTCTTGATCCAGCAAGGGGGGAGGAGAAGTCGTCAGAGATCCGGCAGCACGACGGCGTGATGACGGATGCAGTGGAGATCGCAGCAGGGCTTCGCTGGGCGCCCTGCGTGGGAGTATGGAGGTGTGACGGGAGGGGGAGAGGCGCCAGGGCAAGGGTGCGGCTGCCCTCTCCCTCCCCACATATATATAGGGGGCCAGGGGGTGCGCCAGGGCCCCTGCAGATCCAATCTGCAGGGGGGCGGCGGCCAGGGGGGGGGGGTTCCTTGCCCCCCAAGGCTAGTGGGGCGCCCCCTCCCCCCTAGGGTTTCAACCCTAGGCGCATGGGGAGGTGGCCCCCTAGTGGTGCGCCAGCCCATTAGGGCTGGACACTTCCCCTTGCGGCCTAGGGGCCCCACCGGGATGGGTGGCCCCACCCCGTGGACCCCCGGAGCCCCTCCGGTGGTCCCGGGACGCTCTCGGTGACCCTCGGAGATCACCCGATGGCCGTAACTGGACTTCCTATATATCAATCTTTACCTCCGGACCATTCCGTAACTCCTCGTGACGTCCGGGATCTCATCCGGGACTCCTATCAACTTTCGGGTTTCCACGTGCATGTATCTCTACGACCCTAGCGTTACCGAACCTTAAGTGTGTAGACCCTACGGGTTCGGGAGACACGTAGACATGACCGAGATGACTCTCCGGTCAATAACCAACAGCGGGATCTGGATACCCATGTTGGTTCCCACGTGTTCCTTGATGATCTTTATCGGATGAACCACCGTGTCAAGGATTCACTCAATCCCGTATGTTATTCCCTTTGTCCATCGGTACGGTACTTGCCCGAGATTCGATCGTCGGTATTCCCGATACCTTGTTCAGTCTCGTCATGGCAAGTCTCTTTACTCGATCTGTAATCCATCATCTCGTGACTAACTACTTAGTCACATTGAGCTCATTATGATGATGTCTTACCGAGTGGGCCCAGAGGTACCTCTCCGTCATACGGAGTGACAACATCCCAGTCTCGGTTCGTACCAACTCAACAGACACTTTCGGAGATACCCGATGCGTACCTTTATAGCCACCCAGTTACGTTGTGACGTTTGGCACACCCAAAGTATTCCTACGGCATCCGGGAGTTGTACAACCTCATGGTCTAAGGAATAAATACTTGACACCGAAAAGCTTATGCATTACGAACTATATGATCTCGTGTTATGCTCAAGTTTGGGTCTTGTCCATCACATCATACTCCTAATGATGTGATCCCATTATCAATGACATCCTATGTCCATGGTCAGGAAACCGTGACCATCTGTTGATCAACGAACTGGTAACTAGAGGCCTACCAGGGACTCATTGTGGTCTATGTATTTACACATGTATCACTGTTTCCGTACAATACAATTCAAGCATGAATAACAGAAAATTATCATGAACAAGGAGATATAATAATAATGCCTTTATTATTGCCTCTAGGGCATATCTCCAACAGTCTCCCACTTGCACTAGATTCAATAATCTAGTTACATTGTGATGAATCGAACACCCATAGAGTTCTGGTGTTGATCATGTTTAGCCCGTGAAAGAGGTTTAGTCAACGGGTATGCGACATTCAGATCCGTATGCACTTTACAAATATCTATGTCTCCATCCTGAACATAATTCTGGATGGAGTTGAAACGGCGCTTGATGTGCTTGGTCTTCTTGTGAAACCTGGGCTCCTTGGTAATAGCAATAGCACCAGTGTTGTCACAGAAGAGAGTCATCGGGCTTGACGCGCTTGGAATGACTCCTAGGTCGGTGATGAACTCCTTCATCCAGACTCCTTCCTGCGCTGCTTCGGAAGCAGCTATGTACTCCGCTTCACATGTAGATGCTGCCACGACGCTTTGCTTGCAACTGCACCAGCTGAATGCCCCTCCGTTCAAAATATACACGTATCCGGTTTGAGACTTAGAGTCATCCAGATCTGTGTCGAAGCTAGCATCGACGTAACCCTTTACGACGAGCTCTTCGTCACCTCCATAAACGAGAAACATATCCTTAGTCCTTTTCAGGTACTTCAGGATGTTCTTGACCGCTGTCCAGTGTTCCGTACCGGGATCACTTTGGTACCTCCCTACCAAACTTATGGCAAGGTTCACATCAGGTCTGGTACACAGCATGGCATACATGATAGAACCTATGGCCGAGGCATACGGAATGACACTCATCTTTTCTCTATCTTCTGCCGTGGTCGGCGACTGAGCCTTGCTCAATCTCATACCTTGCAAAACAGGCAAGAATCCTTTGTTTGACTGATCCATATTGAACTTCTTCAATATTTTGTCAAGGTATGTACTTTGTGAAAGACCAATGAGGCGTCTCGATCTATCTCTATAGATTTTGATGCCTAATATGTAAGCAGCTTCTCCAAGGTCCTTCATTGAAAAACTTTTATTCAAGTAGGCCTTTACATTTTCCAAGAATTCTATATCATTTCCCATCAGCAATATGTCATCCACATATAATATGAGAAATGCCACAGAGCTCCCACTCACTTTCTTGTAAATACAGGCTTCTCCATAAGTCTGTATAAATCCAAACGCTTTGATCACTTCATGAAAGCGAATATTCCAACTCCAAGATACTTGCACCAGCCCGTAAATCGAGCGCTGGAGCTTGCATACCTTGTTAGCGTTCTCTGGATCGACAAAACCTTCCGGTTGCATCATATACAACTCTTCCTTGAGGAAGCCGTTAAGGAATGCTGTTTTGACGTCCATTTTCCATATCTCATAATCATAGAATGCGGCAATAGCTAACATGATTCTAACTGACTTCAACATCGCTACGGGAGAGAAAGTCTCGTCGTAGTCAATCCCTTGAACTTGTCGATGACCCTTAGCGACAAGCCGAGCCTTATAGATGGTCACATTACCATCCGCGTCTGTCTTCTTCTTAAATATCCATTTGTTTTCTATGGCGTGCCTATCATCAGGCAAGTCCACCAAAGTCCATACTTTGTTTTCATACATGGATTCTATCTCGGGTTTCATGGCTCCAAGCCATTTATTGGAATCCGGGCCCGCCATCGCTTCTTTATAGTTCGAAGGTTCACCGTTGTCTAACAACATGATTTCCAGTACAGGGTTGCCGTACCACTCTGGTGCGGAACGTGCCCTTGTGGACCTTCGAAGTTCAGTAGTAACTTGATCTGTTTCTTCATGATCATTATCATCAACTTCCTCCCTTGTCGGTGCAGGCACCTCAGGAACGGTTTCCTACGCTGCGCTACTTTCCGGTGCACGAGGGGTGACTGTCACCTCATCAAGCTCTACTTTCCTCCCACTCACTTCTTTCGAGAGAAACTCTTTCTCGAGAAAGCATCCATTCTTGGCAACAAAGTCTTTGCCTTCGGATTTGTGGTAGAAAGTGTACCCAATCGTTTCCTTTGGGTATCCTATGAAGACGCATTTTTCCGATTTGGGTTCGAGCTTTTCAGGTTGAAGTTTCTTGACATAAGCATCGCAACCCCAAACTTTTAGAAACGACAGCTTCGGTTTCTTGCCAAACCAAAGTTCATACGGAGTCGTCTCAACGGATTTCGACGGAGCCCTATTTAAAGTGAATGCGGCAGTCTCTAAAGCATAACCCCAAAAAGATAGCGGTAAATCGGTGAGGGACATCATAGATCGCACCATGTCCAACAGAGTACGATTTCGACGTTCGGACACACCGTTACGTTGAGGTGTTCCGGGCGGTGTCAATTGTGAAACAATTCCACAGATCCTAAGGTGTGTGCCAAATTCATGACTTAAATATTCACCCCCACGATCCGATCGCAAGAACTTTATTTTTCTGTCACGTTGATTCTCAACCTCATTCTGAAATTCCTTGAACTTTTCAAAGGTCTTAGACTTGTGTTTCATCAAATAGATATACCCGTATCTGCTCAAGTCATCCGTGAGGGTGAGAACATAACGGTAGCCTCCGCGAGCCTCAACACTCATTGGACCGCACACATCGGTATGTATGATTTCCAACAAGTTGGTTGCTCGCTCCATTGTTCCGGAGAACGGAGTCTTGGTCATCTTGCCCAAAAGGCATGGTTCGCACGTGTCAAATGATTCATAATCAAGAGACTCTAGAAGTCCATCTGAATGAAGCTTCTTCATACGTTTGACACCAATATGACCAAGGCGGCAATGCCACAAGTATGTGGGACTATCATTATCAACTTTACATATTTTGGCATCTACACTATGAATATGTGTATCACTACATTCGTGATTCATCAAAAATAAACCATTGACCAGCGGGGCATGACCATAAAACATATTTCTCAAATAAATAGAACAACCATTATTCTCCGATTTGAAAGAGTAGCCATCTCGCGTAAGACGAGATCCAGAAACAATGTTCATGCTCAAAGCTGGTACTAAATAACAATTATTGAGGTTTAAAACTAATCCCGAGGGTAGATGTAGAGGTAGCGTGCCGACGGCGATCACATCGACCTTGGAACCATTCCCGACGCGCATCATCACCTCATCCTTCGCCAGTCTCAGTTTATTCCGCAGCTCCTGTTTTGAGTTACAAATATGAGCAACTGCACCGGTATCAAATACCCAGGAGCTACTACGAGCGCTGGTAAGGTACACATCAATAACATGTATATCATATATACCTTTGACGTTGCCGGCTTTCTTGTCTGCAAAATATTTGGGCCAGTTCCGCTTCCAGTGACCCGTTCCCTTGCAATAAAAAACACTCTGTCTCAGGCTTGGGTCCATGCTTTGGCTTCTTCCCGGCAACAGGCTTGCCAGGCGTGGCAACTCCCTTGCCGTCCTTCTTGAAGTTCTTCTTACCCTTGCCTTTCTTGAACTTAGTGGTTTTATTGACCATCAACACTTGATGTTCTTTCTTGATGTTCACCTCCGCTGATTTCAGCATCGAATACACCCCGGGAATGGACTTCTCCATCCCCTCCATATTGAAGTTCAACACGAAGCTCTTGAAGCTTGGTGGGAGCGACTGGAGGATTCTGTCAACGACCGCTTCATCTGGGAGATTCATTCCCAGCTGAGACAAGCGGTTGTGCAATCCTGAAATCTTGAGGATGTGCTCATTGACAGAACTGTTCTCCTCCATCTTACAGCTGTAGAATGCATCGGAGACATCATATCTCTCGACTCGGGCAAGAGCTTGGAAAACCATTTTCAGCTCTTCGAACATCTCATATGCTCCGTGGTGCTCAAAACGTTTTTGGAGCCCCGACTCTAAGCTGTAAAGCATGCCGCACTGAACCAGGGAGTAATCATCACAACGCGACTGCCAAGCGTTCATAACGTCTTGGTTTGCCGGGGCGGGAGCGTCACCTAGCGGTGCTTCTAGGACATAAGTTCTCTTGGCTGCTATGAGGATAATCCTCAGGTTACGGACCCAATCCGTATAGTTGCTACCATCGTCTTTCAGCTTGGTTTTCTCTAGGAACGCGTTGAAGTTGAGGGAAACTTGAGCGTGGGCCATTTGATCTACAAGAGATATTGTAAAGAATTCAGACTAAGTTCATGATAATTAAGTTCATCTTAATCAAATTTTAATGAACTCCCACTCATAATGACATCTCTCTAGTCATCTAAGTGATACACCATCCGAATCGACTAGCCCGAGTCCGATCATCACGTGAGACGGACTAGTCATCAACGGTGAACATCTCATGTTGATCGTATCTTCTATACAACTCGTGTTCGACCTTTAGGTCTTCCGTGTTCCGAGGCCATGTCTGTACATGCTAGGCTCGTCAAGTGAACCCTAAGTGTATCGCGTGTGTAAATCTGTCTTACACCCGTCGTATGCGAATGTTAGAACCTATCACACCCGATCATCACGTGGTGCTTCGGAGCAACGAGCTTTAGCAACGGTGCATAGTTAGGGGAAACACAATACTTGAAATTTTAGTGAGAGATCATCTTATTTACTACCGTCGTTCTAAGTAAACAAGATGCATAAACATGATAAACATCACATGCAATCAATTAAAGTGACATGATATGGCCAATATCATTTTCCTCCTTGGATCTCCATCTTCGGGGCACCATGATCATCTTGTCACCGGCTCGACACCATGATCTTCATCATCATGATCTTCATCATCGTGTCTTGAAGAAGTCGTCACGCCAACTATTACTTCTACTACTATAGCTAACGTTTAGCAATGAAGTAAAGTAATTACATGGCGTTATTCAGTGACACGCAGGTCATACAATAATTAAGACAACTCCTATGGCTCCTACCGGTTGTCAAGTTCATCGACATGCAAGTCGTGATTCCCTATTACAAGAACATGATCAATCTCATACATCACATATATCATTCATCACATCTTCGTTTTGGCCATACCACGTCACATAGCACATGCTGCAAAAACAAGTTAGACGTCCTCTAATTATTGTTGCAAGTTTTACGTGGCTTCTATAGGATTTCTAACAAGAACGTTTCTTACCTACGCCAAAACCACAACATGATTTGTCAACTTCTATTTACCTTTCATAAGGACCCTTTTCATCGAATCCGATCCGACTAAAGTAGGAGAGACAGACACCCGCCAGCCACCTTATGCATCTAGTGCATGTCTGTCGGTGGAACCAGTCTCACGTAAGCGTACGTGTAAAGTCAGTCCGGGCCGCTTCATCCCACAATACCGCCGAATCAAGATTGACTAGTAACGGTAAGAAAGTTGAACAAAATCAAACGCCCACAACTGCTTTGTGTTCTACTCGTGCAAGATGCTACGCATAAAACCTAGCTCTGATACCACTGTTGGGGAACGTAGCATAAGTCAAAAAAATTCTACGCTTTCACCAAGATCCAACTATGGAGACATCTAGCAACGAGCGAGTAAGAGTGCATCTACATACCGTTATGGAGATTGCGAGCGGAAGCTTTCGAAGAAGCGTGGATGAAGTAGTCGTACTCTTCGCGTTCTTCGTCACCGATGATCTAGCGCCGAACGAACGGCACCTCCGCGTTCAACACACGTACGGTGCAGCAACGTCACCTCCTTCTTGATCCAGCAAGGCGAGAGGAGAAGTCGTCAGAGATCCGGCAGCACAACGGCGTGATGACGGATGCAGTGGAGATCACAGTAGGGCTTCGTCGGGCGCCCTGCGTGGGAGTATGGAGGTTTGACGGGAGGGGGAGAGGCGCCAGGGCAAGGGTGCGGCTTCCCTGTCCCTCCCCACATATATATATATAGGGGGCCAGGGGGTGCGCCAGGGCCCCTGCAGTTCCAATCTGCAGGGGGGGCGGCGGCCGGGGGGGTTCCTTGCCCCCCAAGGCTAGTGGGGCGCCCCCTCCCCCCTAGGGTTTCAACCCTAGGCGCATGGGGAGGTGGGCCCCTAGTGGTGCGCCAGCCCATTAGGGCTGGACACTTCCCCTTGCGGCCTAGGGGCCCCACCGGGATGGGTGGCCCCACCCGGTGGACCCCCCGGGCCCCTCCGGTGGTCCCGGGACGCTCCCGGTGACCCCTGGAGATCACCCGATGGTCGAAACTGGACTTCCTATATATCAATCTTTACCTCCGGACCATTCCGGAACTCCTCGTGACGTCCGGGATCTCATCCGGGACTCCGAACAACTTTCGGGTTTCCACGTGCATGTATCTCTACGACCCTAGCGTTACCGAACCTTAAGTGTGTAGACCCTACGGGTTCGGGAGACACGTAGACATGACCGAGATGACTCTCCGGTCAATAACCAACAGCGGGATCTGGATACCCATGTTGGTTCCCACGTGTTCCTCGATGATTTTCATTGGATGAACCACCGTGTCAAGGATTCACTCAATCCCGTATGTTATTCCCTTTGTCCATCGGTACGGTACTTGCCCGAGATTCGATCGTCCGTATTCCCGATACCTTGTTCAATCTCGTCATGGCAAGTCTCTTTACTCGATCCGTAATCCATCATCCCGTGACATGGAACACTCTAACCTCCTTCCTAGCAAACCGTTGATTGGCTAAGTACGCTTTTGCTCAGCCCCTCTTATAGCATTGTTAGATGCAGGTGAAGTTGAAGATTGCTCCATGATTGGACTTCTTTATTGGGATACAACAATATATATCTTATTTAATAATGCACATATATATTGTTAATGGGTGGAAGGCTTGGCCTTTTGCTTGGTCTTTTGTTCCACTCATGCCACCTTAGGATCCGATAAACCGGTGTTATGTTCCTTGATTTTGTGTTCCTAACACGGTTGGGGTTTAGGGGCCCCCCTTGATAATTCGCTCTCCTTAAAGCTTTTCCAGCAAGGCCCAACTTTGGTACTACATCTGCAAAACAACTAAAACTTGCCGAGGGAGTAATTAACCCGAGGATTTATTAATCAACCGCCAGGCCAGTGCTTGTTTTGAGTGTTGGTCCAAACTGGGCGGAATGCAGGGCCACCTTGGGGAAACCCGAGGGCTGGTATTTTCCTGTAGGCTGACCTATCCGTTCGTGGCTTCAGACGAGATACGCGTGGCTACTATCAGGGTGTCGGCACGCCGGGAGGTTCTGCTGGATTAGTTTTACCTTTGTCGAAATATCTTGAGCACGGGATTCTGAGAATACTCTGGTCTTCCCAACATCGAGTTGCGACTCCGCAGATCCTGAGCTTGTGATGGGCTAAGTTGGGACACCCCTCCAGAGTTTTGAACTTTCAAAAGCCGTGCCCGCGGTTACGTGGCAGATGGGAATTTGTTAATATCCGGTTGTAGAGAACTTGACACTATATCCTTAAGAATACACTACCTGTGTGAGTAACCGTGATGGTCTCTTTCCGGAGGGCTTCAGGAAGTGAACACAGTGGGGTTATGTATGAACGTGAGTAGCTAGGATCACTTATTGATCAAATTGGCGTCCGTTGGCACAGATTGTCATCTAGCTCTGAACTCGTAAGCTAGTTGCTTAGTTCTTGCTGCAAACACTTTATTACCTCTCCACACCTAAAGGCTTTGTTAGTTTTGATACCCGGGAATGGGATTGCTGAGTCCTTGTGACTCACATATTACTACACACACTAGATGCAGGTACAGCCGAGAATGACGCAACAGATGGTTCAGAACTTCATAGGGAGTTTGATAAAGAGCGTGGTCGTTTCTATGTTATGTATCCCGACGATCAGTAGTGGTTCCTACTAGGGGCGATCAGGACTTGTGTTCGTGGTATCTTTTCTCATTTGGTTTTCGTCCGTTGTCGGACCATGTGTTATTTGGATGGATGTATGCTATTGTATTCATTGTGTGACGTGGCGAGTGTAAGCCAACTATTTTACTATTTCATCCCTGTATTTTACATGAGTTGTGCAAAGATACCACGCTTGCGATCATTCCAGAATGCGCTTATGTCCCTAAGTCGTGCCTCGACACGTAGGAGATATAGTCGCATCCTGGGAATTACAGTACATGCACAAGTGCCGGGTAGGACTATCTTTCTTTTCATTAACATGCTGATAAACGAGTACAAATCTTACAGAACACCAACATGGATAGAAGAGATTACATATTTGGAACTAAAATTTGGCAAAAGCCTACATATTTCACACTAAAAAAAGATAAGTGCCCCGTAATCCCTTTATTGTCCCTCTCCTCCAAGGAACTACACTGGGAGGCGAAAAGGGCAAAAGGAGCGTCTGGGCAGGAGCCTAGCCCGACCCTGTCAGGACCCGTGGTGAGGAGCCTGACAAGATCGGGAGGGCACGGACGAAGGTGGTGGATGGAGGGAGCATCTAGGCGATGCCCTGATCGCCATCGCCAGGTCCAGAGTCGCACGGACACCGGCAGGGAAGACAAAGCTGAATTCCATGGAAAAGGCCTGCTGGGGGACATGCTGGAAGACAGCTGGAGGAGGCGGAGGCGTCCTCACCGGACCCTCGGAAAATCGCCTTGCTGGGGGGGAGGAGAAGGCCCAGGAGCAGATGATGGTGCAGCCGGCGCCCGACTGACTTTGGTGGTGCATCCGATGTTCAGCTTGAATCTGTGCTATAGCCTTTGAGCTTCATGCTCGGACTCTGCTACCGTCGTCCTCCCCACCGGTGTCCTCCTCGTCGATGTTGCTTGAGGAGGAACTTTTATCGTTGGTCGAGCTCTCCACGCAGCACCCAAAGCGAGCACCCAACTGCCCGAAGACAGTGACGAAGAGTAGGCCCTGCATCCATTAACTTAAAATGGAGGACAACCCTGCCGCAAAGGTATGGGCACGAGCGAAGGTTTTCCAACCACGCCGGAGGAGCATAACATGAGGGGTCGGGAACTTCGTGCTCACCTGCATGCCGCCGTTGCAACAGCCCCTCATGTGCAGCCTCAGTGCCGACGGTTGGTCCACCTCCATCACCCTTGCAGAAGGGGTAGGAACCCGAAGACGACCACATGGGGGACCACACATGTCGTGGGGTTAACATAGTAGATGTCCTAGTGTGAGGACTTAGTCGTGAGGCCAGCGCCTCAACATAGTAGCTTGAGAGGGGTTGATCGGAATCAAGATATGCGACACAAGACAAGGGTTTAGACAGCTTCGGGCCCTGGGAAACATCATTCGGTAATAACCCTACATGTTGTTTGTGGCTAGGCCTCATTATGCTCATCAGAGAGTCGCCGCATAAGCCGGCTCTCCTTATCGTGTCTAGCCCTAGAGATTATTTCTTATCCTTGCTTGTCGCTCATGGGGTGCCCCGCCCCTCCTTATATAAGTTGAAGGGGCAAGTTACATGTAGAGTCCAACCCGGATCAGGACTTAACCTATTCTGACGTCTCACCATGGGCTTCTCGTCATGGGCTTCTTAACGTCTTGGGCTTATAATCTGGCTTACCATCTGGCTTATGATCTGGCTTACCATCTGGCTTACGATCTGGCTTATGATCTACCGGCTTATAACTGTCTGCCGGCTTACCCCTGTCTACTGGCTTACCATCTGTCGGCTTATAATCTGCCTTGTCACCAATGAAATACCAAGTCCCGGCCGGGTCATATCTCCAGCCGGGTCATACCGCAGGGTATATCCCCAACGTTAGCCCCCAGTTTAATTTGGATTTATCCATGTTAAACTGATCCTGCAAAATAAATACAATAACAAATTTGACAAGTTGTGCTCCATGATAAAAATTCTCGTAAGCCGGCACCTGATCATCATTAATTCCAATTGTTGTTTTCTGCATCTAGAAAATCCGGGTCACTAGGCCAGCTTCATAATCAATTTGCTAATGTTGGTTTCTCACAGAGAAATATTGTGAAGAATAATTCATTTGATTCAGCTCCCAAATTCTTAATAAAAATATTGGTCTTTGAAATACTCATCTAATCTTCAGCCGGCTTGAAGATGTAAAACTTGTCGGTTTATCATTGCCAAAATTGTCGGCTTGTAAATATTGATGGCACCGGATCACAATTGTTGCTAACATCAAGCTTGAAAATGTACCTCCCTTATATGCATATCACTTGTAGCCCCCAAGTCTTAAGAAGGGAGCATAGTAACAACTTAAGACTAGCTTCAACATAAATGTTGCAACCTTGAAGATATCTAGGTTGTTCATCTCAGTCACTAGTCAAAACTGAATATTCCACATATGTAGCCCCTAGTGCCGAGTTGTCATGCTTGCAGCGACCTGGGACTTGTAATTGCTTTATGCTCATAAAACTTCAACCAGTGTAGCCCCCAAGGGTCGGGTCATTATGTAATAATGAGCAGGGACTTTGTAGATATGATCATGTAGACTTGAATTGCATCGTGTAGCCCCCAAGGGCTGGCTCAGTAAGATAATACCGATATGGGACTTTATATATATATATATATATATATATATATATATATATATATATATATATATATATACTTCATTGAAAATAACATCAATATATATATATAGGGTGGGACTATTCTGCAACCCCTCTCTAGAGTTCCTAAATAAGCTAATTTAGGAACCACCCTCCTAACCTGTTTCTTTTCCCGAAGGGAGCGAGCGATCTCTGGTCTGCCACAAGCTACTGCGCGCCCCCAGCCACCCCAACCACCTTCTCCAGGAGCCACCGCCGCAGCTTGCCACCAGATGCAGCCAATCCCGGCCATGCCGCCGCCCCGCGCGTAGTACGCCAACACCGGCCGCCGCAGCCGCGCTCCACCACCAACCCGTCGGTGCGCATCATTCCTATACCTCCCCTGCTTCTACATGCAGTCTGTTGCGCATGGTGCTCCTCCAGGTTCCTCTCTGGCTTCCCCACTTGTGTCGCAGGACACAACCCCTCCTCCCTCCTGCATCCTTCCATGCGACAGTCTGCGGTGGGCTTGCTCTCCATGCCACACGAACCAACAGATCTGTGCTCGCTCGTCCTTTAACCATGGTTTCGGGCGTTGACTCTCGCCACTATGACTTCCCGACCCCATCGAAGCCAGGCGCCGCTGCCGTGGGGAGGTGGGTGGAGCGCACCCTTCTTTAGGCCCGTGGTGGGTGTCCTATTCCCTCTCGGACGACATAGCCGTGCCCATCGCGAGCTCCAGCTCCGGTGACACCATCCCCATGCCGATGTTCCAGTGGAGGCATAGAAGCTTGTTCTGGTGGTGACTTCCTGCCTTTCAGTTAACTTCGGTAGCGGTAAAACTCTTTGCCTCCTTGTAATGCCCAGGATGGGATTATACCTCCTACGTGTCGAGGCACGACTTAAAGGTATAAGCCCATTCTAGAATGATCTCAAGTTTGGTATCTTTGCACGACTCATGTAAAAATAGGGATGAAATTGCAAAAAAAGGATAGTTGGCTTACACTCACCACGTTACACAATACATTACATAAGCAAATCATCATCCAAGTAACATCACAACCCGACTACGGGCGAAGATCCAAATGAAAGATACCAAATACATTAAGCCACAATGTCCGAATCGCCCTAGTAGAAACCACTACTAATCATCGGGATAGAGCACATGGTAACGACTACGTTCTTCATTGAACTCCCGGTACAGCTCCGTGTCGTCACCTGAGTAGTTCACCATAGTACCTGCATCTGGTGTTGTGTAGAATCTGTGAGCCACGGAGGACTCAGCAATCCCGTTCACGGGTAGCAAAACTATCTAAGCCTTGGGTGTGGAACAAGGCTGAAGGAAGATAAAAGGTTGCAGCTGCACTAGCACTAGCTTACGTGAGCGAGAAGAGAAGTGCCACGAGCGTCAAGGTGATCACGAAGTGATCCTATCTAAGCACGTCAATCATAACCCCACCGTGTTCACTTCCCGAACCCCTTTCGGAAAATGACTGTCACGGTTACTCACGCTTGTAGTGTGTTCTAAACATGGTGTCAAGTTTTCTACAACCGGATATTAACAAATTCCCATCTGCCACATAACCGCGGGCACGGCTTTCGAAAGTTCAAAACCCTGTAGGGGTGTCCCAACTTAGCCCATTACAAGCTCACGATCCGCGGAGTCGCAACTCCAAGGTGGGAAGGCTCGAGTATTCTTGGAATCACGTCCTCAGATATTCCGACATAGGTAAAACTAATCCAGCAAATCCTCCCGGCGTGCCGACATCCTGATAGTAGCCGCGCGTATCTCGTCTCAGGCCATGACCGGATAGGTCAACCTACAGGTATATACCAATCCTCGAGTTTCCTCGTGGTGGCCCCGCAGTCTGCCCAATTTGGACCAACACTCATGTGGAGCACTGGCCCGGGTTGTTGATTAAGAACTTGGGTTTGCAATGCCCTATGCAAGTTTTAGTTGTTAGGCAAATGGAGTACCAATGTTGGGACTTGCTGGAAAAGGTTTAGCGATAAGCGGCTTCTCGAGGGGGTCCCATAACCCCAACCGTGTTAGGAACGCATAATCAAGGAACATAAAACTGATTCAAATGGTTCCTAGGGCGGCATGAGTGGAACAAATCACGAAGCAAGAGGCTTAGCCTTCCACCCATTACCAATATATAGATTATTTAGTTAAAGAGTTTATATAGTGTGATATCCCAACAATAACTTCAACATGAAGCAAGAATCTTCAAATCTTCTCCTGCAACTAGCAATGCTATAAGCGGGGCTGAGCGAAGCTTACGTAGCCAAACAAAGGTTTGCTAGGTTGGGTGGTTAGACAGATTCATGGTTACAATAGGAGGTTGACAAACAAACATGGGCATCGAGGCAATAAGCTAAAGAGCGAGACTTCTAGCAACAGGAAAAGATAGTAATGATATCTGGGTCAAGTCATCTTGCCTGTCGAGTCGTCGATGGGATCGTAAGACGGCTCCTCGTAGTCAACCTCGGTAGTAACCTCGTTCTCGTTCTCGGTCTCGGCTTGCGGCTCTACTCAACACAAGAACACAACAAGGCACGAAATCAAACAAGGTGCAATGCACAAGCAACATGATGCAAGTATGATGCACTTATGATGCATTAAATGTCAAGGTATGAAGCACACAAGAACAACACAAGGCAACAAATTTAAATGAGGCCGGAATCCACATATAGCGAAACCGGTAAGTCCTCATATGCATATGTTGAAAATGGTCCAGATCTGAACAAAGCTTAATTTAAAGTTGTTAAACAGCAATTTCACATGCACCATGATGACCTACACGAAATTCTAGTCAAGTTTCATATAAATTTTGTTTAAATCGGAGCTACGATATAGAAGATATGAGCAAAACAAGTTAAGCATGGCAACGGTGCAAGATGCACCCAAACATCAAGAAAACATACTCCAAACATGTAACAAAGATTATATTATGATTCTACATGAAAAATCACACAAGTTTCATATAGGACTTGCTCAAAACGGAGCAACGGTTCAACACATACACACGAAACAAGATTCAATGCAAAGCTGAAATTAACAGCCACATATCAACTTTGGAGCAAGAAATATATACTCTACAGCACTCAAACATGGTGACAAGAAGCATGGACATGAAGTATACATATCCTACAGCAAACAACTCCATTGGATCAACTCCATAGGAGGCATGGATCAATAGCAACAAGCTACAACATTTTGATCATGACGTTAAAAACCTGACAGTTATATTTTATAGCAACTTGGGAGCAAGAATTAAATAAGCTACAATAAGCCAAATGAACAAGTGAGGGAATGGATGGATAGGCAATAACATGTAAAACAAGGAATGATCAATGGCCACCCCAAAACTAACATGGATTTGCCTAGGGCATCAAGCAAACATAGCATCAGGATATGACAGATTCCAGACTTAGTAGAATTTTCACTAAGTGTTGAAACAGTAACATTGGCATGGCATGTTTGCAAGCATGTTTAAGTCACCTCAAGGCATATCATGGCAAATGGTTTGCACCACAGCAAAGACCACATGATGGATATTCTAAAACATATTAACATGTGACAAGGGGACAAACACATCAATAGCAACGAGCTCTTCAAAACAGCATCTCATAACATGTTACAAAACATAACAGCCACATGCACTTTTGCAACAGAGATTAACATGGCAATATGAACCCTAACATGCATGCTACAGCAACCATCATGTAAAGCATCTCATGATGAACATTTTGACATCTCATTTGCTTCATTTCGATACCCATGCACCAAGATATCACATCTCAAACATGGCATGAAAATAACAAGTAGTAGCAGTGTATATCAAGTAGCACTCTTGCAGCAGAGATTAGGACCTCTAGATGAAGTCAAACAAGCATGGCACAATGGAACAAAGTGTAGAGCACATCACTACGGTCATTTTGACATATCATACACTCAAAACGGACAAGTATGCACAAAGTTACAGCCACTAGAAGTATGCAACAAAATAAGTAAAATCTAGGACTTAGAGAAAAAAATGGAATCAACCTCGCGGGTCGGGTTGAAGCGGGTCGGAGCGGGGACGCGGGTCGGAGCGGGGACGCGGGCGCCGACCCGTTAGGGTTTTGACCAGGCGACGGATCTGGATCGGGCGCTCGACTCGCCCGGCGGTGGAGGGTGGCCACGGTGACGCTGCGACGGTGGTGAGGTGCGGCGGCCGGAGGCGCTCGGGGCCGGCGGCGAGCTCGGGCCGGAGGAGGCAGGCGGTGGGGCGAGGTGGCCGACGGGCGGTGAAGGTCGGGGCCCGGGGCGGCGCTGGCGGAGCTGCCCGATGCGGCGGCGAGGCATATCAGGGCCGGCGGCGAGCGAAGCGAGCCGGGAGCGAGCGGAGGCGGTCGGGGGCGGAGAGGCCTAGCACGGCCCGGTGCGGGCCGGCCTCGGGCTCGCGGGCCCGGCCGGCGGCGGCGAAGTGGGCACGGGGTTCCGCCCAACGGGGAGGCGACCCGTGGCGGCGGAGAGGGCTAGTCGGACATGTCCGGCCGGCGGGGAAGTGTCCGACAGCTGCGGGGAGGAGGAGACTAGGGTTTCGCCCGAAAATGGAGGGTTGTGGACGTTTTTATAGGCACAAGGAGCTAGGAGACTCCAAATGGGGAGCGGTTTTCGACCACGCGATCACAATTCGACGACCGAGATGATGGGAAGGGTTGTGCTGGGTTAGTGGGCTGTTGTGGAGGGGGGCTTGGGCCTTAAAGAAGAGGTTCTTTTATCCCACTAGGTTAACCGTTGGAGTACCAAACGAACTCCAAACGCGATGAAACTTGACAGGCGGCCTACACGTACCAATACAACATCGCACGACAAGTCTCACGTCATTCTGGAAACGTTACATGGACACACACGAAAGAAGGACTCGGGGATGCCACGGGCACGTGTGAGCGCCGGAACTCGAAACGGACAACAGGAAGAGACGAGTGGGGCCGGATGCAAGTGACAACACAATGCAATGCAATGCAATGCACATGACAACATGACATGGATGAAATGCACACACGCACACGACAAAACACAAAAACCCGAAATGAAAGAAGAGCCCGGAAAGGAATTGATGGAGCCAAAGTTTATATATTGCCATATTGGGAAAGTGTTACATCTGGGGCATTACACTCCTTCAGTTAACTGCTCTTCATGTCCTAGATGAATCTCGTCCTCGAGCAGTTCATGGTGTGGATCTGCGGTGGTTAGCTTTTGGGTTTCTTCTACTCCTCCGACCCAGCCTCTGTAGTTGGCAATTATTTGGAGGTTATCTGTAGCTAGCAGTTTGCATGAACTGAATAAGGAGTTGACTGAGACGACCATTTCAGTTAGCTCAAATCAAAGAAAAAAAGGTGTGTTACGTCTATTTGGATACTTGGGTAGCCACTGAATTTTATTGTTGAGGTCTAATATGCGTCAGGGCATCTAAACTACCGCATTTACTGACGTGATGTGTATAGGTTACAAGGATACGTGTTTGTGTACTTGCATGTTCAGTTCTTACTTGCAAAATAATGTTGTGTCAAGAGTCAAGACATCCATGTCTGGTTTATTATTTTGGGGATCCAGTGAATATTATTTTTCCTGTTAGCAGTTAACTTCTGCTCCGTTGCACCAGGGATCGACGAGGTGCAGGACCCCTGATGGGGATTTACTGGTGGAGCGACCTCTCTACAGCTAGCTCAATTTCATGGATAAGTTAGCTTAGTTTCAAGGAGCAGTTTGTTTTACTAATAGTTATGTAAAAAAGAAGCAGAGACCACTGCTCAATTAGCTCTTCCCCCATGTTGCCAGCGGCGCGATCCACGGTGCGTAGTTTGCCAATGCTCAGTTTCATGGGGCAGTTAGTTTAGGGACTGGCTGCAGTTATCTTGTGTCCAAAAGAATTAAGTGATGTACACAACTATGATTTTGCCAAGCCCATGCTTGCATGATTGTGACGCCCCCGATTTCACCATACACTAATCATGCACGCAAATGTGTACGACGAAGATCAGGGACTCACTGGAAGATATCACAACACAACTCTAGACACAAATAAAATAATACAAGCTTTATAATACAAGCCAGGGGCCTCGAGGGCTCGAATACATAAGTTAGAATACACAAGAGTCAGCGGAAGCAATAATATCTGAGTACAAACATAAGTTAGACAAGTTTGCCTTAAGAAGGCTAGCACAAAACAACACGATCGAAAAGGCAAGGCCTCCTGCCTGGGACCTCCTAACTGCTCTTGGTCATCAGCTGTCTCCATGAGGTAGTAGGCTTTGTCGGGGTAGTAGCAGTCGTCAAGTGTGGCATCTGGCTCCTGGACTCCACCATCTGGTTGCATCAACCTGAAAGAAGAAAGAAGGGGGAAAAGGGGGAGCAAAGCAACCGTGAGTACTCATCCAAAGTACTCGCAAGTAAGGATCTACACTACATATGCATCGGTATCAATGAAAAGGGTAGTATATGTGGACTAAGGTGCAGAATGCCAGAATAAGAGGCGGAGAAGCTAGCCCTATCAAAGACTAGCATCTTCTGGAAACCACCATCTTGCAGCAACAGGGGGAGTAGAGTAGTATATCATAAATCATATTTATGTTGTTGTTTTAATGCTTCGGGATCCTTTCTCGACTCCCGAAGCAACATATCCAATCAATGCCTCAGCATCCAGTTCTAGTTGTAGCGATCGGGATACAACTCCAAGTGTCCGTTACTGTAGGACAGGCTATCGATAGATGTTTTCTTCCCTGCAGGGGTGCACCAACTTACCCATCACGCTTGCTTAACTCCGGCCGGACACACCATCAGGTCATGCCCGCCCTAGGCCAAACAATACGCCGCAACCTGACCTAGGCTTAATAGAGAGGTCATGCACGCCGCACTAAACCCTATGCCCCTAGGGGTCATGGGCCAATCGCCCGGGGAACTCCTGTATGTTGCGTGGGCGGTCGGTGAGCAGACCTGGGCAACCTCCTTGAAAAGGTAGGTGCTTACGCAGTCCAACCCGGCGCATGCCGCTCAATCGCAATGACGTTAGTTAAGCTTCGGCTGATGCATACGACGTAGAATGCCCATACTATGCCCACGTGATGGTTAGCGCTATCAGGCCAGAGGCCCCATCGATCAAATATCCAAACCGTTTAGTGTCTTGGGAACGCGCGGTAACGAGCAGAGACTCACGATAATGTGACCCCATCGCCCCATCTCGAGGACTTGTGGCAAGGGGGAGTGCCCGGCCACGCCTCGTATTTATCTCGCGGACACCTTCCAGGTCAACCCGACTACACATCACTCGCAATTAAGGTCGCGCAGGTACCCCTCAGGGCTGGCCCGTCTTTAGTAACCAGGTTCAGTGTAAAGTCATAGTAACCATAGTAACTGTGTGTCTAACACCAAAGGGAAACCTGAGGAAAATACCCTCGATGGAATTCCACCTGATGTTTATCGTCAAGGTGAACGAAAGAGGAGTCACCCTCGAGGTCCACTCTTGAGGAGTTGCACGACAGTGTCGTTATCGGGAGTGGAGAAAGAGGAATCACCCTCAATGACCACAATTGATGAACTAACCTACAAGGTTAACATCAGAAGTGCTGATGAGGTCTCACCCTCGGCACTCGGTAGTAACCCAGTAGTGTCGAGCAACTAAGGGGAAAGTGATGTGCGGTGCTGGGTCCTGGTCTTCGATCCCGTTGATCGGGTCTTCTGATAATCCAGCGGGGCAGTCGGGACAATGTGGGGGTCACTGATGGATCTCTAACCAGCCTATACTAAGCAGTTTAGTATAAACATGTAAGGTATGAAAGCAGGCATCAACAACAGGCTATGCATCAGAATAGGATCATACAAAAAGCAGTAGCAGTTCTAATGCAGGCATAAGAGAGAAGGGAATGGGCGATATCGTAATGATCAAAGGGGGTTGGCTTGCCTGGTTGCTCTAGCAAGAAGGAGGGGTCGTCAACACCGTAGTCGATCACCGGTAGCATCAGTCTCACGGTCTATCGGAGAGAAGAGGGGGAAGAAACAATAAATACAAAGCATACAGATGCAATAGAAAAGCACGACATGTCAACACGCAGTGCTAGGGTGCTCTAACACGGTGCTACACGATACCGGCGAAGGGGAATAACATCCGGGAAAGTATTCCCGAAGTTTGGCTTTTCGGACAGATGAATCGGAGGGGGAAAGTTGCAGGTTCACTATGCTAGGGACGTGTGGCGAACGAACGGACCCCGTATTCGGATTCGTCTTGTCGTTCTGAGCGATTTTCATATACAAAACTTTTTAATCTGATTTACATATTATTTTATATTAATTTAAAAAGGATTTAATCATTTTCAGGAATTAACAGATTTAATTTAAATCAAAAATAGGTTTAGTACAACAGCATGACGTCAACGGTCAACTATGGATGTTGACCGGTCAAACAGACAGGTAGGCCCCATCTGCCATAGACTCATAAGCTAACTAACAGCCTAATTAGACTAATTAGGTAATTAAGGTTCTTAAATTTAATTAGTTTAACTAGACCAAATTAAATAAGTTAATTAATAAAAGAACTTATTAATTTATTTATATTAAACTCCTATCTTTTTATCTTTTTCTTTTTCAGGGACTGGGCCCGTTCGTTAGTGACACCGGGCGGTGGTTGGGCTAACGGGTGCTAATGGGCAAAGGCAAACGGGCGTGGGCATTCGGGGCCGCCCCATGGGCAGAGACGGCGCGCAGCCGCAACGAGCAGAGATGGCGCGCGGCGCACGTGGCTGGGGCGGCAGACGGAGCGGGGAGGCTGGCGCGTGTGGCTCACAGCGGGGCGGCCCTGGTGCGGCGGGGCGAGCGAGGACGCAGGCGGGGGAAGCAGCGCCATCAGCGGGGCCAGCGGCGGACAAAGCCAGCGAGGGCGAGCGGCGGCGCAGGAGAGTAGCAGTCGGTGCTAGGGGGAGTGGGGCGCAAGCGGGCGGCCCGGCACACGATGGCAGCCAGAGGCAGGCGCACAGGGGTGGCGAGTGGCGGTGGGGACATGGGGCCACAGATGCGGGCGATGCAGGAGGTAGCGGCGACGACGAGCGGCCGCGGTTGGCTGGCGACGCGGGCTAGGCGAGCGCACGCACAGGGCAGTGGCGCGAGACAGAAGGAAGAGGAGGCCGGCGCGGGCGCTGTCCGGGGCGTGAGGCGCATGGCCTCGGACACGGACAGGGGAGCCCACTGCGCGCAGGAGCGGGGGCGGCCGTGACGAGTTCCGGCCATGGTGATGCACGGACGGCTACGACGATGAAAACTAGGTAGGACCAGGAGGAATCGGCAGAGGGGCTCACTCCGGTGCTCGTGGACCAGGTTGGGAGGTCGGGGGAGCTCGTGAGGCGATGAACCTGACGACGAACGGAGGCGGCCGTGGCGGGGAAGACGACCCAATGGCGAGGAAACAGGGCGTCCCGGCTTGACTCACTGGTCGGGGATGAAGGAGATGATGACGGAGGAACTCCTGGGCGTCTTGGCGCGATGAGGGATGGCCGGTGGCCACGGGATCGATGACGGTGCCGCGATGGAGGAGCTCGGGCGGTTGTGGGGACGAGAGTGGCGGCGTGTGGGAGGGAGAAAGGAGGTAGGGTTTGACCGAGGGGGTTCGCGGGGAGGTTTTGTAGGCGGCCAGGGGCGGTGGATGGCCGCCACGCACTGTGAGGCGCGGTCATGGCCGCCTGGATGCTGCCATGATCCCCCTCCTATGAACAGAAGGAAGGTGATGGCATCACTAGTGGGCTGGGCCTCCCCTGAGTACTTGAGGCCCATGTGTACACAATGTTTTTTTTGTTATCCTTTTCAGTTTTTATTTATTTTAGCTACCAATTAAATCTTGTTAAAAGTGCCATGGGTCCAAAAAAATACTAGGTAATATATATAGTACTGCCACAAAAGTTTGGGGACAATTAAAATAGTTTGGAAGTTCCTAAAATTTTGAAAAGGCATTTTAATAATTATTTGGCCCCAGTTATAATTAGTTTAGGGCATTAAACGAGTTTATAAAAAAAGTTGGTTCACCTCCAAAATTAGGTATGGAATATTTGTCACATATTGAACATTTTAGTTCTGACATTTGAAAATTTTATTATTGACTTGAATATAAATAAGAATTTGAACGGGGTTTGAAACCATCATCTTACAGCGATAGGGGGGTGTAGAGTAGTATATCATAAGTCATATTTATGTTGTTGTTTCAACGCTCTGGGATCCTTTCTCGACTCTCAAAGCAACATATGCAATCAATGCCTCAGCATCCAGTTCTAGTTGTAACGATCGGGATACAACTCCAAGTGTCCGTTACCGTAGGACTGGCTATCGATAGATGTTTTCTTCCCTGTAGGGGTGCACCAACTTACCCATCACGCTTGCTTAACTCCGGCCGGACACACCATCAGGTCATGCCCGCCCTCGGCCAAACAATACGCCGCAACCCAACCTAGGCTTAATAGAGAGGTCATGCATGCCGGATTAAACCCTATGCCCCCAGGGGTCATGGGCCAATCGCCCCGGGAACTCATGCACGTTGCGTGGGCGGCCGGTGAGCAGACCTGGGCAACGTCCTTAAATAGGTAGGTGCTTATGCAGTCCAGCCCGGCGCGCGCCGCTCAGTCGCAGGGACGTCATTTAAGCTTCGGCAGATGCATAGGACGCAGAACGCCCATACTATGCCCACGTGATGGTTAGCGCTATCAGGCCAGAGGCCCCTTGGATCAAATATCCAAACCGCTTAGTGTCTTGGGAACGCGCGGTAACGAGCAGAGACTCACGATAATGTGACCCCATCACCCCGTCTCGAGGACTTGCGACAAGGGGGAGTGCCCGGCCACACCTCGTATTTATCTCGCGGGCACCATCCAGGTCAACCCGCCTACACATCACTCGAAATTAAGCTCGCGCCGGATACCCCTCAGGGCCGACCCGTCTTTAGTAACCAGGTTCAGTGTAAAGTTATAGTAACCATAGTAACTGTGTGTGCAACACCAAAGGGAAACCTGAGTAAATCACCCTCGATGGAATTCCACCTGATGTTTATCCTCGAGGTGAATGAAAGAGGAGTCACCCTCGAGGTCCACTCTTGAGGAGTTGCACGACAGTCTCGTTATCGGGAGTGGAGAAAGAGGAATCACCCTCAATGACCACAACTGATGAACTAACCTACAAGGTTAACATCAGAAGTGCTGATGAGGTCTCACCCTCGGCACTCGATAGTAACCCAGTAGTGTCGAGCAACTAAGGGGAAAGTGATGTGCGGTGCCGGGTCCTGGTCTTCGATCCCGTTGATCGGGTCTTCTGATAATCCAGCGGGGCAGACGGGACAATGTGGGGATCACTGATGTATCTCTAATCTATCTATACTAAGCAGTTTAGTATAAACAAGTAAGGTATGAAAGCAGGCATCAACAACTGGCTATGCGTCAGAATAGGATCATACAAAAAGCAGTAGTAGTTCTAATGCAAGCATAAGAGAGAAGGGAATGGGCGATATCGGAATGATCAAAGGGGGTTGGCTTGCCTGGTTGCTCTGGCAAGAAGGAGGGGTCGTCAACACCGTAGTCGATCACCGGTAGCATCAGTCTCGCGGTCTATCAGAGAGAAGAGGGGGAAGAAACAATAAATACAAAGCATACAGATGCAATAGAAAAGCACGCCATGTCAACATGCAGTGCTAGGGTGCTGTAACGCAGTGCTACACGATACCGGCGAAGGGGAATAACATCTGGGGAAGTATTCCCGAAGTTTGGCTTTTCGGACAGATGAATCGGAGGGGGAAAGTTGCGGGTTCACTATGCTAGGGACGTGTGGCGAACGAATGGACCGCGTATACGGATTCGTCTCGTCGTTCTGAGCGATTTTCATATACAAAACATTTTCATCCGAGTTACAGATTATTTTACATTAATTTAAAAAGGATTTAATCATTTTCAGGAATTAATAGATTTAATTTAAATCAAAAATAGGTTTATTACAACAGCATGACGTCAACGATCAACTGTGGATGTTGACCGGTCAAACAGACAGGTAGGCCCCATCTGCCATAGACTCATCAGCTAACTAACAGCCTAATTAGACTAATTAGGTAATTAAGGTTCTTAACTTTAATTAGTTTAACTAAACCAAATTAAATAAGTTAATTAATAAAATAACTTATTTATTTATTTATTTATTTTAAACTCCTATTTTTTGTCTTTTTCTTTTTCAGGGACTCGGCCCGTTTGTTAGTGACACAGGGCGATGGTTGGGCTAACGGGCGCTAATGGGCAAAGGCAAACGGGCGTGGCCATTCGGGGCCGCCCCACGGGCAGAGACGGCGCGCAGCCGCTAGGAGCAGAGATGGCGCGTGGCGCACGGGGCTGGGGCGACGGCCGGAGCGGGGAGGCCGGCGCGTGCGGCTCACGGCGGGGCGAGCGAGGAGGGCGAGCGGCGACGCATGAGAGTAGCAGCCGGTGCTTGGGGGAGTGGGGCGCGAGCGGGCGGCCCGGCACACGGTGGCGGCCGGAGGCAGGCGCGCAGGGGTGGCGAGTGGCGGCGGGGACAGGGGGCCATGGCTGCGGGCGATGCAGGAGGTAGCGGCAGTGATGAGCGGCCGCGGTTGGCTGGCGACGCGGGCTAGCCGAGCGCGCGCTCAGGGCAGTGGCGTGAGACAGAAGGAAGAGGAGGCCGGCGCGGGAGCTGTCCAGGGCGCAAGGCGTGTGGCCTCGGACACGGACAGGGGAGCCCACGGCGCGCAGGAGCGGGGGCGGCCGCGACGAGTTCCGGCCATGGTGATGCACGGACGGCTACGACGACGATAACTAGGTAGGACAATGAGGAATCGGCAGAGGGGCTCACTCCGGTGCTCGTGGACGAGGTTGGGAGGTCGGGGGAGCTCGTGAGGCGGTGAACCTGACAACGAACGGAGGCGGCCGTGACGGGGAAGACGACCCGATGGCGAGGAAACAGGGCGTCCCGGCTTGACTCACTGGTCGGGGATGAAGGAGATGATGATGGAGGAGCTCCTGGGCATCTTGGCGCGACGAGGGATGGCCGGTGGCCACGTGATCGATGACGGTGCCGCGATGGAGGAGCTCGGGCGGGTGCAGGGATGAGAGTGGCGGCGTATGGGAGGGAGAAAGGAGGTAGGGTTTGACCGAGGGGGTTCGCGGGGAGGTTTTGTAGGCGGCCACTGGGAATGGATGGCTGCCACGCGCGGTGAGGCGCGGTCATGGCCGCCCGGATGCTGCCACAATCCCCCTTCTGTGAACAGGAGGAAGGGGATGGCATCACTAGTGGGCTGGGCCTCCCCTGAGTACTTGAGGCCCATGTGTACACAACGTTTTTTTTTGTTCTCCTTTTCAGTTTTTATTTATTTTAGCTACCAATTGAATTTTGTTAAAAGTGCCATTGGTCCAAAAACAAAATACTAGGTAATATATATAGTACTGCCACAAAAGTTTGGGGACAATTAAAATAGTTTGGAAGTTCCTAAAATTTTGAAAAGGCATTTTAATAATTATTTGGCCCCAATTCTAATTAGTTTAGGGCATTAAACCAGTTTATAAAAAAAGTTGGTTCGCCTCCAAAATTAGGTATGGAATATTTTTCACATATTGAACATTTTAGTTCTGACATTTGAAAATTTTATTATTGACTTGAATATAAATAAGAATTTGAACGGGGTTTGAAACACCGCGAGTTTATGAACAGTAACCATGATGATGTGGCATCATTAGCAGAGGTTTACTGTAGCCTAATTATCCGGGCGTTACAGTGATGTACCAAAATAGCAATCCAATGAGAGGGTTCAATTTGTTTGCCAAGCCCCTGCTTGCATGAGGTACAAAAAATATTTTTTATCCCGACAGTTAACTCGGTGTTAACTGCCGCAATCCCTGGTAGTTAGCTATTTTACTCCGGTCCGTTAGCTTGAACCGGGCAGAAAACAAAAACAAAAGTGTTTTCAATCTGACAGTTAACTATCGCAGTCTCGACAATTAGTTATTCCAGTCCCAACAGTTAACTTGACCAGGGTAAAATAGAAAAAAAGAATTAAAAACAAAAGAAACAAAAAGTATTATCGGCCATTGCAGTTAGCTTGCTCATCGCGTGTAGTTAGGTATTTCATACCCGCAGTTAGTGTGATCCAATCAAAAAAGAAAATAATCACGACAATTAACTCGGTGTTAACTGCTGCAATCCCTAGCAGTTAGCTACTTTACTCCCGGCCATTATCTTGAACCAGGAAAAAAACAAAAAAAGTATTTTCAATCCTGACAGTTAACTATCGCAGTCTCGACATTTAGCTATTCCAGTCCCGGCAGTTAACTTGACCAGGGAAAAAATAGAAAAAAAGAATTGAAAACAAAAGAAGCAAAACAAAAGTATTATCAACCATTGCAGTTAGCCTGCTCATCGCGTGCAGTTAGGTATTTCATACCCGTAGTTAGTGTGACCCAATCAAAAAAGAAAAAAAATCACTCACGCAGTTAACTTGGTGCTAACTATTGCGATTCCTGACAGTTAGCTATTTCACTCCCGGAAGTTAACTTGACCTGACGATAAAAGTATAGAAGAAAAAAAAACAATTTTGTTCAGTCTCAGCAGTTAGCTTGTCAGCATATGTCAGTTAGCTATTCCGCATGAGCAGTTAACGTGTACTGTAGCAGTTCGGGCAAAACATGTCGAAAATGATGTTGGCTTTTTGAAAACTGCTCTTAAAACGTAGCAAATCCGAAAACGTGTTATATATGCCAAAGTTCCAGCTAATCGGTGCCTTTCTAACGGTATATCATACACATCGTTCCCAAAAAAGCTTTGAAAAATCCTTTCACAAAAATATTGAAAACTCGTTTGATGGATTTTCAGTTTTTTGAATTTTGTCTAAAAACGGAACGATTTTGGGAAAACGACCGAAATGAGTTTTTTGCTCCTTCTCAATAGCTATCCTACGGTATATCAGTTGCATCAATCCGATTAGCGGTTAAATAATTACGACCCAGAAACAATGGAAAAAACCGAGGGCAAAAAAAGTCCGCCAGGCAGTTAACTAGTATAGTTCGCACAGTTAGCTGTCTGTTCTCATGCAGTTAGGAACGGTTCCTGAATAGCTTATTCAGGAATGGGTTGCAGAATAGCTCGGATGTATATATATATATATATATATATATATATATATATATATATATATATATATATATATATATGACTCCTCTTTTGTACTCCTGGGAGTATGTACTCACATCCTCAATATACCTCATATATGCATTAATTATACATCTTTATCATTCTCAATATATACTTCATTAAATATTGTAAGATACCCCAATACGAATTTTGTTGAAAAAATATAGTTTGCGACGTAATTTTTGTAATATACCTTTTTCACGTACAAACACATCAATATATACGTAAACATTTAAAATATGTAGACTCGCATGAAATTTTTCATGAAAATCATTTTGGGGTATCTAATAATTACTAATAAAGTATATTAAAAATAATAAAGAGGTATAAAAGATTCATCTATATGGTATATTAGGAGCGAGAGTACGTACTCCCAGGAGTACACAACCATATATATATATATATATATATATATATATATATATATATATATATATATATATATATATATATATATATATATATATATAGGGTGGGTCTATTCTCCTAACAACAGGCTTATTCTCCTAACCACCCTCCCCCACCCCTACAGACCTTCTTGCGCGGGAGCGCCCCGACGCTGTCGTCCTCCCTGACCCCTCCCCGCCTTCTAGCGCGGGAGCGCCCCCGACGCCAGCGTCCTCCCCGACCGCTCCCTGCCTCCTAGCGCGGGAGCGCCCCGGCGGCGGGCCTCCTCCCCCACCCCTCCCCGCCTCCTAGCGCGCCAGCTCCCCGGCGGCCGGCGGCGACATCCACCCCTCCCCGCCTCCTAGCGCACCAGCTCCCCGGCGGCCGGCGGCCACCCCCACCCCTCCCCGCCTTCTTTCG
>LR738709.1:248093004-248107867 GCA_902687465.1 Secale cereale | reverse complement strand
CCCCCCCGCCTCCTAGCGCGCCAGCTCCCCGGCGGCCGGCGGCGACATCCACCCCTCCCCGCCTCCTAGCGCACCAGCTCCCCGGCGGCCGGCGGCCACCCCCACCCCTCCCCGCCTTCTTTCGCGCCAAGCACCACGGAGAGCGAGCCAAACGGCCGGTAATGCAGTCCGGCGGCGATGATATTTCCGCGGCGGCGTTTAGGAAGCGACGGCGCACCTCACCTTCGCCCCAAGACCACCTGGGGGATCCGCCGCTGAAGCATCCTGCCTCAGTCATGCATGACAGGGGAAAGTGAACTGCAAGGATGACTACTCCATCGCATTCGTCGTGGATGCGAACTGCAGTGCACAATCTGAGAAGAAGCACCAGGAAAAGGACGTAGATCAACACATATGCAGTTTTACATTTTAAAAAACATATTAACTTGTAATATGTTTGATAAAATGCAGTTCTCTTCTATACGAAAAAGAAAATAAGATCTCAGAAATGCGGTTCTCTTCTGTATAAGAACTCTGAGATCGGAATGTCATTTGGAGAATGCAGTTCTCTTGGTCGTAAAGAATCTGACATGACCATGAATCAATACAGAATGCAGTTAGAAGACAAAAAATGTAGAGTCAGACTAGGATTCGCGTACACTGCAGTGCGTGCGTGGTGCGTTTAAAGCTTGCACTACAGTACGCTTCGAGTACACAGTGCAGTGCGCTTAGTGCAAAAAAATGTGAAAACAAAAACTTGGCTGCAGTGCGGATGAATTTTGAAACTCGACGACAAACACGTTGAATTCGTCTTTGCAGTCCCATGTGATAAGGTGAGATGCAGTGCGGATGCGTATATTTAAAAAAAACTTGGCTGCTAATCATATGAGATAATGCAGTGCGCTGAGAACATGTTACAACTCACAAGGATGAGTTGGCTGAAAGCTCCATTATGTACATATTTGACATTGTCACCATCTGCCACCAAAAAAAAACACAAAAACTAACTAGACCGATATATACAAAAGCACACAGCATGGTGTTTACAGCTTTGCACATCGAGAACTACACACAGCGACCATACATTACTGTTTACATAAAGTTCTGGAGCACCCACGAAAAAGACATCAACACACATAGAAAAAGATCTGCTATCATTTATGCCTCATCCTGCTCCTGCGAATGCAGTCTTGGAGAGAAGCCAAGAGAAATGCAGAGATTTCTTAGATCCTCCGGGAACTCGGTGACAACGACCATGTTTTCTGGGTGGAACAGAATCTGGAACAAAAACTCAGCCTTCCAATCCTGAATAACAGCTTCCTGCGATGAAGAAAAAAATAAAATAAACAAATATACAACATCATCTACAAAAAAAGAAACTGACGAAAACAATATCAAGGCATGAGGAGATATTGCTGGGTTAAAAAGAAGATACTTACACTACGCTTTGCAAATTTCACAACAAAGGTTTTGCCGTCGTAATACTGAGCCATCTTCAGAACATAAAAGCCGCACTCGTTGGGGCCCTGCTCAGGGGTGCCCAAATAGCTAGCTTTCTTTGAAACATCCACCCAGTCTACCGACTCCTTTCTCTTGTACTCTTTTTCTCCATAAACCTTCTTCAACAATGCAGTCATCCTGATCATCTGGTGGAAAAAAAATTACACATCACAACAAAAATTGTTCAACACGCCCACGCATGAAAAAAAAACAAGAAAGCTGAAAAAAGGAAAAAATTTACCATTTCAGTGCGGTCGCTGTGGTATTCAGACTTATGCCACCTCGTCGTTTGATCAACCGGTCCGCTGTACCTCCTAGTGTCATGAATGTCAAGGGTCTCGCGGTGCCTATTCATCGTGTATAGCGAATAATGCTGGTCTTTCATCCGTGGTAACAGAATCTGATTTTGTTTCATCAAATTTGTTATGGGTTCGATCAGTGAAAAGGGATTACTGGAAAAAATTGGGAGAGAAAATAAATACAAAAAACCTGAACAAAAGCAAATCTGATAACTTACTAATTTGCAATCAAGAAGGTTCTCGTCATCACGGACATAAAGTTCGAACTGCTGTGCTGCATCTTCGACGTTAAACTTGCCGTGGACAAAAGGCAACACAACATTTCCATCTTCATCTCTATTCGCGTGATCATTCATTTGAAGCACATACTGCGTGTGGGTAATTCACAAAAGAAAGTTAATGCAGTTCACCTTAAAAAAGATGTTCACTCCGACGCTTAATAAAAAACGGATCACGCTTCTCTAAAAAACAGTATGAAGTTCACAAAATTCTCACCGTAAATTTGTTTCGTTTGAGATGCATGGGTTAAGACACACAAAAAAATGTATGCAGTTCAGTACATTCTAAAAACAAGTTATTATACACTATTTACTGCATGGGTTAATAAAAAACGGATCACGCTTCTCTAAAAAACAGTATGCAGTTCACAAAATTCTCACCGTAAATTTGTTTCGTTTGAGATGCATGGGTTAAGACACAAAAAAAATGTATGCAGTTCAGTACATTCTAAAAAGAAATTATTATACACTATTTACAGCAGTTCACTCGAGCAGAAAAAAAATAAGAAAAAAAGAGAAATGCCGTGATAAACAAAGGGGACAGCAGAACGCGTTCGCCAGATCGATAAACCACATTCATACTCTCGTCATTCTTCCCGTACCTAATGATATGATCCATCAATTCCGATTCCATAAAACCACCTTTGGTGAAAGTTAAGAACAAGTAGTCCACAGTCACAGTGTAGACTTCGATAGGATTCCTGTGCATGAAAAGCGCGCACCTGCACAAAAGAAATGGCGAAGGTGGGGGGGGGGGTAGTAGCACAAAAGCTAAAACACAGAAAGAACATTACACACATTAAAAATCAAAAAAATAATAAAAAAACTAACGAAAAAAGAACTGACTCGCTGTATTTCTGCCTGAATTGTGTGCTCGTGATGAGTTGCAAGACTTTCCTCATCTCCACAAGATGGCTGAATCTCGTAGGATTCAACTTCTGTACAGGAGATCGAAACTTTGATGGCTTCTGCACAGGCCTCTTATTTGAAAGAATTAGTGCCTCGCTGTCCGTCGGGCGTTCCACAGCTGCGCTCCTGGTCCTCCTAGGCACTGGTGGTGGCCTCTCAAAATCATCATCGCTATCTTCAGCATTCGGAGGGCTTGCAGCTTTCTTCACATGCTTAACATTGACAGGATATTTCTCAAGAGCTTTTTCATTCGAAGTGCCAGCGTCACTCCTCAACCTCTTACAAACAGGTTCTTTCACAACCTTAACGGGGGGTTCATCAAGGACAAATTTCTAAATAGTTGGAGTATGAACCTGAGTTTCAAACAACGAAACACCACCTTGGTGTGCGCCTTCATCAAAGCCTGCTCAAAAAAATGGATAATAAGCAAAAGTAGTGAAAAAGAATCAACAAGTTCCCTACGAAAGAGTCATTTTAAACACACAAATGGGGTTCTACTAAAAAGCTTAACAAAAGTAGTCGACCTCCCCTCTCTGTACCAATAAAGTTCACTTAATAAAAAAGGTGTGTGACTGGAAAAAAAATGTAATAACCTTCTTTAAAAATTAAAAATGATGTCAGGTCCAGACAGCAATGCGACAAGGTCAGCCAACTATAGAGCATGGCCTTCCTGATGTAGCCAATGTGCTCCTTCCCAAACTTGGCAATCGTTTCACCATCCCAGGTCTGCATGAACTGGAACATATAAAATCCACAATCATGCCTGCAAAGAAAACCAACACAAAACACATTAACAATGCAGTTCACTCAGTAATAAAAGTGCTACTGATGTTAGTAAAACAATGCAGCTCCATACACACAAGAAACCGAGGGAGAACAACCAATAACAAACTAGTAATGCAGTTCGCTCAAGGGAAAAGGTGCTTCTAATTTAGTAAAAACAATGCAGCTCACTTACACAAGAAAAAATGAAGGAGGAAAAAGAAAAAAGGAGAACAGGTACAAACCCGTTTCCATGTTACGGGACGTTAATATGAGTCAGCGCATAGCCGAACTGGGTGGGAGGGTTCAACGGCTCGTCGCAGCTTGCGCTGCCATCTTTCCACACTTTTTTGATGTTCCTGACCATTTTCCTAAAGACAACACTTACAGCAGCGCTGTCTCCTTCGTTCAGTGAGTCCAGAAGCTCAAAACGCTTCTCTCGCAGGTTCAAAGTGACCAAGAAGTAGTGGCCTATCGCGTCCTTCACTGTTGCGGGAGGAGGGTCAAATGTTGCAAACATAATCTGAAATAAAAAAAAGAATAAAACAAACCAGGTGAGAGAAAATAGAAAAAACAGAAAACTTATTTTCAAGATGATGAAAAAATGGTCAAGATGCGTTACCAAGTTTTTCTTGTCCACACGTTCCTCTGCGCTTGAAGAAAACATCTTTTTCAAAGCCCTATTTGTGGCACCGCCGTTCCAAATGGAATTCTGCAAAAAAGACAAAACCAGATAGTTAATGAAAAATGGTTATAGCACAAATAAAAATTGGACGAGGGGGATAAAATATAAATTATTGAAAATGCTTACACATAGGTTGTACGGGACAATCATAGTTTGAGATCCTTTGAACCTTTCAGCTAGCATAGAGACGCCAACGTTTGCGAGGCGCGTGCTCAGCGTTCCATACGACCAAAAAGACACGCCAACATGGCCGATAGTAATATCACCAAACTCGCCCTTGAACGCAACTAGATGCCTTCAGAAAAGAAGAAAAAAGCACAGCAAAAAGTGATAAGATGGGAGCATCCCTGAAAAAAATAACATATTAATTAACCGGGGCGTAAGACATTAAATGTCATACTGCTTCTTCTTGTCCCTCCTAGCCCTCGTAACAGCGTCATACAACTCATTGTATCTCCTCATAAGAGCTGGATCAATCCTTGAAGGAGTAACAACAGGTAATTCCTCATCTGCATACAGAGTGGGAACGATATCAGATTATAAAACACACACGGTCCATTTCACCCCCAGGAAAAAGAACAAAAATAATGCAGTTCGCTTACCTTCGGTTTCAGAATAAACTTCCTTCTACTGCTCATATACATCTTCGCTGAGCGTCAAGTGCTCCAGCCCAATAATATCATCGTCAAGCGGCGCTTGATTGCTCATGTCCTGAGAGAGTCTTGGCTGTTCCTCTTCAGAATCAATCGAAACTGTCTCAGATGGGAATTTGGTTGTATCGGCTAGGAAAGCCAGATTGCCGACAGATTGCTCAGGGGCGCGAGGGACCACACAAAATTTCTCAGGCACCTCATCGCCAACCAACAAAACAGTAGGCCCAACAACACCATCGATGCCAGCGGATGTCCCGACATCGTCAAATCCGACTCTATGAGTTCCTTCTGTCTCTTCTGCAACTTCAACTGTAACACCAGGAGCTCCTTCTTTCTCTTCATGCTTATCAGAATCCACGATGTCCTCCCTTCCTTCTCTCTTGTGCCTTATCAGCCTCAACAGGACACTCCCCTCCTTCTCTACCTTCTACCTTATCAACCTCCGCATCAGGCTCCTGCCCTCCTCTCCCTTCCACGTTATCATCCCCAATGTTGCGCTCCGCTTGGATTTCAACATTTAATCCGCAGTTCTGATGAGTAAAAAAAATAGAACACATTACACAAAAAAGCAAGAATGCAGTTCACTAATAAAAACGGACCATGAAGCTACCACGAAAAATAAAAAATAAAACACAAAAATGCAAAAATTCTCTATACTCATCAGGGGAGCGTCGTCGCCTTCCATCTCTTTACACTTGTCAGCCTCCTCATCCTTGCCAGCGTCGTCACCATCTGCATCCTTCCCATGTATCTCCACGTTTGATTCGGCAACCTAAAAAACATTAAAACATAAATAAAACTATTATCCAAATCTGCAGTTCTACAACTAAAAAACCAACACCAGATCATGCAGTTCACTTCTAAAAAAAAGATGATGCTTCTTCTGTAAACAACAACTGCAGTGCACTACCACTTCTGGTGCACAAAAATACAAAAAAAAAAGTTAAAAACTGCAGTTCGCTGCCACTGCTGGTGCAAAAAAAATATGATTGTTTGTTTTGGACACTACAAAAAAAATCAAACAATGAAGTTCACTGTAACAAAAAAATAATAATAGGAAGAAATCAAACCTTGTCGATGACAACTTCGTCAATAGGATTGTCTTTGGCAGCTTCGTCAACGGGGGATAATGGCCTGTCAAACAAGTAATCAGAATCAACATCGTCGTGGTCCTGGTGGTCATCAACACGACCAGCGTTAGCCTTGGAAGATTCTCCAACACACTGCGAAAAGAACAAAAGGATAGAAAAAACAAATAGTCAATGCCACAAACGCACAGAAAAAATAGATAACAAAATATGGGTCAAAAAAAATTGTTCACATATGGAAAAAAGACATACATCCACATCTGCGGGGTCGGGCAAAGAAGGCCGGACAACATCTTCATGCCTGTTCATTTCCTTCATGATTGCATCCGCTTCCTGCTCATACGTAGCACACCTGTCATCCTGAGACTGCTTCAACTGAACGAATGAAGATCTGATATTCGTTACAGCCTGCTTAAGGAATTCAAGCTGCCCACGGTCAAAGTTATGAGCGGCCTCGATTTCTGCTTCAGAAGGGCCTTTGCCTTCAGGAAACAAACCGGCAATATTCCTCATCCTGGAGCCGGATGTTGGGAAATCACTAGTTATATTGATGACCCTATCGAGAAGCTCATCGACCTGAACAAATTTATTACGATCAGCAGAAGCACGGCCAGAAAAACCTCCAGCAGCCGCCCTAGCAAAACCACGACCCCATCAAATTGGAGCCGCCCTAGCAAGCGGCTCACAAAACATTTCAGGGGCTTCGGCAACTGCAGTCCGCTTATACACAATGTCCGCTTCCGCCTTCCACTGAAAAAATTAACAAAAAAAAAGAGATGCAGTTCACAAAAAAAAAGTACATAAGAGGTTCACATTTAGCATGCCCGAAAAAAAGGAATAAAAACAAAAACAAAACATGGCTATGAACTCACCGGCAGCTTGCCAAACTTGTAAGAGTCCAGGTGTATCTTTCCCCTGACAACGATGTCGGCGTTGTGAATCTTCTTCAACTGCACATGGGACAGTATTGCGGCGCGTGGAGTGCGTTTATCCATCACCGATACTTTCCGAAGGTTCAAGGAATCCAGATACATGGATAGGGGAACGATGGTGCAACCCTCAGCGCAGTTCTGCTTGCTCCCTGTAGAATTCCACTTGTACACAGCGGCCTGCAGCTCGTCGACAACAAGCTGACAAAAATCCATGCTAGCCATAGATGCAATATCCAAGTTTTCAACCATAGCAGCTACCCTGGACAACCGAGTTGCGGGGCTAGGACAAAGCAAGCACTGGAAGACAATGAGAAAAAAAACCTTCACCGTCTTATCAACCTTCGCAGAGTCCGCAGCCAGCGTGCGAAGTAAGGTAAGTAGGTCCTTTGCATCTATGCTCCGAGAACGGTTGAACCCGAGTTCAGGTTAGTCAGCGAATCATCATGGCCGCTGGCAGCAGGCCTGGGAGCAGTGTGAGAACCCATAGAGAAGTCAAAAATGTGATGGACAGCCTCGCGATTGATTTCCAGAACCTTGTTTGGCCCACAGTCCAGTCTCATCGTGTCGGGGTCGATCTTTCCCATCAGCTTGCACATCAAAACACGAGAAACATTCTTCTCTAATTTCAGGTCAAAGACAATGCCAAAACCTGCTTGCCGCACCAAAGTTCTGTGCACCTCACCCAGCAAAGCGACAGCTTTGATTACATTTGGAATGGACAGCCGAACAGTCTTGTTGAAACGCCATTCGTGCGCAGCATCGTCTTCAGACCTGTTCCTCTTCGTACTCTTAGCAGCCTACAAAAAAACAAAAGAATAAAAAATGCAGTTCACATCAGCAAACTCATGCAAAAACAACTTAAAAAACAGAAGAAAAAGTAAATAAACAGCGTACACCTTACTAACATCAACATCCTCCTCATCAGAATCACTGTCCAGAGCTTCTTCAGCTGCATTTTCCCGCGCAAGCTTAGATCGACGCTCAGAATCAACACGAGAGTGATCGTCCGCCCGTCTCCGCTTTCCTTGAATCCCACCCACATCAACCTCGGCGTAATTAGGTCTCTTTGAGTAATCAACACGCGGGCTCCGGCGTGGAGAACTTAAACCTTGCTCTGCGATAGTGTTGAGTTTCCTCTTCACAGGATTCTTTGCGGGGGCAAATTTAGCAGACTTCTTTGAATCTGCAATCCTCCTTCCTATCTCCTTACCCTCCTCAAACTTTACTTGCTTCGCCCTATGAGCCTTCACGAAAGTATTACCGAGTGCAATAGCTTTCTGCCTTCTCCTCTCAACATCGGCTGCAATCTGATCAGGGACCATCCAATCCTGTGTAACTGGCTCTGTGCCATCAACAGATTGCGACTGGGTTTCACTCAACTCAGGTGGAATGTTGACCTGATCAGATGTACCGCCACCGACAACATCGGCTGTGAAATAACATGTAATCAAATAGTTAACACCACCACCCCCTGACCCACCAAGAGATAAAACTGTGGGTGAGAAAAAACATAAGAAAAAGATGTGTGTGTGAGATGAAGACCTAAACTTAATGCAGCTCATATCAACTTGGAAAAAACAAAAAACAAAATGTAGAAATGCAGTGCACTTTCCCAGCAGTTTATGATTAACAATTAAAAACATAACAGTAAACCTAAAAAATGCAGTTCATGTCGCTTGAATATCATATTCACGCGTGTCTGAAAGTGGACATTGGCACAGGGTTATATGATGCAGTGCACTAATTCGTTCAAGTGACCAATTGACCGCATATAAAAAAAAGAAGTGCGCTTACATATGCAAAACAAAACAAATTCATGCAGTTCTGTGAGAGGCAAAAACTAAAACTTAATGCAGCTCATATCGATTTCGCAAAAAACGCATAGTGGATAGACAAAAAAAATACAAAGCAGTCTCCAAATGCAGTGCTCTTTTAGCAGTTTATGTTTAACAAAAAAAAACATAACAACTAACTTAATGTCCTTCCAAAAAAGTAAAAAACAATTAACTTGACGTAGTTCATATCAGTTTGCCAAGCGTGTCTTAAAAAAAGGCCTTACTAAAAAGGAATCTAAGATGCAGTGCACTATTTCGTTCAACAAAAAAGAAGTAAATTGACCCTGAATGAAAACTGCAGTTCACTATGATGTAGTTACCAGATGGAGAAGCCGTTCTAACTGGTGACGCATCAATTGGTGAGGAAGAAGCCATACTGTGCCTCCAATCAGCAAGGGATAATAATTAAACCCTAGACAGCAAACCCCAAATTCAGGCAGAGAAAAACTTTCAATCCATAGGGAGTTCCAATTTCAAGCATACAAAACAAACCTTAAGAAGAGAATGCTGGCACGAAAAATAACCCTAGCACAAGATCTGGAACGGATTAGGGGCGATTTGGGGCTCACCGTGGGACGAAGTGACGGCCGGACGTGGCGGGTGCGGACGGCAACGGCGGAGGAAGCGCCCTACGGACGGCGGCGGCTGCGGGCGTCGTCGCCCTCCACCACCAGAGAGCCCCTACGGACGGCGGCGGCTGCGGGCGTCGTCCTCTCCACCACGAGAGCACGAGGGCGGGGGGGATTTCTGTGCGGGCATGGGGGAGAGGGAAGTGGAAGCGGGCAAGGGAGCTGCAAGAGAGACTTAATGAATAAAAGCCCGTCCGACAGGCCCACAGTTCATAGACAAAAAATAAAAAAACGTCTCGGTGTTGTAACACGATGCAGTTCGCTTACGGAAAACCGCCTCGGCTTCTGAAGCATTGCAGTTCGTTTACGGCGGACGATTCCGCTTCTGAAGCGATGCAGTTCGCTTACGACGGACGATTCGGTTCGCCTGCCCTAAAATAAATGCGCCCACCATCGCCCGAAGCGCCCGCGCCCCCCACCCCTCCTCTATCCCGCCGGTTGCACGCCGCATGAACTACAGCGATCATCACGAACCCACGATCCCCAACACGGTTGGGAGACGAGATCGTGGCCTCGGCAGAAGTTGCTGCCGCTCCCATTTAAATCCTGCGCTCCATCAACCAGACCGTCCGCACAAAAACACACGACGCTGCCCCTTCCTCCTCCTCTTCCTCCTCTTTGCAGCCATGGGGTTCAGCAGGACCTACGACGGCGTGCATGCGCACGGGAACACGAAGCTGAAGGTGATCTACACCACCGACTTCGCCGCCATGGCGACGTACGTCGAAGAGTTCAAGACAGTTCTCCAGCGGCGCCGCCAGAAGATCGTCGGCATCGACGTGGAGTACACACCCAACAAGAGCAGAGCGGCCCTTGTTCAACTATCCATCAGCAAGTACCACCCAGTGCTTCTTTTCCAGGTATGTGGTACATTGGGCGAGAGATGCGTCCCCTTCGACTGGTTCCTCGGTGACACAAGGTAAGCAATTCTCTCTGCCGAGTATGTGTTGCAGTTCTATATGCCCGTGAATGAAGTTCCGAAAGGTATAACTTGCGGTTCACTTTCCTTAGGTTCGAGTTCGCTGGCTTCGCCATCGAGCAGGACAAGGAGAAGCTCGCACGCTGCAACCTCCACATCCCCAACTTCGTCGACATCCAAACAAACTGGAGGGTGCCTGATGGAACGAAGCCACTGGACTCGCTTGCCGATGTAGCTGCCGCCATCATCGACGACGAGTATGCAGACATGAAGATGAAGATGACAGACCACGACCACAGCCTGTGGACTTCCATTCTCAGCACGAAGCACGTCGAGTATGCTGCCAAGGACGCCTACACTGCGTTCGAGATATGGAACCGAATCACCACAATGAAGAAAGGCCTCGCACGCGCTGAAACAGAGAAGACCAGGAAGCGCCCGAGGTCATCCTGGAAGCCGTGGGGCAAGGGGGCATCAACTTCCACCTCCAACTCCAACAGGTGGAACTAGTGAAGCAGGACAGATGTTGAAACCCAAGGATTCCTGTCGGAAGTGCTCGATTAGTTTCCCTCTGCGTATGTAGATTAGTTTCCTTTCGTTGTAGTTTGCTTTGGGACAACGTTTTCTTGTGTTGCGTTAGATTGCTTCATGATGTACTATGTTAATTATGAGCGCAGAACCATGGTTTCTATCTATCAACTATATGCAGTTCTCAGTAGTCTGTTTTCAGTATGTATATTGCTTCAAAACTGCTGCTGTAGCTAGGATACACATAAAAAACAAAACTATCATAGCAGTTCACATAGAGTATTCTTTCACAAAACTGCTCCTATTAAGAAGGTTGATGCGGTCCTCTTTTATTAAAAAAAATCTAGTTCCGTATCTGGGTTAAAAAAAGGAAAAGCTCGGTGGGGGTTTCCAGTATGGATGTTCTTCAACTGCTGCTGCTGATAGGATGCACATGAAAAACTATATGTAAAAAAGCAGTTCACTTATACTCAGAATTCTCATAAAGAAAATACACTAGAAGCAGCGCAAAAAAGCAGTCCACCGCGCTTGACCAATCAAAAAAACTTATCAAACTAGTCCCCCTACACCCCCATGGCTGTAATGCAGTTCATACAGGCTCGCATTGCATATTAATACAGTTCGCCGCACTACAAAAATTCACCGCGCATTGCATATTACTGCAGTCCACCGCTCTTGACCGCGATTCACAGTCCAAAAACACAGCCTGCAATGCAGTTCTAACAACTATAAAATGCAAAAAATATCAAAAACCATCTTTGAGAAACGACAAGAGCCAGTCGCGCCGCAAAAAAACATGGACAAAAAACTTAAATTCTTCAAAATTAAAAACTTAATCCGCTCCAATTCATACGGATAGATCAAAATCAGCCCGTAATTTCCGAAAACAACAGAATATTACATACAAAACACAACAATTTCGATCCGCACAGTGAAGAACAGAGAACAGAGGTTTTTCCGCTAGAACACAGAGATTCTCGACAAACTATACTGAAATTTCAATCCTATTAGCAGATTAATCTGTCGCGGAATAACACAAACATCAACGCCATAATGGTAACACACAAACATCAATAGAATACGAACAGCCAACAGCAAGATCCGAAACTCCTCCACCATCGGAAGAACAGACGCAGATCCGCCAAATCCAAGGATTTCCGTCGTTTTCTCGCTGAATTTAGTGCTTAACCACATATTAAATCAGCGCACGCACAAGTAAACCAGTAGAAATCGATCAACCTAGCCAGAAACGCTGCTAAATGAATGATTCCTGCTGCACCTCTATGTGGTTCGCAGCAGAAGGAGGAAGCAGTGCGCATAGCTTTCCAATGCAATTTTCTATTGCAAAATTGCATTGGAGAGCTAAACGCACCGCACCACAGAGACCAGCGAACTTCATGTTGAAAAAACTGTACGTGTTGTTTTTTCTGTACCTTTTTTGCTCTAGTTTTTTAACCGTTTGTCGGAATTATGCGTATATTATACCGTTGAAAAGCTATGGAGTAGACGCATCTTCGCCATGTTGAACACTTTTCCAAATTCATCACGGTTTAAGAGCAGTTTCGAAAATCGTGCGGCTCACAACGAATAGCAGCGAGCGTTTTTTAGCGTTTTTTTCTAAACCGCTCGTCGGAACGAAACATATGATACACCGTTGGAAAGGTATCGTCGCCACGCATCTTTTTCGTATCTATTATTTTTTCTAATTCGCTACGGTTTAAGAGCAGTTTTGAATTTACTAAATCGCGGAATTGTTTTTTTTCGAATTTTTTCAAATTTTTTGGTACTGTTTTCACTCTAGTTTTTTAACCATTTGTCGGAACAAGGCGTGTAATATACCGTTGGAAAGCTACGAACGAGGCGCAACTTTTATATATTGAAATGTTTTTTAGATTCCTTACGGTTTTTAGTTAAATTTGAAAGTCGTGCGGCTGGCTACGAACTGCAGCGCGTTGAGAAGTGTTTGAGAAGTGAGCTGCTTTCCGATGTGTGTTTTGTTTTTTGATCACGAAGTGAACCGCATTACTCTTTTTGTGTTGTTTTTTGCGCGAGTTGAGAAGTGTTTTGAGAAGTGAGCTGCTTTCCGATGTGTGTTTTGTTTTTTGATCACGAAGTGAACCGCATTACTCTTTTTGTGTTGTTTTTTGCGCGAGTTGAGAAGTGTTTTCAGAAGTGAGCTGCTTTCCGATGTGTGTTTTGTTTTTTGATCACGAAGTGAACCGCATTACTCTTTTTGTGTTGTTTTTGGTAACAAATTTTTTTTAGATTCCGCTATTTTTTTTTGCATTTTCATGTTTGAGAAGTGAGCTGCTTTTCCGATGTGTTTTTATTTTTTGATCACCAAGTGAACCGCATTACTTTTTTCAGTTGTTTTGGTAACAATTTTTTTTGTCTTACTTACCTACAAAATGAGCCACTTCAGGATTTACAACGAACTGCATTAGGGTAACTATTTTACAAACAAGCTTCTGTAGTTTACATAACAAGTCTCAAAACAATTTTTTTTTCAAAAATGAATTTGGCCTCTGGATTGTTCGCAAACACCACCTCCAGGTGGTGTGTAGTCGTCCTCCCCACGCTACCCACCTGGCGCTATTGAACCACATTTCATGCAATAGCAAAACTACAGCAAGATGACGACCAAAGCAGGCCATCGGAATCGACCATGGGGCGATGTGAACAGGAGCGATACCATTCAACATACTGTAAATCGCCAGCAAACCAAACTACTCACACCGTATGTGCTCGAGACTCGTTTCTCTCTCTTTTTTGTCCCCTGTCTCCTGCAAAAACTAGTAAACTGAACAACAAGAACAGCAGATACAATACTTCATTGCACCGAAGATTCCCAATTAAAAAACAGTAAAGTGATACAAATGAGTAGTGAACTGCAGCAGTAAACACCGACCTGCACGCTGATGTTTTGCTCCCGAAACCATGTATACAACATGCTCATCATCACGTACTGCATATGCCCATGGGCAGAGCTGCATGCCGCTGTGGGCTGAATCCATGTTATGGACTGCGAAGTGGAGTGCCGGCGTGCACCCACGCCTTGGACTGCATGAGTGCCCTTGGATCAACCTCGTTGGTGATGTGCTGCGGACGCCCAATGTGCGGACTGTAGTGACAAACAGGGACGGCCACCGCCGTTGACCTTCATCGCCGGAGAATCCGAAGAAAGAGGGGGAAGAAGGTAGAAGGTCGCCGCGCTCCAGCCCTATTGCATTGTAGCGGCGTGCTCTCTCTAGCCACTCCGCAGCTACCCACCAACCGAACCACATGAAGATCCCGAGAGAACTGCTCTCTCTAGTTGGAGGCATGGCGTGCCGGAGGAGGTCAAGCTGTTGAGAGGTGGAGCTCCTCCATGCTCACCAGGTCCGCGAGCACTGCACACCAACACTGTGAGCACTGCACGCCGGCGTCCCACGGAAACAGAGCAGAACGACGTGATCCCATAGCCGGTCTTCACGCACAGTTCCTGCACGGGGACACGCCATTGGGGGTGGACTGCGCGCATGCAGTGTGCGTTGCGGCCACGAAACGGGGTCGGAGAAGGGCGAGGGGGCAGGCCGGATCCATAGATGAAGAAGGTTGGGGAGGCCGGTGCAACGCTCCTGATGCACATCCCCTGCAGATCCGGGGGAGCGGCGACCGTCGACTTGTTGGACACGCCGGGCAAGCCGGATCCCATCTAGCGGCGGGTCAGGGGAGGGGTGGCACCGTGGTTGGAGGAGAGGAGGCGCGCAGCGGTGGGCAAGGAGGAGGCGGCGGCGCTGGGGAAGGAGGCGGGGCGGCGCTGGGGAAGGAGGGGGCGGCGGCGCTGGGGAAGGAGGCGGGGCGGCGCTGGGGAAGGAGGAGGCGGCG
>LR738709.1:247989997-248092954 GCA_902687465.1 Secale cereale | reverse complement strand
TATATATATATATATATATATATATATATATATATATATATATATATATATATATATATATATATATATATATATATATATAAAACATCATATGATGTAATCCCCACCCTGGGGCTCGAACCCACGTCCACAAGGTTAAGAGCTTTGTACTCTACCAACTAAGCAGTGAACCCTTCAATATAATAGATTAAAGCTTGTGTACCTTGAATTTTTTACAATAGCAATTGGTAGCCCACAAGGGCCGGCTCTTTACAATGTGATGAGTCGGGTCTTCAATAAAGTAAGTAAAAAATGACCTTGCATTAGCCCCCAAGTGTCATTGTGCATGCTTGCAGCAACATGGGACTTCCATAGTTGATATAATCATGATTTGAACAATGTAGTCCCCAAGTGCCGGTTCATAAGCCTGCGGTGACTCGAGACTATTCCTTCCATTGTAAATAAAATCATATCCATTGATAAAGAAATAATAGCCATTGCGCTGAAGCAACTTTGAAAACCTCAATCATAATACTAGTTATTGATAAAAATACAGCCATGTTGGCTATTCGAGATTTGAAATATATAATCCAATGATTTATAAGCACATGATTCCAATGGCGCAATCCAAATATAAACTAGCGACTTAACGTCCAAAGCCAGACCTGGTTATCAAAACCCCAAATATGCTCAAATATGAGTCATAAAGATTAAGGCTACATGGCCTGAATTGTCTTAAACCATATGTCAATATGGTACAAAGATGAACCCAAAAATGTTCAAATAGAAATAAGAAATCAGAAAAAACAAGGCTTCCATAGGCCGCCAAACCTAAATCTCAAGTGCTTTCAAAGGGCCGCACAGCCACTGAGTTAAACCTTCATGCAAACCTTATAAGCCGGGTCTCACATGACCAATCATCGTTTTAACTTTGACAAGTTCAGGGTATTTTATAAGATTGACTGTCAAAAGTACGGCGGGTCATTCCAGGTAATCTAGACGGAGCGGCAGACTTAAAAAGGCAGGATAACCCAGGTTTTTAGGTGAATACACCTGGCTTCCATGCCTGGCTTTTAAGCCTATTACAAGGGTCATAAAAACTCTTGTCCATTGAACAAAGAGCCCCCAAGTAATATTTTATTAAAGTCATACAAGCCGGATCAAGAGGGTAATCAAGGCTCTGCACATTAACCAGGTCGCCCCCAAATGATATCAAAGCAGGGTACCTACGTTTGAGTTGTGCTTTGCAACAGACTCTCTTTGGTCCCTTTAACCTGGGTAGCGAGCCCCCAAGTGTTTTGTAATCATGGCGTATAAGCCGGATCAGGAGGGTAATCATAGCTATGCTCAATGAGCAGGAAGCCCCCAAGTGATCAATAAGATAATACAATAATGCAGGATACCCATGTTTGATCCGCGCATCATGGCAGCAAGTTCTCCTTGGCAACCTTTAAATTTTCTGAGAAATCGAACTTGCGAGAGATGAATTCTTTTTGAACCATAATTTCAAACAGCTTCAAAGATTTGTGAGATATAGATTTCTCATGAACCGGATTTTAAACCGGAATCCTTCATTTTAAGCCGGAAATTTTCTGACGGCCTTTAAATATTCACCAATAGGGCAGTAGCCTCCAAGGCCGGGTTATTTTTCCCTCCAATAACCCGGAGTTCTTAAATTTTGCCGAAACTGGCAACATTTGCTGAGTCATGTCATTGTAGCCCCTGAGTCTCAAGACGACTCGAGGAGTTGGCTTGAGATTCTTCCTAATTGACCATAGCATAAGATGTATACCATCGGCGTTGATAACGCGATGTGAATCCACAGAAGGTTGAGGTTGACTAAAGCGGGTTACAAATGATCCCGTATGAGCTCTCTCAGTAACTTGGCCAATGGTCCATCCCAACTGGTTGTTTGAGGTTAACCAAACTGTAGTGACGCCGATTTGTGCGCCTGCCCATTGAGCCATCCGGTGCAGACGCCGGCTGATAATATATGATAATTTGCCTCCAAAATTGTCACACCCTGATTTTCATGCCACATTACTTAAGCTAATTATCATGTTAAAAATGTGGATTTGCAAAAAACTTTTGTGTGTTTTTGACTTTGCTTGATTTGACTTTTGTCTGCTGTTTGCTAGTGCTCTAAAAATCAAATAAATCCTCCAACTCTTATACTTCATCTCCTTGATCCAAAATTTTTTCCCAATGATCATGCCATGTGTATAGACCAGTACAGAATTTTCTTATAAAAATATTTTGGCCAAATAGTATTTTCTAAAATTAGTTTTCCAAAAACCCCTGAATTGAGGTTTGCACTGCAAGTACCTTATTTAGGGTGTGAAAAATCTTTCAAAAAGTATATTTGAATCCTATTAGGTATAGGACTCCCAGAAACCACAAAATTATAATTTTAAAAGTTATTTTTATATTTTATTTAAAAGCTTTTTCTTAAGGCCAGAAATGGTCTTTAATAGGGAAAAATTATTTAACTATTTCAAAAATATTTGCCAAAATTCAGGGAAACTCATAGGACATATATTGTCCATATATAAGAGTTTCAACACATGGTCATGTTCAAAATATTGGACAAATCCTTCCAAAACCCTTTCTGGATATTTCAACCTTTTGAAATATTTACAAAGGAAATATTCTCCACAAATTCCAGGGAAATTCTATCATGTCAAATAGGACATATTTGATGATCTTGCAAAGCCTCATGCCTTGAAGATCAAGGAAACATCATCTAATCCCCTCAAAACCATTTCTGTCCATTTTAAAGTTTGAGCAACTTTACATTGCCAAACTTGTCCAATTGCTCTCAAACTTGGTACACATGCTAAAATGATGTAATAATGCATCCATGCCAAATGGCACAAGTTTTGGAGAAGCATAACTTGGTCTAAGTGCCACAAAACCATTTCTGTTCAAATTCAAATTTGAACAACTTTACATTGTCAACTTTTTACCTGGGGCTTCAAACTTTGTGAGCATGATCATAACCCCAAATGATGATGCTACACCAAGTGGTGCATCAAGGGGAGATGATTAGCTTGACTCAAACAAGGTGAACCCATTTATGTTGATTCCTAGGGTTCACCAAAGTTACATTGGCAACTTTACCCAAATGAGCTCAAATTTGGTGGAAGGGCCTAGATATATGTGACATTCCATCCTGTTAAGTCCCATGCCAATTGGAAGTCATTTGCCTCCCCAAAACCTGATCAAACACCTTCTGTCCATTTACCAAAACCAGTGTTTGAACCCCTTTTACTTTTTCCCTTTACCTCAAATTATTACCATAGCTTCTCCTGATCATCCTCTACCCCCAGTAATTTCTCTATGGCCTCAGCTCAATCATTTGAGGGGGTAAAACCCCAATTCACACTGCTGGACAGTAGTAAACTTCTTCTTCTTCACCTCCCTCCTCATTCCAATGGCTTCCCAGAGCATCCAAGGCCGCAGTGCATTTGTTTACTACTCCCTCTACCCTCTGGACACTGTTGGCCACACCCTGGACGCCAGGCAATGCCAATGGCAGCCAAAAGCATGCTCTGGAGCACGCTACAGTGCTCTGGAGCACTACAGCCGCCCCCAATCACCGGCCCCGACCACCTAGGGCCTCCCCCCTTGTGTCCCCCGAGGCTGCCTCGGCGTCCGGGACACGCCGGGCGGTCGGCCCCCTTCTCTCTCCTCCTCTCTCACCCCTGCTCGCACGCGCACCGGTCGACCCTGAACCCCAATGGACGCGCTAACACGCGCAAGACCTCTGGCGCCTCCCCGCTCCTCCTCTCTCTTCCTCTAAGCGTGGACCAGCCCCACGAACGCCCTGGACATGCCCGCTGGTGCCCCTGTGGCTTGCAACGACAGCAAGGACCTCGCCGGCGCATGCGTCTTCGGTGGACCGGCGCTCACCTATAAATAGGCTGCCCCCGAGCCACCTCGCGGCTCCGTTGGCCCCCTCTCCCTCTAGTGCACCTCCCCGACAGGCCAAATGCCCTCCCTGTGCCCTACGGCCTCCTCCCTGGCCGGAGCAGAGCCGCCGGCCGCCGCCTAAATGCAGGCACCTCAGGCCCTTTCTCCTCCACCTAGCCACCCCAACGCCTTCTCCTCACCACCGCCAACTCACCCAGGCTCCAGTTTCTCCTTCCCCCGCCTCTCCCTCGCTGTGCCTAACCACACCGACGGTCGCCTCCGCGGCCATCCAAGTCGTCGCCATTTCAGCCCTCCCCGGCGTGCGTGAAGTACGTGGTTGGGTGCGGCATGTCCTCCTGAGCACGCCGTTAGGCGGAGCGTCACCGGAGAAGGCCCGAGTCGACGGGGCCACGCCGGTGAGCGCTCGGCCGCGCCTCCACTGCCTCGCCTCTGTCCGCGCGGGAGGAAGAAGAACCTGCCGCTGGGGGCCCGCGCGTCAGCGACCCAGTGGGCAGGCCCCTCCGTTTAAGTGGAGGCGGGGCGGCTGAAAGACGCCTTCCCAGCGCGAAGGCGTACCCCCACGAAGGCGCCTCCGACGTCACACCCCCTCATGTGCACACGGCCGAGCTGATGGGCCGGCCCAGTTGCTGTGCAGCTATTCTTCGCCCTGCGCGCAAGGGTATAATCCCTTTTCTCCTTCCCATTTTTTTCTGTGAACTTCAAAAATGCTTAAACAATTCATTTGAACTCCAAATTTGGTGATTCAAATTTCCTATGGCTCCATAAATCATGCTCTATCACATGGTGCAACATGCACATTATTCCAGAGGCATTTCCTTCGCACATAATTATCAAATGCCAATATTTCATTTTCTGTGATGAACTTTAGAAAATCACAGAGAGCTCATTTTTGATCCAAATGCAGTGATTCAAATTCCTAGATGCTTTTCATATCCAAACTTAGTTTTGGAACATTTTTATTAATACTTTCTGTACCCCACCAAATATTGAGCCATTTCTTCATATTTATCAGCTTTGCAAAATCCTAGGAAATTCATTTGAATTCCAAATCCAATGAAACCAACTCCTAGATGCTTCTAAAATCATGACTTGTTGATGGGTGCCTTTGCTCATCATTCAAGAAAATATTTATGTATAGTTCTTTCAGATCCATAAACCCCTTGGTTCCATCATATTGAAATGATCCAAACTGTTCATTGATCCAATACCTATGAAACCACCTTGGTTATTTTTCATATGACCAGAGGTATCCTAGAAAAGTCCAACTCCTATTTTTAGAGCACTTTTATTTTTGCTTTGATTGTGTTGCTTATTATGATTGTTTCCATCGTTAGTTGACGAAATAAACGGAATACTCGGAGATGGACCAGAAGGTTTGAAGACTCGGAAGAATAAGGCAAGCAACCCTTTGACCATGTTCAAGAAACCTTTTTATGCATGTCTCATAGCACCTTATTATTCAATGCATCGGAATCATGTTGAGGTGGAGACCACTTTGGTTGCTACCTTGTTACTTTACTATTGAAACTTGCATCAAACATGACCCTACCTTCCTATGAGGGTTATGTGGGTGGGAGTAGATAGATGTATGCTATAGTAGTTGGCTACGCATAATGGGTCAGGGTCATGCATTGAGTGAAACCAGTGTGGTCTGACATACTTGCAAATGACCCAGTGGGTGCCACTAATGCCCCTGGGAGTTGATGAGAGCTAGGGCACTACATGGTGAAGAAGTAGTGTGCCGAGGCTTGACGAAAGTGTTGTTCATAGAGATGGGTTAGATTTATGTGTGACTACCGTCCCAACCAAACATGCGCAACCACTCTACCCTTATATGGGAAAGGGCATTATTGATTACCTAGGTCGATACTAGCATGGTGCCCGCATTACTAGTGACGAGGGTGACATGACGTCACTCTCGGGACGGGGTCGTGCTTGGATAGGCGGCCATGACTGTTTTCACAGGGCACCGGACACACCGTTGGTACCCCGTGTCAGTGGTATGTGATGAATATGGGAGCAAGGCTCCACAATCTTTAAGATGTGAAATGTTGGCACGGGGCTGTTACCAATCGAGTGGACTCCATATTAGTGTCGCCTAGGGAAAGATAGTGATCGGGTGCTTACCCCGGGTACTTGAGGTACCGCGGGTCGTGGATGTTGCGGAAGTTCCCCGGATCTTGTGGGTAAAGTGTGCAACCTCTGCAGAGTGTCAAACTATTCGAATATCCGTGTCCGCGGTCAAGGACAGTTGGGTGGTGCTACGTAGACTATGTCCATAAGTTTCTGGAAAACAACACGGTATGGTGGATTTGTTGATGTGATTGTGAGGAAGTCACAATGAGCTTGAACAAGAGTTGATTACAACTCTTTCTCGATATTGATGTCTGTGACCTCCTGATACTTGTTACAGACACATGCATATCCTTGATATATGTTGATCATACTTGCATATGAAAAATTAGCTTTCCGCAAAAACTGCCAATTTAGCAGTAGAGCTTTGCATAATTATTCAGTCATCACACATGGGTTGCTTGCGAGTACATTCAAAGTACTCATTGGCTTGCCACTGGTTATTTTATTGGCCAGGCATGAGAGAATAGGTTATGATGAAGATTTCTTGGTGACGAGCATGCGAGCTAGGACGCTTCCCAGTCAGAATGCCTGTAGGGTTAAGGCAGATGGCAAGGGTCCAAGTTGTCGTTGAAGATTTCCGCTGCGATGTTATACTCAAGACTTGACCTTACGGTCCTATTTGTGTAATACGGTATGTATGGATGTAAGACTCTTGTTATTCAGCTTCTGTGTGTTCAGTGAGCATTGATCTCTGGGATCACTGTACACGTGCATTCGGTGATCATGACTTATGAGTCGGGGTCCCCACAGAGCTGGTATCAGAGCCATCCTGACTGTAGGAAGCCTTAGTTAGCATGGTCGTTAGTTAGGGTAAAACTATTTCCAAAACTATTAGTAGTTTTCAAAACTATCTATACTCCTCTTCCCTTCTCAGCTTTTCGAAAACTAGGCTATACTTAATCTCTTCCCCCTTCAAAACTGTTGGTCGCTAGAACCCTTATGCCCAGACAACTGGATTTTCTGTAATCCTCATGGAGTGCACCTTGCCAAACACTCACCCACCTCTTCTGAACGCAAGATTGACGACACCACGACAAGACGGTACCAACAGAAACTACATCCTCGATGAGTGAGGACATGAAGACCCAGAAGATGGGGGACACACTTGACAAGAGCCCCCAAGATGGTGCAACTTTGGCCTATGATGACCAGGCTATAGGTTATGCAAAATCATGATATGCATCGCTAATAGAGTAATCATGTCACTACCGTTGTTGTATCGACAACCACCGGTGGATGAGAACCTCGCCATTTGGTCCGCTTCACTATAGTGAGCAGGAAAACGGTTCTCTTCGTCCCCCGCTCTTGGTGTCGATGTTTTCAACAACGAAACCGACATGTTGGACCTCTATTATGCCTTGTTATTGTCATTGCATACGGATCTCCTACCTGGTACCCTCGACGTCCCAGAAGGCACAAGGGATCGTCATGATTAAAGAGACAAGAGAAGACCAAGTCAACACCAGCTACAAGGAGGCACCTTCACCACCTCACCTCATCAGGCAAGTAGTTGTTGAAGATTCTTCAGGCTCAACCTGGATCGTTCATCAAGCAACTACAAGGGGCATAGCAACACCTGAGGAAGCTCAGGAGACTGCACGAGGCACAAGTCACGACACCGAGTCCGAGAACCCCTAGGGTAGGATGAGTCGTGTACCCCCTATGCGCAGTCGAGTCAGTATGATGGTTCGAATAGAACCATGATTGTGTGTTATTTGCTTTTATTTGTTTGTGTTTTGATATAAGTCGCACTTTTGCCCCAGGCAACAAGTGCATGGCTATATCACCTTCCATGCCTTGTTTCATTTGTTTCGGCCTTTTTGCACCTGTTTGTTGCACCTGCACTATAGAACCCCCTTTAGGCATTTCCCTCCTCTACGCTGCTTCTTCCCTCTATTCTCTCTCTCCCCAACTGAAGACCCGCAAGACAAGATGTACCAAGGATTCTACCTCGGCAGCCAACTGGCACTAAAGACTTCTGCTACAACCTCCGTGACCAAGTACAACCCCGTAGAATTATGTTTGACCCTCCAGACTAATAACCCATTCCTAGACCCTTTGAGACTTCACGAGACACTCCAGCTCGAATCCTTAACCATGTGCCTAACCCATAGTATTGCAAGAGAGCCAGTTAAGCCTTTTTAACCCTGCACAACACTGGGTTCGTAAAGGAGCTAGTGGACGCAGTGAACGAGCATGTTGTCATCCTAATATAGCACAAGAACTGACGATTCCATAGATAGACCAGTTCGAGGATATTGGACTGATGACTTGGTGGCTTTATGTCAGTGACTTCGAGGAATTATCTGAGACCTTGGTGGATTGTGAGATTTCATATTGGTAGGATCATGACTTTGGGGAAGCATGTAGGAGTGCCCGATGGACATGAGATTTGGATTTATGTAGGTGATTCTGGTTGGTATAATGCTAGATATGTCTGCATGGTTCGGAGTAAATTGGATTTAGGCCTATGATCCTAATTATGATATCATGTTTCTCGGTGGACAATAACCTAGGAGATTGGATTATTTGTCGGAGTTGATTTAGGGATCTATATCGTCGTGATCTTGGAATTTACTTGACCCGGATGATGAGAATTTGGTGGACTTACTATCATAGTGCATAGTCCTTCCAAGTATTTGGTTATTATAGGGACTTGAGACCTTATGGAACACCATAGACATCGGATTTGTAGAATTGTTGGATTATGTGGTGATCGATGGAATTACCGGGCTATTGGGGGTGATCTATAGGAAGGAAACAAAATCTTGGAGTGGCATATGACGTGTTTCCTTAGAATAGAGATACCTTATCATGAGCCTTGCAAGAATAGGTTGAGCGTTTGGATTGTGGTGTTTAATTCAAGCTTAGTAGCATGTATGACCTGCCCATGGATTTTAGGGGAAGGCATGCATATGGATTTGGGGATCGTAGACAAGTGCAATTTTGTTAGACCGTCTCTTGAGAGTCATGAGGACATGTATGGCATGAGTGGTGATTGAAGCTGGTCTATGCTTTTTCGTTCGGAGTACTAGATAGAGCTATTGGCATCTCAGGAACCGTGCTTAAGGATAAGATGATATAAGTTCACTCACTCACTAGAATCCTTGAAACCCTTAAGCCCCATCAAGCCACAACCTGGTCAGATTCTGACCACGGGCCTTCTCCCTAAGTCGGGAAGACCTTGCAAATACTCAACGAAGACCACCACCAATACCCCACCCTACCTTGCGTACCCCCATAGACCTCATGGAGTAATTGGACAAGTTGGGTAACATCATTATTTGATGGCCTACTTGTCTGCCCGACGACAAAGAAGAGACGGACAGCTGGACAGAAGACATTTGAAGACCGCCCTGTCAAGAAGGAAGATCTACACCGACCATCGTCATCAAAAAGTAAACTTCCGCATCGAAGACCGGGCGTATCTGCAAACCACTCCTCTCGAAGGGACCGAGCATTTCCGTGTCGAAGGAACGCTCACACCAAGATTTATCGACCCTTCTTCAAAACCACTGCAAGACAAATAGTAGACGTCTACCCGCTAGATTTACCACCTAAGATACCCTCCGTGCACCAAATCTTCCACGAGCCCCCACTCTGGAAGTACTTCTTACTTCCTAACTAGCCCGGTGCCCGCAAGGACATCTCCAAGCCTTTGACACCTAACCCAACCTAACCTATACAAGAGACCCCTCAGCAACCTCCATCAGGGAAGGCAACAAGCAAGAAGCCACACCACCAAGTACTTCATGATTCCATGGAGCACCATTCGGAAGCAGAACCGACAAGAAGAAGTGAAGACTACCCCGTATCCAAGACTCCGCAGTTCTTTTCCACGCCTAGTCTGGGAATCTCGGGGACGAGATTCTTGTAAGGGGGGTAGGTCTGTCACACCCTGATTTTCATGCCACATTACTTAAGCTAATTATCATGTTAAAAATGTGGATTTGCAAAAAACTTTTGTGCGTTTTTGACTTTGCTTGATTTGACTTTTGTCTGCTGTTTGCTAGTGCTCTAAAAATCAAATAAATCCTCCAACTCTTATACTTCATCTCCTTGATCCAAAACTTTTTCCCAATGATCATGCCATGTGTATAGACCAGTATAGAATTTTCTTATAAAAATATTTTGGCCAAATAGTATTTTCTAAAATTAGTTTTCCAAAAAACCCTGAATTGAGGTTTGCACTGCAAGTACCTTATTTAGGGTGTGAAAAATCTTTCAAAAAGTATATTTGAATCCTATTAGGTATAGGACTCCCAGAATCCACAAAATTATAATTTTAAAAGTTATTTTTATATTTTATTTAAAAGATTTTTCTTAAGGCCAGAAATGGTCTTTAATAGGGAAAAATTATTTAACTATTTCAAAAATATTTGCCAAAATTCAGGGAAACTCATAGGACATATATTGTCCATATATAAGAGTTTCAACACATGGTCATGTTCAAAATATTGGACAAATCCTTCCAAAACCCTTTCTGGATATTTCAAGCTTTTGAAATATTTACAAAGGAAATATTCTCCAAAAATTCCAGGGAAATTCTATCATGTCAAATAGGACATATTTGATGATCTTGCAAAGCCTAATGCCTTGAAGATCAAGGAAACATCATCTAATCCCCTCAAAACCATTTCTGTCCATTTTAAAGTTTGAGCAACTTTACATTGCCAAACTTGTCCAATTGCTCTCAAACTTGGTGCACATGCTAAAATGATGTAATAATGCATCCATGCCAAATGGCACAAGTTTTGGACAAGCATAACTTGGTCTAAGTGCCACAAAACCATTTCTGTTCAAATTCAAATTTGAACAACTTTACATTGTCAACTTTTTACCTGGGGCTTCAAACTTTGTGAGCATGATCATAACCCCAAATGATGATGCTACACCAAGAGGTGCATCAAGGGGAGATGATTAGCTTGACTCAAACAAGGTGAACCCATTTCAGCTGATTCCTAGGGTTCACCAAAGTTACATTGGCAACTTTACCCAAATGAGCTCAAATTTGGTGGAAGGGCCTAGATATATGTGACATTCCATCCTGTTAAGTCCCATGCCAATTGGAAGTCATTTGCCTCCCCAAAACCTGATCAAACACCTTCTGTCCAATTACCAAAACCAGTGTTTGAACCCCTTTTACTTTTTCCCTTTACCTCAAATTCTTACCACAGCTTCTCCTGATCATCCTCTACCCCCAGTAATTTCTCTATGGCCTCAGCTCAACCATTTGAGGGGGTAAAACCCCAGTTCACACTGCTGGACAGCAGTAAACTTCTTCTTCTTCACCTCCCTCCTCATTCCAATGGCTTCCTAGAGCATCCAAGGCCGCAGTGCATTTGTTTACTACTCCCTCTACCCTCTGGACACCGTTGGCCACACCCTGGACGCCAGGCAATGCCAATGGCAGCCAAAAGCATGCTCTGGAGCGCGCTACAGTGCTCTGGAGCACTGCAGCCGCCCCCAATCACCGGCCCCGACCACCTAGGGCCTCCCCCCTCGTATCCCCCGAGGCTGCCTCGGCGTCCGGGACACGTCGGGCGGTCGGCCCCCTCCTCTCTCCTCCTCTCTCACCCCTGCTCGCACGTGCACCGGCCGACCCTGAACCCCAATGGGCGCGCTCACACGCGCAAGACCTCTGGCGCCTCCCCTCTCCTCCTCTCTCTTCCTCTAAGCATGGACCAGCCCCACGAACGCCCTGGACATGCCCGCTGGTGCCCCTGTGGCTTGCAACGACAACAAGGACCTCGCTGGCGCATGCGTCTTCGGTGGACCGGCGCTCACCTATAAATAGGCCGCCCCCGAGCCCCCTCGCGGCTCCGTTGGCCCCCTCTCCCTCTAGTGCACCTCCCCGACAGGCCAAATGCCCTCCCCGTGCCCTACGGCCTCCTCCCTGGCCGGAGCAGAGCCGTCGGCCGCCGCCTAAATGCGGGCACCTCAGGCCCTTTCTCCTCCTCCTAGCCACCCCAACGCCTTCTCCTCACCACCACCATCTCACCCAGGCTCCAGTTTCTCCTTCCCCCGCCTCTCCCTCGCTGTGCCTAACCACACCGACGGTCGCCTACGCGGCCATCCAAGCCGTCGCTGTTTCAGCCCTCCCCGGCGTGCGTGAAGTACGTGGTTGGGTGCGGCATGTCCTCCTAAGCACGCCGGTAGGCGGAGCGTCGCCGGAGAAGGCCCGAGTCGACGGGGCCACGCCGGCGAGCGCTCGGCCGCGCCTCCCCTGCCTCGCCTCTGTCCGCACGGGAGGAAGAAGAACCTGCCGCTGGGGGCCCGTGCGTCAGCGACCCAGTGGGCGGGCCCCTCCGTTTAAGTGGAGGCGGGGCGGCTGAAAGACGCCTTCCCACCGCGAAGGCGTACCCCCACGAAGGCGCCTCCGACGTCACACCCCCTCCTGTGCACACGGCCGAGCTGATGGGCCGGCCCAGTTGCTGTGCAGCTATTCTTCGCCCTGCGCGCAAGGGTATAAGCCCTTTTCTCCTTCCCTTTTTTTCTGTGAACTTCAAATATGCCTAAACAATTCATTTGAACTCCAAATTTGGTGATTCAAATTTCCTATGGCTCCATAAATCATGCTCTATCACATGGTGCAACATGCACATTATTCCAGAGGCATTTCCTTCACACATAATTATCAAATGCCAATATTTCAATTTCTGTGATGAACTTTAGAAAATCACAGAGAGCTCATTTTTGATCCAAATGCAGTGATTCAAATTCCTAGATGCTTGTCATATCCAAACTTAGTTTTGGAACATTTGTATTAATACTTTCTGTACCCCACCAAATATTGAGCCATTTCTTCATATTTATCATCTTTGCAAAATCCTAGGAAATTCATTTGAATTCCAAATCCAGTGAAACCAACTCCTAGATGCTTCTAAAATCATGACTTGTTGATGGGTTCCTTTGCTCATCATTCAAGAAAATATTTCTGTATACTTCTTTCAGATCCATAAACCCCTTGGTTCCATCAGATTGAAATGATCCAAACTGTTCATTGATCCAATACCTATGAAACCACCTTGGTTATTTTTCATATGACCAGAGGTATCCTAGAAAAGTCCAACTCCTATTTTTAGAGCACTTTTATTTTTGCTTTGATTGTGTTGCTTATTATGATTGTTTCCACCGTTAGTTGACGAAATAAACGGAATACTCGGAGATGGACCAGAAGGTTTGAAGACTCGGAAGAATAAGGCAAGCAGCCCTTTGATCATGTTCAAGAAACCTTTTTATGCATGTCTCATATCACCTTATTATTCAATGCATCGGAATCATGTTGAGGTGGAGACCACTTTGGTTGCTACCTTGTTACTTTACTATTGAAACTTGCATCAAACATGACCCTACCTTCCTATGAGGGTTATGTGGGTGGGAGTAGATAGATGTATGCTATAGTAGTTGGCTACACATAATGGGTCAGGGTTATGCATTGAGTGAAACCAGTGTGGTCTGACATACTTGCAAATGACCCAGTGGGTGCCACTAATGCCCCTGGGAGTTGATGAGAGCTAGGGCACTACTTGGTGAAGAAGTAGTGTGCCGAGGCTTGACGAAAGTGTTGTTTACAGAGATGGATTAGATTTATATGTGACTACCGTCCCAACCAAACATGCGCAACCACTCTACCCTTATATAGGAAAGGGCATTATTGATTACCTAGGTCGATACTAGCATGGTGCCCGCATTACTAGTGACGGGGGTGACATGAGGTCACTCTCGGGACGGGGTCGTGCTTGGATAGGCGGCCATTATTGTTTTCACAGGGCACCGGACACACCGTTGGTACCCCGTGTCAGTGGTATGTGATGAATATGGGAGCAAGGCTCCACAATCTTTAAGATGTGAAATGTTGGCACGGGGCTGTTACCAATCGAGTGGACTCCATATTAGTGTCGCCTAGGGAAAGATAGTGATCGGATGCTTACCCCGGGTACTTGAGGTACCGCGGGTCGTGGATGTCGCGGAAGTTCCCCGGATCTTGTGGGTAAAGTGTGCAACCTCTGCAGAGTGTCAAACTATTCGAATAGCCGTGTCCGCGGTCAAGGACAGTTGGGTGGTGCTACGTAGACTATGTCCATAAGTTTCTGGAAAACACCACGGTATGGTGGATTTGTTGATGTGATTGTGAGGAAGTCACAATGAGCTTGAACAAGAGTTGATTACAACTCTTTCTCGATATTGATGTCTGTGACCTCCTGATACTTGTTACAGACACATGCATATCCTTGATATATGTTGATCATACTTGCATATGCAAAATTAGCTTTCCGCAAAAACTGCCAATTTAGCAGTAGAGCTTTGCATAATTATTCAGTCATCACACTTGGGTTGCTTGTGAGTACATTCAAAGTACTCATTGGCTTGCCACTGGTTATTTTATTGGCCAGGCATGAGAGAACAGGTTATGATGAAGATTTCTTGGTGACGATCATGCGAGCTAGGACGCTTCCCAGTCAGAATGCCTGTAGGGTTAAGGCAGATGGCATGGGTCCAAGTTGCCGTTGAAGATTTCCGCTGCGATGTTATACTCAAGACTTGACCTTACGGTCCTATTTGTGTAATACGGTATGTATGGATGTAAGACTCTTGTTATTCAGCTTCTGTGTGTTCAGTGAGCATTGATCTCTGGGATCACTGTACACGTGCATTCGGTGATCACGACTTATGAGTCGGGGTCCCCACAGAAATGTTGGGAGAAAGACCGGGGTACCTGAGCAGTGACTTGCTTGCACTCAATAAACAGCTCATGCAGACGGTGCAGACGACGGCTGATAATATAGACCGAACCTCATGGTGGCAGTTTTCATACGTCCATTGGGTAGCTTGCATGAGCGGGTGTGACCTTGATGTGCTGATATAGATTGGTCCGCAAGAGCGGCAACTTAGGCGCTTCTATTGAGCGGCAGGGCAAGGATAATCATCTGCGATATAACGCCATCTTGAAATAATTGTCCTGCATATAAAAATATACAAACCAACGTAATTATTCTTAAACAAATTAATACGCGTTATTAAAATAGACTGGACGGATGTCACCTGATTCGTTTTGACGATGGATGATATGTCCGTAGATAAATTTTTAGTACTGTTACTGAATTCCCTTTGATCCATATATTTATCCAAAGCATTTTTATGTTGACCCCCTCGAGGATCCAGCCAGAAACTGCCACAGCTCCTGTTTACTCACCGGGTCAACTCCTCCTCCTCTTGTTTGCATGAGATAAGTAGCGTGGAGCATAGACCCGAGAAGCACAGGCAAATACGGTGATGGTGAGGCGGCTTAACAGGTGAGGCGAGCGGCACCTGGCGACTGGTTCATGGCGCACGCGACAGCTTAACAGGCAACACTGGCGGCCGACAGGAACAAGCGCTTTGTAATGCATGGTGAGGGCGGCTTAGGTGGGTCAACAGCGACGGATTTCCGTGAGGCAGTTTAGCACGGCCAAGGGAGGCGACTTGAGGCGGAGGCAGCTTAGAAGTGTCGGCGAGGGGAGACTGCAGGGGCGGCCAAGGCGCGGCTCATGACGGAGCAGCAACGAGGTGAGCCGGGGGTGTTCCTTTTGAAAGAATCCATCTTGGCGTCGTCCGTGTCATGGCTCCTTGACGGTCTCAGGCATGGTTGCAGCCTCGGCTGTGGAGAAGGCGGACGGTGCCTTGCAGAATAAGGTGGTGTGACGATGGAGAAGCCTTGGTAGCGTTTTATAATTGGATTAATGAAGTCGCAGATGGCCGGCTCAACAACTGCTCGCGGCTGAGGCAAAGCCAGGTAGCTCAACGGGGCGGTACAGAGTTATGCACGACGGATCACACAAGGGCGACCGAACCCAACGCTGCTGCAGAAGTGAGCACGGGTTGCATCGGCGTAGAGCAGAGTCCGGCAGAGAGGCCCGGTGGCCTGAAGCAGAAGGGAGGCATGGCAACTAGTGGATTCAGGCCGGCGATGAGGCACAGCAAACTGGGAGCGGCGGCGGCTCCGAATAAAGCACGGCAGCTCGGCGCATCGTGACTTTGGAAACAACCAACGGACCGGGCCATTGCGGCTTAACCACGGCAGAGTCAGAACGCAGCCAACACAGCTCAGCTCAATGGCGAGGGGAAGCCATGGCGACTCAACGGAGGCAGGTTGAAGGCGTAGATGAGTTCATTTTCATGGTGACATCCTCCTTCCAGTTGTACCCAAAGGCGGTGACTTTGTAGCAGCAGAAGACGCGCCGGCGGGTTACGGTGGTGACTTGTCAGAACGACTCGGCCCAAGGGCTGGAGGAGTGAGGCGAAGCGGCTCGGGGCAGCGGCGGCGACTCGCAGGTTGAGGTTGGTGCGCCGGAGGTGACCCGGCCGAGTCGGTGGTTTAATCCGCGGCGGCTCACTGCAAGGGCGGCTACGGCCGGGTTGCACAGACGCGGCGCGATGATTTGGCTCGCACAGGGGACCTGTTGGTAGGTGGAAACTTGCGGGATTGCGGCGGCTTAGAACTGGGCCATTGGAGGGCCGATGAGGCGGATCAGAGCACACAGCGCGGCTCGTAGGCGGAGGCAGGACGGCCAACCTTCGAGGCACGGACAACCGAGGAGTCCGGGTCATGGCCGGCTCCGTTTACGGGTGGTGGAGCGATGCTTTGATCCATGTGACATATAGCTAGTCATCAATTTGTTTACTTATCTTTACAAACAATATCCGATCCATAGTCTGGCTTGATCGGGACTTGGCTTTTTGCATTTTGGTGATTTTCTTCCATCAGATTCGTCCCATTAATGTTGAACAAAGTAGTGACTCTAACCATGCTAGTTTTTGGCGAGTTACATATCTAGACTTGACCCGCCGGCGAAAACAGGCCATAGGGGAAGTCGATGGTGTTAGCGAGTTGCGACTTCTTTTCTTGGCGACTTGTGGCAGCAAACAGATTGCAACCTTATCTTATTTGAACTTTAAATCTCAACAAATCTTCAAATCTGGACCGATGAACATGGCGCTGATGCAGATCCTTTCAAACTACCTCTTCTTCACCGGGAAAATTGCAAACATCTCGATCCCTAAGAGAGATCCCTCCAAGAACTCGACACCACCGTGTGCAGTCCCCATGGTGGGCGCCAACTGTCGTGGGGTTAACATGGCAGATGTCCTAGTGTCAGGACTTAGTCGTGAGGCCAGCGCATCTACGTAGTAGCTTCAGAGGGGTTGATCGGAATCGAGAGACGCGACACAAGACAAGGGTTTAGACAGCTTTGGGCCCTGGGAAACATCATCCGGTAATAAACCTACATAATGTTTGTGGCTAGGTCTCATTATGCTCATCAGAGAGTCGCCGCATAAGCTGGCTGTCCTTAACGGGTCTAGCCCTAGAAATTATTTCTTCTCCTTGCTTGTCCCTCTTTGGGGTGCCCCGCCCCTCCTTATATAAGTTGAAGGGGCGGGTTACATGTAGAGTCCAACCCGGATCAGGACTTAACCTATACTAACGTCTCACCATGGGCTTCTCGTCATGGGCTTTTTAACGTCTTGAGCTTACGATCTGGCATACCATCTGGCTTACCATCTGGCTTACCATCTCGCTTACGATCTGGCTTACGATCTGGCTTACGATCTGCCGGCTTATAACTGTCTGTCGGCTTACCACGGTCTGTCGGCTTACCACTGTCTACCGACTTACCACTGTCTGCCAGCTTACCACTGTCTGTCGGCTTACCACTGTCTGCTGGCTTATAATCTGCCTTGTCACCAACGAAATACCAAGTCTCGGCCGGTTTATATCTCCGGCCGGGTCAATACCGCGGGGTATATCCCCAACAACGCTGAAAGTGCAAGTTATCAACTAGAGGAGGGGTGAATAGGCGATTTTTACGGAAGTGTTCAAAACATGATTTCTTTTGAAGACAACCAGATGAAATGAACCTATATGATAAGCAGCGGATGATAAACGTTTCCAGGCACACAATAGTCAAGTAAGCATCATGAAGATAACACGAAGACTATTAATAGCTAGATAACATGGATCGAGATGGAAGATATAAATGAAGCTAAACAGGGGACAGTCTTCACACAGAGAAGTCAAACAGATCAGACAAACAAGCAATGACTTCATGAAGACAGACTGGAATGTAAATGACTTGGAAGATAGAACCGGTAGCTTGGGGACGCACGAGATTTGGTAGACCAGTTCCAGTTGCTGTGACAACTGTACATCTGGTTAGGGAGGCTGGGATTGAACTCTGAAGACTGTGTCTTCACCTTATTCCCCTTTAGCTAAGGACACCTAGTCCTCGCCCAATCACTTTGGCAAGTCTTCAAGGTAGACTTCCGAACCTTCATAGACTTCGTTCACTAGCGATCCACAATGACTCTTGGATGCTCATAACGCGATGCCTAACCGACTGGAGGATACACAGTCCTCAAGTGTAACAAGTCTTTAGGTCACACAGACAGAAAGACTTCAGTGATGCCTAACACTCTTTGGCTCTGGGTGTTTTGGTCTTTGTCCTCGCAAGGATCTTTTCTCTCAAAGGCTTCGGAGGTGGGTTGCTCTCAAACGACAAAAGTCGTACACTAACTCTGAGCAACCACCAATTTATGGTGTAGGGGTGGGCTATTTATAGCCATGAGGCAACCCGGCATGATATGTCCGAAATGACCCTTGGTCACTAAGGAACTGACAGGTGTCGAATGGTCGGATTATGAACACACGTGGCAACTTTGCTTGAGCTCCAAGTAAAGCTGACTTATCTAGCTCTGGATAAGATTTTCTCTCATTTATCTTCGCTCGAAGGCATAGGTGTTTTGGTTGAGCATCACTTCAGTCATATGACTATGTTTACTTTGAACCCACTTAACAGTACGGTGGTTCCTATGACTCAAGAAAGAATAAAAAGAACTACGAAAGAAACTATGTCTTCGCATTCTGTAGTCTTCAATGAATGTCTTCATAGGTCGTTATCTTCACTTGAATGTCTTCACGAGCCACAATTGTCTTCAATGTCTTCACACATTTTTAGGGGTCATCTCTGGAAGGGAAACCGAGTCAGTGAGGGACTATTACCTATGTTATCTTGCAATTCTCACAAACACGTTAGTCCCTCAACCATGTTTGTCGTCAATACTCCAAAACCAACTAGGAGGCACTAGATGCACTTACAATCTCCCCCTTTTTGGTGATTGATAACAAACAGGTTGAAGTTTTCAACGGGGATAAAATATATGAAACTATAGATAACACAGTCATTGTCTTCATGAGATTGAGAGAGCTCCTCCTGAAGATGTGCATATAGGAAATTTGCTTTTGAATGCAAAGGCACATGGCAGGTTTTTCTTTGTGGAGATCTCCTTCAATCTTATGAAGACAATCAGTCATACATAGAAGGATGTATTGAAGATAATGATATGCATAATGGGAAATGGGCATCTGCTGAATGACTTCGTGCGCATAGGATAAATATTTAACCAAGCAGAAGAAACAGCAGTAAATGTAGTAGACGGCCATCAAGTTTAAGCGTTACAACTCAAGAGCCAAATGTTTCAAAATTAGAGTTGTAAGAACATAGAAAAAATAAGGCACCCGACCCATATATGGACCCGCTTGAAGACTATCAACTCGTATGCTTATCCCCCTTTTGTCAGTAAGGACAAAAAAGGTTTGAAGACATAGATTATCTATGCGTTCCTAGGTGGTCAAGATGCTGGTGCAGCCGGGTCGACGTTGGAGTTAGGTGGTGCAGTAGGGCCTGACGCAGAGTCGTGATGCAGTGAAGCGATTGCTGGAGAAGTGGCATCGTCTTCTTCATCGATGACACGAGTAACAATAGTTGTAGCCGAAGATGAATACTCAGAATCTTCAATGGATGGAGTTTGACGCCAAGTCGCAGATTGTGGAGGCCTGGAGTCAAACTTGGAGTGCATGGTGAAGCCATCTTCTTGAAGATCATCTTCAGAGAAGAGCAATGTGAGGGTCTTCCAGTACCGCCGACAGGCTTCATGAGCAACAAAGGAGTTCTTGGTAGCCAAGTTGCGAATGCGATTCACATCATTGAGAAGACTTCGCATCTGCCTCTTCAACCAATCATGGTGCTTATCCTGCTTCTGGTGTAGTGAAACTAGAAGCTCTCAGTCATTGAGGACACGGGGACGCTTCTTAGGCCTTTGAGCAATGGTGCTACCGGTGGCATTGTTGTTGGCATGATGCGGGAGGCGCAGATTTCCAGCCAGAGGATAAGCAGTGACATTTGCATTAGGCACATAAACACCTTCAACATGCCGTGTGAAGCTTTGGTGATCAGCATTGAGCAGTTGAAGTGGTTGCTTGGCAGGCTCAGGATAGATGGCTTCATAAGACATATCAACCTCAGGAAAAAAGACAACATGATTGCGTGCAGAGGCTTGATAGTTGATAGTTGAGTGAAGCTTAATGAGCCGCATTATCCAAGGAGCATAGAACTTGAGGCCAAACAGATCAATACCAGACACAGCTAGTTGACGAATGAAGAAGTCATGTGTATTGAATCTGATGCCATTGAGAATATAAAATACCAAATGTTTCATGGCACCTTCCAGTTTAGCTTCAGACGAGTGTCCCTTGATAGGCCATAGAGTACGCCTCAGAATATGATATATGGTGCGAGGAAGATACTTGAGGTCCTTGACAAAGAATTCCTTTGGATAATCAGCTTCCACGGGTAATGGCTTCATCATGCTGAGCATTTAACTCATGTTGGGCTCAGCCTTCTTGAAGATGCTTTCGAGCTCATTCTGATACAGGGAACAACCTGGTTCATACAACTCACCGGGAGTGGGCAGGGAAGTGAGCTCAAGTAGAGTCTGAGCTTTGGCTTCTTGATAAATTTCACCTGTCATCCACTCAAGGACCCCTGTCTTCGGACCCCTGTTGTATCCTCTGATATGAAGAGTAGCATAGAATTGCAAGAGAAGCTCTTGATTCCAGTGTTCCTTTGTAGTGACGAATGGAAGCAATCCAACATCTCAGAAGAAGTCAAGGGCTTCCTTAAGGCATGGCAGTCCAGCAATGGCATCACAATCAAGACGTTGGTGGGGAAAGATTCGGTCCTGATTGTACAAAATGCAAGAGTAATAGCTTCGTTGGTGAAAACTCCAGAATCTATTAGAGAGATCCTTGGCTTCTTGTATGGGTTCTTGGCAGAGTCAAAGAAGGTGTTGTTCTCTCTGAAGCTGTGCACACTAAATGAACCTTGTGTCGTTGTAGTGCTTGGAAGCCTAGGCAATCTGGGCTTGGGCTGCAGCGTCTGAGGCCTCCGCTCCACATGATATTCATGTTGTGGGCCTGGGGCAGCAGGAGGCGTCAGTATTGACCATCTGACATTTACAAGCTCATCTACTTGATTGAAGGTTTGGGCCATGGTGTGAGACACAGGGGGAGGAACAATCACTTCAGGGGAAGCAATGATTTCGCGCTGCACAATTTCTTCAACCATGACAATGTCATTGGCTTCAGTATTCATCTGAGGGGCAGCCACATTTGCTTCACTTTCAGTGGCTTCAAGAAGAGGGGACTCATGCATAACATAAACTTGAGGAGTGGGTTCTTGCATGACGGGCACTTCTTCTTCTTGCACAACAACTTCTTGGGGAGGGGGAGTGACTTCATGAGTTTCTTCCTTTTCTTCATCGGCTGATGCAGCCGGAATATCTTTAGCCACCTTGGCTTCAGATTCCGGAGCAGACGCTGAAGGAATGGCATCAAGAAACACTTGACGTGCCACTAAGCTTGAGTTTTGTACTTCATCTTCGGGAATGCTGGACATGGAGGCTTGAGGCCTGAGACCTTTATGAAGCCTTCGAAACATGGGCGACGCTATTGATGAAGCATTGGTATGTTCGATGTCTTCTTCTAGTGTTGCTGTGGAGGTCTCGAGTACCAGAGTGGTAACAAGAGACAGCGGAGTGCGAGGTGTGTCTTCATGTAAGGGGGTGTTTGGGGGTTGCTCTTCCCAAACGTCATCTTGAACAATTGGCCTTATGGGACGACCAATGCTTATGAGCTCACTGCTCGTTTGAGCAGGTGACTGAGAAGGTTGGGGTTCAAGCTGAGGAAGGACTTCATCATCACCAACATTGTCATCATGACCAATGTCTTCAGCTGCAGGAGAGTTAGCAGCTGGAATTTCTTCAGTCTGATGAGCCTCTGAGGTAGCAGGCTCATGGATAACGAGATGATGCTCACGGTTGGAGGAGGCACGCAGGGCAACAGAAATGGGTTCAACAACCAGCGGTGTTGTGGTGGAGCCGCGAGGATGATGTGAAGCCTTTGAAACTTTTGTCTTCTGCTTATTTTTAGAAGGAGCACCAGACGCATCAAGGTGGTTGCGTATCTTAGCTTTAGCTTCAGCCTGCCTCGTCTTCTTTTGATCAGAAGCTACTGATGGGACCTTTTGTTTCGAGCCAATCATGCTGACAAGGAAGACAATGCTGGGTCTTTCCTGCCTTGGAGATTCAGTGTCTTCAGCAGCAGGCTTCTTCTTCTTCTTTGGCTTCTTGGCAGCCAGCTAGGGGTCAATGCCTGGACGGCCAACAGCTTTCCTCTTCACAGATTCATTGTGGGCTTGGACGCATTTCTCAGCATAGTGCTTGAGACGTTCCCTGGAGCCCCTTGCAACTTCATGACGCTTGGCAAATTCAGCCTTGAGGTCTGTCATCATGGTCTTGAAGTTTTGAACTTCTTGTGCACTGAGGCTTGCCATATGCTTCTTGAACAGAGCCTTCTCATGATCAATTTTGTTCTTTTGATCGATAACCTTCTGTGCAACAGTCAGTTCTTGAGCAATATATCCTTGAAAGGTCACACTGATATCAATGGGAAGCTGAAGATCATCAACTGAAAGAGATGCATCCTCAAACCATTCATCGATGAAGTTGTTGGTGATATCAGCGTCAAAGAGAGGCAAATCATTGAAGATTTCTACATGTTGCTTGCTCTTAATTAGAATTTCAAGGGCATCATCAGCAAGATCTTCATCACTGGACAGATTTATGATGTCATCATCATTGCGAAGTATGCTACCAGGAGTGAGTCCTTGTCCAGATAGCTTCACTAGCTGCTTAGACCGTTGAGAGATGCGAGAGTGATCCTCAGACTGCACACTGGGTTCAGGAGGTACAGTTTTCAAGGGCTTCACACTTGAAGCTTTTGGGGCAGCGGTAGATTTACAAGCCTTTTTCTTCTTCTTGGGCTTCATAGACTCAGGAACAGATTCAGGTTCCATGTCTTCAGCAACATCTTCCACAGTCACCCTTTGAGCAACGATGTGGGATAGCAGTCCATCAAGGCCATTGAAGGGGCCAACGCGATTTTCATTGGCTTCGCGTGTTCCATCAGACAGGGGCCAAGATGGGCCAGGGTTGAAGTTAATGCCAAGTTCCTTCTTGTTCTGGGTTGCAGAGTTCTTGGAAAATTTGTAGCTTTTTTCAAATAATTCATCCTCACGACACCATCGAAGACTAGATGGGTCAGCATCTGAAGGCATTTGTCCTCTGACCATGCATGGATAAAAGTTCTTGGCAATGGCTTCAGACATAGTCTTGGGTGGAAGCTTCTTGTAGACGATATCACCCCATGGAGGGCGAATGGCGTTCTTGGAAGCGTACTCAGGAGTCACAAATCTATACAGAAACCATTGCTCTGCCCAATATCTTTGTATCCATTGTATTCGAGATTTGCGTTCTCCATAGGTCTCTTCTGGGTCATACTTGTACATGGTGAACATATCTGGAGGAAGATCTTTGGCAGTGTCAGTACGTCTCTGCCTGCCACCTTTCTTGGACTGTTTTTCACACACCATTGGATTCAGACAGAAAGGCTTCACAAAGAAGTTTGTCTTCCGACGACTGGTCAGACAGGAACTGGCTTCAGGAGACTCAATGTGACACTGTAAGAATTCTGCAAATGAGTGCAGACTATGAGAACCAAGGGATTCTCCCACGGATATGTACCTGTGACAGCATTAGAGATGCGAGGGAAGGGGAAGAGGTCATATGCATTCTCAGAAGATTTTTATGATAAATAAGGTTTGAAGACATTGACCTCATAGTGCGAAGACATTCACTTATATGGAGTGAGTTGGTTCCAGATTTGTATGAATCCAAGAATAGGTACAAGTGAGGAATCTAACTAGTAGTGAGGCATAAGTGAATATATTTGCATCATATGAGAGAAGGATATAGAAATAAATAGCTCTCAGATGTACAGAAAACCACTTGTGGTGAAGTTGCATGATTTTAATGGATCAAAACGACGGTAAAAAGAGAGATCTATTTACCGCACTGAAGAACTGCTAGACGGGAAGAGATGGATGCCGAGCAGATCGATCTTCCGTGCCCTAACTTGGCGGCGGAAGACACCTACGACGGCGGCGGAGAGACTAGGTCCACGGCCGGCGGGAAGACGGCGTCGAGGAAGTCGCGGCAGCTAAGCGCTTCGTCTCCGGCGTCGACTGGAGCTAGCGGAGGTGCTAGGGTTGAGCGAGATGGTGAGAGGTCGGAGAAGAAATTATGACCGCGGGGGTGGAGTATTTATAAGGAGAGATGACGGCGTAGTGCAATTACGCAGGTGCCCCTGGCGGTTCACATCTGAACGACACGTGGTTGGCATGCGACTTATGGAGAGTTGAGCCACGATCCCACGCACGCCTGATTTGTCGGATGGTCATTTCGGTTTCTCTGGTTTTCGGGCAAAAAGGATACGGCATTGAAAACAGTTTTAATTGAGTGTCTCTATATCTTCATCTGACAAGGAAATAGTGAAGACATTCAACAAGTGTCAATAGAATGCATATGAAGAGATAGAGAGATTGGGAGAGATTAAGCATGGCGAGGGTTAGGGTCCGATCACATTCACTTAGATCAAAAAGTTTGAAGACATAGCTATAAGTGAATGATGTAGAGGACAGAATACACACACACACACACACACACACACACACACACACACACACACACACACATATATATATATATATATATATATATATATATATATATATATCAGAGAAACCAAAGAAATCAACATTTGAGAACATGAGTCGTGAAGACAAACAATGTTGAAGACAAACCAAGTAAGAAGATAATGCAGTCATGACGCCAAATGAAAGCTTCAAGAAAGTTTGGTGGTGGCGTTACCCACCTTATAGGAAGTATCAGACTAGGACACGTCGCACAATTATCGTGGCACTCCAGAGTCCAATTCCACATTAATTTATTCACACTCAGACTGTAAGTCTTCATGAGTTGAAGACATACATTACTTTGTGTGTTGCACATCTAAGTCATCAAAATGCATAAGCGTTAGGATGTGTGTCCAATCACATGACATTTGAGGATTCTAGGATATTTAGCTCACACCGCAGCTTGCAAAACCTTTTCTCATACACGGGCTTTGTGAAGATATCTGCCAGTTGCTCTTCGGTGTTGACATGTATGATTTCAATGTCCTTCTTGATCACATGATCCCTGAGAAAGTGCTTACAAACCTCAATGTGACTTGTCTTCGTGTGCTGAACGAGATTGTGAGCAATCTTGATGGCGCTTTCCTTATCACAGAAGAGAGGTACCTTCACCATGTTGATGCCATAGTCCTTAAGAGTTTGCTTCATCCAGAGAAGCTGAGCGCAACAAGATCCAGCAGCAATGTATTCAGCTTCAGTGGTGGAGAGAGACACTGAGTTCTGCTTCTTTGAAGACCAACAAACAAGAGATCGTCCAAGAAGGTGACATGTGCCTGATGTGTACTTGCGATCAACTTTGTCACCAGCATAGTCAGCATCTGAGAATCCAACAAAATCAAATATATAGCCCTTGGGATACCATAATCCTAGTGTGGGGGTGTGAGCCAATTATCGAATAATTTGCTTCATAGCGAGGTGATGCAATTCTTTTGGTGCCGCTTGGAATCGGGCACACATGCAAACGCTAAGCATTATATCAGGCCTAGATGCACATAAGTAGAGTAAAGAACCAATCATGGAGCAGTATACCTTTTGATCGAACTCTTTACCATTGTCATCGGAGCCCAATTGACCTTTGGTTGGCATTGGCGTCATGTACCCTGTGCAGTCTTGCATTCCAAACTTCTTCAGGCAATCTTTGAGGTATTTCTCTTGAGATATGAAGATGCCATTCTTCTGTTGATGAATTTGGAGACCAAGGAAGAACTTTAGCTCACCCATCATGGACATCTGATATTGCTCTTGCATCATGTATCCAAACTCATCACTATATCTTCTGTTAGTGCATCCGAAGATAATGTCATCCACATAGATTTGGCATACGAACAGTTCTCCATCATATGTCTTCGTGAAGAGTGTGGGATCCAGTGATCCAGGTTTGAAGCCTTTTCTTTTCTAGAAGTCTTTGAGTGTGTCATACCATGCATGAGGAGCTTGTTTGAGGCCATACAGTGCCTTGTTGAGCTTGTAAACCATGTCAGGACGCTTTGGGTCTTCAAAGCCTGGAGGTTGTGCAACATGCACTTCTTCTTCAATTTATCCGTTCAGAAAGGCACTCTTCGCATCCATTTGATAAAAAAATATGTTATGATGGTTGGCATAGGCTAGCAGTATGCGAATGGCTTCAAGCCTAGCTACAGGAGCAAAGGTTTCATCGAAGTCAATTCCTTCTACTTGATTATAGCCTTGAGCAATGAGACGAGCCTTGTTTCTGACAACTTGACCATGCTCATCTTGTTTGTTGCAATAGACCCGTTTGGTGCCAATGATGTTATGCTTCCATGGATCAGGACGCTTAACAAGTTCCCATACGTTATTTAGCTCAAATTGTAGAAGCTCTTCTGGCATTGCCTAAATCCATTCAGGTTCCATAAAGGCTTCATCAACTTTCTTGGGTTCAGATATTGAAACTAATGCAGAGTGACCACAGAAGTTGGCTAGCTAAGTTGCTTTTGAGCAAGTAAGTGGACCAGTTGCATTGAGGCTATCAAAAATCTTTTCAACTTGGACTTCATTAGCTACCCGAGGATGAACTGGGCGAAGATTTTGAAGGAAATATGCCCTAGAGGCAATAATAAAGATGATTATTTGTATTACCTTATATCATGATAAATGTCTTTTATTCATGCTAGAATTGTATTAACCGGAAACTTAGTACATGTGTGAATACATAGACAAAACAGTATGTCCCTAGTATGCCTCTACTAGACTAGCTCATTGATCAAAGATGGTTATGTTTCCTAGCCATAGACATGAGTTGTCATTTGATCAACGGGATCACATCATTAGGAGAATGATGTGATGGACAAGACCCATCCGTTAGCATAGCACTATGATCGTTTAGTTTTACTGCTATTGCTTTCTTCATGACTTATACATGTTCCTATGACTATGAGATTATGCAACTGACGAATACCGTAGGAACACCTTGTGTGCTATCAAACGTCACAACGTAACTGGGTGATCATAAAGATGCTCTATAGGTGTCTCCGAAAGTATTCGTGGTGTTGGCATAGATCAAGATTAGGATTTGTCACTCCGAGTGTCGGAGAGGTATCTCTGGGCCCTCTCGGTAACACACATCATAATAAGCCTTGCAAGCAAAAGACTAATGAGTTAGTCACGAGATAATGTGTTACGGAACGAGTAAAGAGACTTGCCGGTAACGAGATTGAACTAGGTATAGAGATACCGAAGATCGAATCTCGGGCAAGTAACATACCAATGACAAAAGGAACAACGTATGTTGTTATGCGGTTTGACCGATAAAGATCTTCGTAGAATATGTAGGAACCAATATGAGCATCCAGGTTCTGCTATTGGTAATTGACCGGAGATGAGTCTCGGTCATGTCTACATAGTTCTCGAACCCGTAGGGTCCGCACGCTTAACGTTTGATGACGATCGGTATTATGAGTTTATGAGTTTTGATGTACCGAAGGAGTTCGGAGTCCCGGATGAGATCGGGGACATGACGAGGAGTCTCGAAATGGTCGAGACGTAAAGATCGATATATTGGACGACTATATTCGGACATCAGAAAGGTTCCGAGTGATTCGGGTATTTTTAGAGTATATGGGCCTTATTGGGCCATACGGGAATAGAGGAGAAAGGCCAAAAGGAAGGAGGCGCGTGCCCCCCCTCTGGTCCGAATTGGACAAGGGGTGCAGCCCCCTTTTCCTTCCCCCTCTCCACCACCTTCCTTCTCTCCTACTCCGGAAAGGAAAGAGGAATCCTACTAGGACTTGGGAGTCCTAGTAGGACTCCCCACACTTGGCGCGCCCCCTCTAGGGCCGGCCTCTCCCTTGCTCCTTTATATACGGGGGCAGGGGGCACCCTAGGACACACAAGTTGAATTGTTCCAGCCGTGTGCGGTGCCCCCCTCCACAGAAACACACCTCGGTCATACCGTCGCAGTGCTTAGGCGAAGCCCTGCGCCGGTAGATACATCATATCCGTCACCACGCCGTCGTGCTGACGAAACTCTCCCGTGAAGCTCAACTGGATCAAGAGCTCGTGGGACGTCATCAAGCTGAACGTGTGCTGAACGCGGAGGTGCCGTACGTTCGGTGCTTGATCGATTGAATCGCGAAGAAGTTCAACTACATCAACCGCGTCACTTGACGATTCCGCTTCCGGTCTACGAGTGTACGTAGACACACTCTTCCCTCTCGTTGCTATGCATCTGGTAGATAGATCTTGCGTGATCGTAGGAAAATTTTAAAATACTACGTTCCCCAACAGTGGCATCATGAGCCAGGTCTATGCGTAGATGATATGCACGAGTAGAACACAATGAGTTGTGGGCGATACTAGTCATACTGCTTACCAGCATGTCATACTTTGCTTCAGCGGTATTGTGAGATGAAGCGGCCCAGACCGACATTACGCGTACGCTTACGCGAGACTGGTTTCACCGTTACGAGCACTCATTGCTTAAAGGTGACTGGCGGGTGTCTGTCTCTCTCACTTTAGCTGAATCAAGTGTGGCTACGCCCGGTCCTTGTGAAGGTTAAAACAACACATACTTGACGAAACATCGTTGTGGTTTTGTATGCGTAGGTAAGAACGGTTCTTGCTAAGCCCATAGCAGCCACGTAAAACTTGCAACAACAAAGTAGAGGACGTCTAACTTGTTTTTGTAGGGCATGTTGTGATGTGATATGGTCAAGACATGATGAGTTATATGGTTTTGTATGAGATGATCATGTTTTGTAATGTTATCGGCAACTGGCAGGAGCCATATGGTTGTCGCTTTATTGTATGAAATGCAATCGCCATGTAATTGCTTTACTTTATCACTAAGTGGTAGCGATAGCCGTAGAAGCAATAGTTGGCGAAACGACAACGATGCTACGATGGAGATCAAGGTGTCGCGCCGGTGACGAAGGTGATCATGACAGTGCTTTGGAGATGGAGATCAAAAGCACAAGATGATGATGGCCATATCATGTCACATATTTTGATTGCATGTGATGTTTATCTTATTATGCTTCTTATTTTGCTTAGAACGACGGTAGCATTATAAGATGATCCCTTACTAAATTTCAAGGTATAAGTGTTCTCCCTGAGTATGCACCGTTGCGAAAGTTCGTCGTGCCGAGACACCACGTGATGATCGGGTGTGATAAGCTCTACGTTCAAATACACGCAGAATACTCGGGTTAAACTTGACGAGCCTAGCATATGCAGATATGGCCTCGGAACACTGGAGACCGAAAGGTCGAGCGTGAATCATATAGTAGATATGATCAACATAAGATGTTCACCATTGAAACTACTCCATCTCACGTGATGATCGGACATGGTTTAGTTGATTTGGATCACGTGATCATTTAGATGACCGGAGGGATGTCTATCTAAGTGGGAGTTCTTAAGTAATATGATTATTTGAACTTTAATTTATCATGAACTTAGTCCTCGTAGTATTAGCATATCTATGTTGTAGATCAATAGCTCGCGATGTTGCTCCACGTTTATTTTTTATATGTTCCTAGAGAAAACCAAGTTGAAAGATGTTAGTAGCAAGGATGCGGAATTGTTCCGTGATCTGTGGATTATCCTCATTGTTGCACAGAAGAATTATGTCCTTGATGCACCGCTAGGTGACAGACCTATTGCAGGAGCAGATGTAGACGTTATGAACGTTTTGACAAAAGCTCGATATGATGACTACTTGATAGTTTAGTACACCATGCTTTACGGCTTATAACCGGGACTTCAAAAACGTTTTGAAACGCCACGGAGCATATGAGATGTTCCAAGAGTTGAAATTAGTATTTCATACTCATGCCCGTGTCGAGAGGTATAAGACCTCTGACAGTACTTTGCCTACAAGATGGAGGAGAATAGCTCAACCAGTGTGCATGTGCTCAGATTGTCTGGGTAGTACAATTGCTTGAATCAAGTGGGAGTTAATATTCCAGATAAGATAGTAATTGACAAAGTTCTCTAGACACTATCACCAAGTTAGTAGAACTTCGTGATGAACTATAATATGCAAGGGATGACGAAAGTAATTCCCGAGCTCTTCACGATGCTGAAATCGGCGAAGGTAGAAATCAAGAAAAAGCATCAAGTGTTGATGGTTAACCAGACCACTTGTTTCAAGTAAAGGGCAAAGGGATAGAAGGGGAACTTCAAGAAGAATGACAAGCAAGTTGTCACTCCCGTGAAGAAACCCAAAGCTAAACTCAAGCCTGAAACTAAGTGCTTCTACTGCAAAGGAAATGGTCACTAGAAGTGGAGCTGCCCTAGATATTTGGCGGATAAGAAGGATGGCAAAGTGAACAAAGGTATATTTGATATACAGATTATTGATGTGTATTTTACTAGTGTTCATAGCAACCCCTCGGTATTTGATATGGTTCAGTTGCTAAAGAGTAGTAACTCGAAATGGGAGTTGCATAATGAACAGAAACTAGTTAAAGGATGAAGTGACGATGTGTATTGGAAGTAGTTCCAAGATTGATATGATCATCATCGCACACTCCCTATACTTTCGGGATTAGTGTTGAACCTAAATAAGTGTTATTTGGTGTTTGTGTTGAGCATGAATATGATTTGATCATGTTTATTTCAATACGGTTATTCATGTAAGTTAGAGAATAATTGTTGTTCTGTTTACATGAATAAAACCTTCTATGGTCATACACCCAATGAAAATGGTTTGTTGGATCTCGATCGTGTGATACACATATTCATAATATTGAAGCCAAAAGATGCAAGGTTAATAATGATAGTGCAACTTATTTGTGGCGCTGCCATTTAGGTCATATTGGTGTAAAGCGCATGAAGAAACTCCATAGTGATGGACTTTTGGAATCACTTGATTATGAATCACTTGGTGCTTGCGAACCATGCCTCATGGGCAAGATGACTAAAACTCCGTTCTCCGGAACCATTGAGCGAGCAACAGAGTTGTTGGAAATCATACATACTGATGTATGCGGACCAATGAGTGTTGAAGCTCGCGGCAGGTATCGTTATTTTCTGACCTTCACTGATGATTTGAGCAGATATGGGTATATCTACTTAATGAAGCACAAGTATGAAACATTTGAAAAGTTCAAAGAATTTCAGAGTGAAGTGGAGAATCATCGTAACAAGAAAATAAGAGTTTCTACGATATGATCGTAGAGGTAAAATATTTGAGTTAGCGAGTTTGGCCTTCAATAAAAACAATGTGAAATAGTTTCACTACTCACGCCACCTGGAACACCACAGTGTAATCGTGTGTCCGAACGTCATAACCGTACTTTATTAGATATGGTGCGATCGATGATGTCTCTTACCGATCTACCACTATCGCTTTTGGGGTTACGCATTAGAGACAGCTACATTCACGTTAAATAGGGCACCATCTAAATCCGTGGAGATGACACCGTATGAACTGTGGTTTGACGAGAAACCTAAGCTGTCATTTCTTTAAGTTTGGGACTGCGATGCTTATGTGAAAAAGTTTCAACATGATAAGCTCGAACCCAAATCGGAGAAGTAAATCTTCATAGGATACCCAAATAAAAACTGTTGGGTACACCTTCTATCACAGATCCTAAGGCAAGGTCTTTGTTGCTAAGAGTGGATCCTTTCTAGAGAAGGAGTTTCTCTCGAAAGAAGTGAGTGGGAGGAAAGTAGAACTTGATGAGGTAATTGTACCTTCTCCCGAATTGGAAGGTAGTACATCACAGAAACTCGTTCCAGTGATTCCTACACCAATTAGTGAGGAAGCTAATGATGATGATCATGAAACTTCAGATCAAGTTTCTGCTGAACTTCCTAAATCAACCAGAGTTCGTTCCGCACCAGAGTGGTACGGCAACCCAGTTCTAGAAGTCATGTTACTAGACCATGATGAACCTACGAACTATGAGGAAGCGATGATGAGCCCAGATTCCGCAAAATGGCTTGAGACCATGAAATCTGAGATGGGATCCATGTATTAGAACAAAGTATGGACTTTGCTTGACTTGCCCGATGATCGGCAAGCCATAAAAAATAAATGGATCTTCAAGAGGAAGACCGACGCAAACGGTTATGTTACTGTTTACAAAGCTCGACTTGTAGCGAAAGGGTTTCGACAAGTTCAAGGAGTTGACTACGATGAGACTTTCTCACCCGTAGCGATGCTTAAGTCTGTCCGAATCATGTTAGTAATTGCCGTATTTTGTGAAATCTGGCAAATGGATAACAAAACTGCATTCTTTAATGGATTTATTAAAGAAGACTTGTATATGATGCAAGCAGAAGGTTTTGTCAATCCTAAAGGTGCTAACAAAATGTGCAAGCTCCAGCGATCCATCTATGGACTGGTGCAAGCATCTCGGAGTTGGAATATACTCTTTGATAAGTTGATCAAAGCATATAGATTTATACAGACTTGCGGTGAAGCCTGTATTTACAAGAAGTGAGAGGGAGCACTACAACCTTTCTGATAAGTATATGTGAATGACATATTGTCGATCGGAAATGATGTAGAATTTTCTGGAAAGCATAAAGGAGTGTTTGAAAGGAGTTTTTCAAAGAAAGACCTTGGTGAAGCTGCTTACATATTGGGCATCAAGATCTATAGAGATAGATCAAGACGCTTAATAAGACTTTCGATGAGTACATACCTTGATAAGATTTTGAAGTAGTTCAAAATGGATCAGTCAAAGAAGGAGTTCTTGCCTGACTTATAAGGTGTGAAGTTGAGTAAGACTCAAAGCCAGACCACGGCAGAAAAATATAGAGAGAATGAAAGTCATTCCCTATGCCTCAGCCATAGGTTCTATAAAGTATGCCATGCTGTGTACAAAACACGTTGTGTACCTTGCCATGAGTTTGACAGGGAGGTACAATAGTGATCCAGGAGTAGATCACTGTACAACGGTCAAAATTATCCTTAGTAATTGGATGACTAAAGGAAATATTTCTCGATTATGGAGGTGATAAAGAGTTCGTCGTAAAGGGTTACGCTGATGCAAGCTTTGACACTAAATCCATATGACTCTAAGTATCAATCTGGATGCGTATTGAAAGTGGGAGCAATAAGCTAGAGTAGCTCCATGCAGAGCATTGTAGACATAGAAATTTGCGAAATACATACGGATCTGAATGTGACAGACCCGTTGACTAAACTTCTCTCACAAGCAAAACATGATCACACCTTATTACTCTTGGGTATTAATCACATCGCGATGTGAACTAGATTATTGACTCTAGTAAACCCTTTGGGTGTTGGTCACATGGTGATGTGAACTATGGGTGTTATTCACATAACGATGTGAACTATCGGTATTAAATCACATGGCGATGTGAGCTAGATTATTGACTCTAGTGCAAGTGGAGACTGAAGGAAATATGCCCTAGAGGCAATAATAAAGATGATTATTTGTATTTCCTTATATCATGATAAATGTCTTTTATTCATGCTAGAATTGTATTAACCGGAAACTTAGTACATGTGTGAATACATAGACAAAACAGTATGTCCCTAGTATGCCTCTACTAGACTAGCTCATTGATCAAAGATGGTTATGTTTCCTAGCCATAGACATGAGTTGTCATTTGATCAACGAGATCACATCATTAGGAGAATGATGTGATGGACAAGACCCATCCGTTAGCATAGCACTATGATCGTTTAGTTTTACTGCTATTGCTTTCTTCATGACTTATACATGTTCCTATGACTATGTGATTATGCAACTCCTGAATACCATAGGAACACCTTCTGTGCTATCAAACGTCACAACGTAACTGGGTGATCATAAAGATGCTCTACAGGTGTCTGCGAAAGTATTCGTGGTGTTGGCATAGATCAAGATTAGGATTTGTCACTCCGAGTGTCGGAGAGGTATCTCTGGGCCCTCTCGGTAACACACATCATAATAAGCCTTGCAAGCAAAAGACTAATGAGTTAATCACGAGATAATGTGTTACGGAACGAGTAAAGAGACTTGCCGGTAACGAGATTGAACTAGGTATAGAGATACCGACGATCGAATCTCGGGCAAGTAACATACCGATGACAAAAGGAACAACGTATGTTGTTATGCGGTTTGACCGATAAAGATCTTCGTAGAATATGTAGGAACCAATATGAGCATCCAGGTTCCGCTATTGGTTATTGACCGGAGATGAGTCTCGGTCATGTCTACATAGTTCTCGAACCCGTAGGGTCCGCACGCTTAACGTTTGATGACGATCGGTATTATGAGTTTATGAGTTTTGATCTACCGAATGAGTTCGGAGTCCCGAATGAGACCGGGGAGATGACGAGGAGTCTCGAAATGGTCGAGACGTAAAGATCGATATATTGGACGACTATATTCGGACATCGGAAAGGTTCCGAGTGATTCGGGTAATTTTCGGAGTATATGGGCCTTATTGGGCCATACGGGAATAGAGGAGAAAGGCCAAAAGGAAGGAGGCGCGTGCCCCCCTCTGGTCCGAATTGGACAAGGGGTGCAACCCCCTTTCCCTTCCCCCTCTCCACCTCTTTCCTTCTCTCCTACTCCAGAAAGGAAAGGGGAATCCTACTAGGACTTGGGAGTCCTAGTAGGACTCCCCACACTTGGCGCGCCCCCTCTAGGGCCGGCCTCTCCCTTGCTCCTTTATATACGGGGGCAGGGGGCACCCTAGGACACACAAGTTGAATTGTTCCAGCCGTGTGCGGTGCCCCCCTCCACAGAAACACACCTCGGTCATACCGTCGCAGTGCTTAGGCGAAGCCCTGCGCCGGTAGATACATCATATCTGTCACCACGCTGTCGTGCTGACGAAACGCTCCCGTGAAGCTCAACTGGATCAAGAGCTCGTGGGACGTCATCAAGCTGAACGTGTGCTGAACGCGGAGGTGCCGTACGTTCGGTGCTTGATCGGTTGAATCACGAAGAAGTTCGACTACATCAACCGCGTCACTTGACGCTTCCGCTTCCGGTCTACGAGGGTACGTAGACACACTCTTCCCTCTCGTTGCTATGCATCTGGTAGATAGATCTTGCGTGATCGTAGGAAAATTTTAAAATACTACGTTCCCCAACAGATTTTGCTCATGTTGTTGATCATCTTCTTGTTCAGAATTGGCTTCAGGCTGAGCATTGTCTTCAGGATGACTAGGTGGAGAGATGATGATTTCCTCTTCAGTTGATTCCTCGGCGGGTATAATTTCTCCTGTACCGATTTGTTTTATAGATTCACTGGGAGAAACTTCATCTAGCACATTTCACAGGTTCTCTCTTTGTGAGCCGTTAGATTCATTGAACCGCACATCTATGGTTTCAACACTTTATAGTGAAATAGATTGAAGACCCGGTAGGTATGCGAATCATTTCCGTAACCAAGCATAAAACCTTCATGTGCTTTCGGTGCAAATTTGGAAGTGTGATGCGGATCTTTGATCCAGCACTTAGCACCAAAGACTTTGAAATAACTGACGTTTGGCTTCTTACCAGTCAAAAGTTCATATGATGTTTTCTTGAAGAACTTGTGAAGATAAATTGTGTTGATGATGTGGCATGCAGTATCATTGGCTTCAGGCCAGAACTTTTTTGGTGTCCTATATTCATGAAGCATAGTACGTACCATCTCGATGAGAGTCCGGTTCTTGCGCTCAACGACCCCATTCTGTTGAGGTGTGTATGGAGCGGAGAACTCATGCGTGATGTCCAATGTATCAAGATAGGTGTCGAGCCCAGTATTCTTGAACTCAGTTCCATTGTCACTTTTGATGTGCTTGATCTTGATGCCATAGTTGTTCATGGCTCGATTGGCGAAACGTCTGAAGATATCTCACACTTCTGTCTAATAGAGGATTATATGCACCCCATTATCTAGAGTAGTCACCAACTATCACGAAGCCATATAAGCAAGCAGTGGTAGTGAGAGTAGAGTAGTGAGTAGGGCCAAATAGGTCCATGTGAAGCAGCTCGAAGGGATGAGATGTAGTCATGATTGTCTTCGAGGGATGCTTGGCCCTAGTCATCTTCCCAGCTTCACAAGCACCACAGAGATGATATTTCTTGAACTTGACGCCCTTGATGCCTATGACGTGCTTCTTCCTGATTAGAGTATGTAGGTTCCTCATGCCTGCACTTTGAAGCAGGTTCCTCATACCTAGTCTTCGATGCCAAAGCCAGCACTTTGAAGCTTTTGCGAGAAGACAAACGGCGAGCTGTGGCCCTTCAGAGAAATCTACCATATACAGATCACCTTTTTTATGTTCTTTGAAGACTAGAGACTTGTTAGATTCCATAAGCACAAGGCAACGATATTTTCCAAATATCACAATAGATCACATAGCATAGAGACTGACATTAAATTGTATCCAAGGGATTCAACAAGCATCACTTTGTCCATGTGTTGATCCTTTGAGATAGCAACCCTGCCAAGTCCCAGTACCTTGCTTTTACCAGTGTCTGCGAATGTGATGTGACTTTTGGAGAAGGATGTAGAATTGAGTCCATGAGAAGACGTCCATCACCAGTCATGTGGTTGGTGCATCCACTGTCAATTATCCATTCAGTGGCTTCCAAAGCAGTACCCTGCTGATCAGTTAGCGGCATAGTCTTCACTAAGAGAAGTGTGAAGCATAAACATTTGACGAACAAGCATGATATCAAAGTTTAGGTCCTTGTTAGGCAAGATAGGAAGATTGTCAAGAAACCATGTGATGAAATACATGGTTAGACCATTTGGACATTTGATCTTGCGTCCCACAAGATGTTTTAGGTCCCCAGCATTGGCGTCGGAAGATGATTTTTGGCTGGAGACCCTTCCCTGCAAGAGAAGTTAATTCTTCTTAACTACCCACATCTTTAGGGGTAGCTTAGAAGAAATAAGTCTAAGTGCAGCATCTGAGAACTTTGGCTTAGGAGTATGACGCCCCGAGACCGATGCTCTAGATGACTTCCTTTATTTTAGTTGTTGTCGTGTGTTTATTTTGTTTATTGCATCATGTTCATCTTTTGTTATATTGCATTGTGCCATTTCATTTTGTTGCATTGAGCCTCTTGTCATTTTGCATGATGCCATCCTTTGCCTGATGCATCATATTATACCATTGTGTCATCCATGTTGTTTCCAAGTCCATCATGTGCATTGCCCCTACATTATGTTTGTTGAATGCTCCATGTATGATCATGCATCATCACCTCCTCCTTCCTTCTTCTTTCTTTCTTTTTGCAAGTGCCATTTTACCCTCATCCAATAATGTTCAACTTCTTCCTATAAATCTTGCAACATGTCCCTAACCTCTCTCCCAAATATCATTCTATTTGGAGTTGTTTGGTTTAGGTTCAAAAATGCCTCAAGTTTGAATATAATTCAAACTTGTTTTATTTGTCTACCTTTTAAAATGTCCAAGGAAATTATTTCAAATACAACAATATTCCAGGGCCATGGGATATTTTCATATTTACCAAACTCCTCTGCTATGTCCCTGGCCTTTTTCCATTTGTATTTTTCTGTCTGAAGAAATTACAGTAAGAGAAAAGGGAGCAGCAGTCTACCCGGGCGTCGACCTCTGAGCGCGGCCCAGCTAGCTCAGCCCAGCGCCGCCGCAGCCACCTGGCCTTTCGTGCCTTCCCGTGGTGAAATTCCACGTTTCAACGAGGGCGACCCCACCTAGTGTTCTCTGTCTTTCTCACCTTTCTCCTTCCTCTCGTTTCCTCTCTCCTCACAGTAAAAACACCCAGGGAGAGGCACATGGCCACCGAGGCAGCCAGCCAAGCCGCACCTCGCCCCTATAGGAAGCCCCACAGGGCCCTGGGGTTTCTAGTCTTCCCCTCCCCCCTCTTCTCCGCCACCGCCACGCAGGTAAGGGCACCCAAGCGCTTTGTTGCCTCGCTCCCAATCGCCATGGACGAGGCAAGCCGGAGCTCTCCACCAGCGTAGGAGCTCCAACTTCGTCCCCTTCTTCCTCCACGTGGACCAAGACACCTCCACGGCCTCGTTCCTGCTGCGATCCAAGGTCGGAGATGCTAAGTCCATTGATGCCTTCTTCCCCTGCTTCCTCTGCTTCACAGACCTGAGGACGCCGCCACGATCAGCTCGTTGTCTCGCCGTCCCCGTTCGCCTCCGACTCGTTCGACTCCAGCAACAGCCCCGCGGTGAGAAGCCGCACCTCCTCACCTTCTTCCCTCATCGTTTCCATCGTCGTAGGCATCGTCTGCACGTCCCTGGTTCGTCCACCATGGCTGTGATGTACGCGAGGAGCTCAAGCTCTTGCCTTGGATCCTCTGTTCCGCCCTTACTCTCACACACATCACCACCCATGCACCCACGCCCCTCCTGTGCACGCACGCCCGCGCGCGCGTTCTTCCCCGGCACACGCGTTGTGCGCCCAGCAGCCGTCGAGCAGCACTTGCGCTTCGTCTCTGAACCGATCGACAACCATGGCTGTAGGCATGTAGCCATGGACAGCCAGGCAGGCCTCACGCAAGCTCATGCACGCGCGTACACTCACCTATTTCCACACCCCCGCCGCTTCTCTATTGCTGCAGAGGCCGCCGCCTTTGGTTGCTGCAGTCGCCGTCGGTTGTCGCCGTGTAGCCATGGCCAAGCATGTTCTTTTGCAGATAGGTCTTAAGAGATAGGGAGCTCTCTGCATCACAAACACTCGGCCAGCTGAGCTGGTCAGCCCGCATTGACCAAACCGAGAGGTCTTGGGATCAAATCCCAGGGAGGCCTCATTTCTTTTCCCTCCGTCTATATTGCTTTTTTTTCTTCTTCCACCGTGCACACACAGCGAGCAGGCCTGGTCATCTCCTGGGCCACTGCACTGGATGCATTTCGGCCCACTTTTTTTTCCTTCTCTATGGTTTTAGTATTTTTCAAGTGCATTGCATATTTTCAGACAATGCCATCCTATTGATTTGTGAATAACTAAATATCCATGCATCCAAATAAAACGAACTATATATGTTAAATGCTTAGAATTTCATCTAGTTTAATAATCTGCAACTTTCATGCATGTTTAAAATGTTAAAAATTATGTTTGCTTTTTTTTGCTCAAATAACATGTTAAAATTGTTTAATTCATAACTTAATAACCGTAGCTCGGTTACAATGAAACTTTATATGTAAATGGGGTAGAAAAATGTGTAGAATAACTTGGTGCACTTTGTTTTGATGTTTAACAACATTAAAATATGGTAATAGGCAGATCAGTACCAAATTCATATTATGCACATGGGGATTTTCCAGAATTGTTGTTTGTCATTCCGGCCTCATTTAAACTATGCCTAAATAGGTAGTTTACTTTTGCTTCACCTCTTGCCATGTTAACAAACATTTAATCTTGTCTTGTAAATAAGCGAGAGTCAACTAAATAAATAGAATGTGGTGTTTTGTCAATATGCATCGTTGCATATTGAGATCCACTTAAATTGTAGTGTTAGTTGTTGCACTTTGCCTGCCATGCATATTTAAACCGGACATGCATCATACTTGATTGTGCATCATATGCCATGTTATGTGTGTTTATCATGTTGTTTGCTTCTTTCCGGTATGCTTCTCTCGTTAGCTTCGGTTTCGTTCCGGAGTTGTGAGGATTTATTTGACTACTTCATGGACTCGTTCTTCTTCTTTGCGGGATCACAGGCAAGACGACCGTTCCCCGATATCACATCTATCTTTTCCTATACTAGTTGTCTCACTCTTTAGCTATGCCTCGATGCCTATTCCTGCTTGTCAACCTCCTATTGTTGCCATGAAACACTCTAACCGCCTTCCTAGCAAACCTTTGTTTGGCTAAGTACGCTTTTGCTCAGCCCCTCTTATAGCGTTCTTAGTTGCACATGAAGTTATTCGAAGATTTCTCCACGTTCGGACTTGTTTTTGGGATATATATATATATATCTATTAATACTAATGCACCTATATATTGGCAATGGGTGGAAGGCTTGGCCTTCTGCTTGGTGTTTTGTTCCACTCATGCCACCCTAGGACCCGATAAACTGGTGTTATGTTCCTTGATTTTGCGTTCCTAACACGGTTGGGGTTTATGGCCCCCCCTTGATAATTCGCAATGCTTAAAGCTTTTCCAGCAAGGCCCAACATTGGTACTCCATTTGCCTAACAACTAAAATTTTCATAGGGACTAGCTACCCCGAGGACTTAATTAAGAACCCCCGGGCCAGTGCTCCTCATGAGTGTTGGTCCAACCCAGAGTCGTGTGCGGTACCCCCCTTGGCAACTTGGGTTTTGGTCACTGTACATTGTGCTCATCCGGTCATGGCCTGAGACGAGATACGCACGCCTACTATGAGGGTGTCAGCACGCCAGAAGGTCTTGCTGGATAAGTTTTACCTTTGTCGAAATATCTTGAGCACGGGATTCCGAGAATACTCTGGTCTTCCCACTTTGGAGTTGCGACTCCGCAGATCGTGAGCTTGTGATGGGCTAAGTTGGGACACCCCTGTAGGGTTTGATTTTCGAAAGTCGTGCCCACGGTTATGTGGCGGATGGGAATTTGTTAATATCCGGTTGTAGATAACTTGACACCTTATTCATAAGAATACACTACCTGTGTGAGTAACCGTGATGGTCTCTTTCCGAAGGGCTTCGGGAAGTGAACATGGTGGGGTTATGATTGATCGTGAGTAGCTAGGATCACTTCTTGATCAACTTGGCGATCGTTGGCACTTGTTCTCTTCTCGCTCTAAACTCGTAAGCTAGATGCTTAGTGCTTGCTGCAGACACTTTTAAAGACTTTCCACACCTAAGGCTTTGGTAGTTTTGATACCCGGGAACGGGATTGCTAAGTCCTTTGTGGCTCACAGATTCAAAACACACCAGATGCAGGTACCGCTGAGAACGATGCAGGAGATGGATCAAAACTTCAGTGGGAGTTCGATGAAGAGCGTGGTCGTTATTATGTCTCTTATCCCGACGATTAGTAGTGGTTCCTACTAGGGGCGATCATGCCTTGTGATATGGTATCTTCTCGTTTGGATTTCGTCCGTAGTCGGACCCTGTGTTTTCGGATGATTGTATGTTATTGTATTCATTGTGTGACCTGGCGAGTGTAAGCCAACTATCTTTTACAATTTCATCCCTGAACTTTTACATGAGATGTTCAAAGATACCATACTTGAGATCATTCCAGAATGCACTTATGTCTTTAAGTCGTGCCTCGAAACGTAGGAGACATAGTCGCATCTTGGGCATTACAAGTTGGTAATCAGAGCCTTCTCCGACCTAGGAGCCCCCTGATTGATCGAACCGCTGACGGTTGAGTCTAGGCACACACACAAAAATGTTTTGAGTCCTATATATATATCGGAGAGTAAGATTTCTTTTTACTCCTCATCCCCTTCATCGCTCTGGTGAGGTCTCCTGACATTGTTTTAACCACACTATTCTAAAATTTCACCAAAATTGTTTTAGGATCACGCGGGTATTGTTTGGATTGTTCCGATATCTTTGTGACGAGAACATTGTTCTCGATGCCTCCTGTCATTTAGGGGTTGTGGCAGTGTCCCGGGGAGTTGAGCTCCGAGGTGTTGTCGTCATAAATGTATTGTAGTGGTTCTAGAATACCAGAGGCGGCCGACATCGGAAACTCTTCTATGCATGTCTGGTGGTGAGATAACCCCGACGTCACCCAGTACTGGGGAGATAGTTCAGGAGTATTGCCACAGCTAGTATAGCGGATGCGTTTCAAAGGTCCGAGGTAAACAGTTTCCGAAGATGACTAGTTATGTGTTGACGGATGGATACAGCCAGATGTAGGTTTAGTATTGAGTGTGCGGTGCTTCCCCTGTATCCCCAACACCAGATTGCATAACCGGAAAGCTTCGGGAATTAATAGGTGGGTTTCAAGTAGCTCGTAGGTAATCTTCCAACCAGTGCATGGTATGAGGTTTGGGGTTCAACATTTAGTGAAGAGGTTTCATGGGCGTTGTTCCAATTGGGAGTTGCATCTTAAAGGATCCTTGGCTATGCTGATCCGGGGATTGCAAGACCCTTTGTAACACGTGCCATGGGACATTCAGCACGAACATGTGGGACGAAACTTCTATCATGTATTTGTTCCAAGGTGACGGTCATCTTGCCTGAGATCCTGCTAGGAAGAAGACCGAGTCCACGAAGTATACGAAGCCACGAAGACGAACCAAGCATAGTCAAACAAATCCTCACGATCGCAATGAAACGGGAACTAACAAGAAGAAGCACAACCGGGAAGAAGCAAACAACATGGTAAACACACAACACATAAACATGACATGATGCCCCAATTCAGACTCTTATCGGTCCAGGAGGTCAACCTCTCCCGGGGTCTAGTTCTGAAAGCAGGTTCCGCCGCCATTTGGCGTCGTGGGGTTTAGTGATATAGAACCACTCCTGCTGCCAGACCTTGTTCGTCTCCACAAGCGGCCCTTTTGGCCAATTTGCATTCGGGAGCTTGCTTATCATAGCACCCCCGCAGTCCGTGTGTTGCCTGTCCACCACCTTCGGCTTCACGTTGAAGGTTTTGAGCCATAGGCCGAAGTGTGGGGGAACGCGCGTGAAAGGTTCACACACCACTATAAAAGCGGAGATGTGGAGAATTGAGTTCGGGGCTAGATCGTGGAAATCTATCCCGTAGAAAAACAACAAACCTCGAACAAAGGGGTGGAGAAGAAACCCTGGCCCCCTAACAAAGTGCGAGAGAAACACGACTCTCTCACCCACCTCTGGGACGGGAACCACCTGTGATGCGGAGCATCCCACGATCATCCCCATGTTCACTTCGACGAGACCTCAAGTACACACCATTGGACACAAGGTTTACTCGCTCCTCTCCAAACCTTCACTTTCCACATGTGAGACATGGCTACAACGTCAAACATATGTGCTATGCATGACCAGGAACCAAGAGGGAGGTCATGGAACAGCTAGGAGCATTGGACAAGACGACGAGGACACCAAGTACAAGGATCAAGAGAAGCTGCTGGAAAAGCTACAGGTTTCGGACGTCCGGCCTCTACCGGACGACCGGCGAATCCCACGCGACCGAACGACCGGACGCCACCAGACGTCCGTAACTTCGACTACAGAACGTAAATAGCGGAAATCCGAGAGTTACCGGACGTCCGGTCTCTCCTGTGCCACCGGACGTCCGGTGTCCCAGCGAACATCCTCTACATGCTGTCTGCGCACAGTTATCGGGCCAGGGGCCCATGTATCCCTCTCCCACTTACCCCTTCGTGGCCCTAGACTATATATACTCCTCCACCTCCTCCTAGTTAGGGTTAGCTTAGGTTTAGCTCATTTGAGACAGAGCTTTGCTCATCCACTAGTGGTTCATCTCCTTGTGAGTGATTGCAGCCCCTCCACGGAAAGATCCACACGGATTCAAGACCTCCTTCATGGAGAAGATCGCGCGGGATACCCAAAGACCTCCTCACGGAGAAGAATTGGTTACCCTTTGTATCGTCCCTTGTTGATCATTGATCTTGTATCTCTTTGTGTTTCGAGGATCTAGCATATGTGTGACTTGTTCTTGTTGGTTTGAGTGATTCTCTTGTGTTTCCCCTCGTGTTCCCTCTCGTGTTCTTCGTGGGATCCCCTCCATTTCATGAAAGATCGGCCATCTAGGGTTTCACCCTACATCATATGATATCAAGAGCAAAGTTTCTCAGGAATTTGGAGCCCCCTCCACCGTTTTCTACCCTTGTCTTGTGTGATTTCGTCCAAAAATTCGAAAATCTCCACCAAAAATAGCCTCAATTTGTGCTCTATTGGTTTGATGATGTTTTGTTGATTTTGATCCGTGGATTTGCTTGGTTTCAAGTGGATCTAGCATTTCCCCAACTTTCACACTTTCCATCCACGAAATCTCATCAATTTTGACCCCAAAATCTTCAAATTTCGCCCAAAATCGCGTCCCGGAACCCAAATCTCGCGTTGACCCCGACTCACCGGACGACCGGCGTTTTACCGGACGTCCAGACCCTCACGAAGCACCAGACGTCTGTCATCCACCGGAAGACCGGAACCACCTTTACAGAAGAAAATATCGGATTTCCGAGCTCGACCGGACGTCTGGCCCCCGGACATCGGCCACTTTCCGGACGTCCGATACCTGTAGATTCCCACTTCGGCTGATTTTTTTTTTGTCCATAACTAATTTATCTGAACTCCAATTTGGACGTTTTTAGCTCGTTTTTAAGCTCTTGACATTCCCCATAACATAAAAATACTACCATCATCATTTGACTCCATCAAATTTTGTCAAATTTGGCAAGTTTGTATAGGCCCTCCACCATATCACCCGCATAGCCACCATAGCTTTCCGCAACCTAACCATTTTGTCCACCATAGCATTTGTGGTTGCTTGAGTAGTGATTTGAGCCTCCTAAGGCGTTTAGGCTACTTAGGGAAAATCGCTTCTTCATCAACCACCACCACCACTTCCACATAGCTTTGCCCACTATACATTTCCACCAACCCATCCAAACCCAATTTCGTTGAGCTTGTTTGAGTTGTGGCTTGTGTCTCCTAAGGTGTTTCGGCTACTTAGGGACCGTGACTTCAACTCCAACATCGTGTATAAGCCATCTTACCCATCCGCCACATAACCCGTTTTGACCGGGTTTCCACCAACATTTTCGCAACCACCACCGCTTGTTTGCTACCACCATTTCACATTTGTCCTTGAGATTTTGAGTTGTGGTTTTTCCATTTCCTAAGGTGTTTAGGCTAATTAAGAATCGGACTACATCGAGAACACCGCCACTCATCATCGCCATGAGGTCTTCATCGTACATAAGGACGGTAACCTCGACGACATCATTGTATATTCCCCTTGCAATTGCATTGTTAACCCCTAGCCCATTTTGCGTCACTTGCCTATCAACACTAGCCTTTGAGTATTGCCGGCAACGTTACTTGTGTACATTAGTGATCATCGTTTCGCCATCCATTGCTTACATAGCATATCATATTGAGTCACACCCTGATTTTCATGCCACAACACTTAAGCTAATAATCATGCTAAAATGTGGTTTGGCAAAAACTTTTGAGTGTTTTGGACATTGCTTGATTTGATTTTTGTCTGCTGCTTGTTAGTGCTCTAAAAATCAAATAAATCCTCCAACTCTTATACTTCATCTCCTTGATCCAAAACCTTTTCCCGATCATGCCATGTGTATAGACCAGTACAGTATTTTCTTATAAAAATATTTTGGCCAAATAGTATTTTCTCAAATTAGTTTTCCAAAAACCCCTGAATTGAGGTTTGCACTTCAAGTACCTTATTTAGGGTGTGATAAATCTTTAAAAAAGTATCTTTGAATTCTATTAGGTATAGGACTCCCATAAACCACAAAATTATAATTTTAAAAGTTATTTTTATATTTTATTTAAATGCTTTTTCTTTAGGCCAGAAATGGTCTTTAATAGGTAAAAAATTATTTAACTATTTCAAAAATATTTGCCAAAATTCAAGGAAACTCATAGGACGTATATTGTCCATATATAAGAGTTTCAACACATGGTCATGTTCAAAATATTGGACAAATCCTTCCAAAACCCTTTCTGGATATTTCAAGCTTTTGAAATATTTACAAAGGAAATATTGTCCAAAAATTCCAGGGAAATTCTATCATGTCAAATATGACATATTTGATGATATTACAAAGCCTCATGCCTTGAAGATCAAGGAAACATCATCAAATCCCCTCGAAACCATTTCTGTCCATTTTGAAGTTTGAGCAACTTTACATTGCAAAACTTGTCCAAATGCTCTCAAACTTGGTGCACATGCTCAAATGATGTAAATATGCATCTATGCCAAATGGCACAAGTTTTGGGGAAGGATAACTTGATCTAAGTGCCCCCAAACCCTTTTTAACCAGATCCAAATTTGAACAACTCTACATTGCCCAATTTTTACTTGGGGCCTCAAATTTTGTGGATATGCTCAGAACCCCAAATGATGAAACTACACCAAGTGGTGCATCAAGGAGAGATGATTTGCTTAACCTAATCTTGAAAAATCCATTTCTGTGGATTTCTAGGGTTCACCAAAGTTACATTGGCAAGTTTCTTCAAATGAGCTCAAACTTGGTGGAATACCGTATTTCTATATGCCATTTGATCCTGTTAAGTCTCATGTCAAGTGGAGTTATTTTGCTTGCCCAAATATGCATCAAACACCTTCTGCCATTTTACCAAAACCATTGTTCTGTCCCCTTTTATTATTCTACTTGAGCTCAACTTTTTACCACATCTTCTCCTAGTCATCTTCTACCTCCAGTAACTCACCCATGCCTCAGCTCAATCATTGGAGGGGGTAAAACCCCCAATTACCTCTCTATTTTCACCATGGCAGCACCCTTCCACCCTTCTACTTCTTACCCCTCCCTCCTACCTTACCCCCTAAGCTTCATAAGGCATCTCAGTACCACCCCAAAGCTATTGGACAAGCTTGGCCACGTTCAACTACCAATGGCATGCCCTGGCATGCCAAAACAACGCTCTGGAGTGCGCTACAATGTTCTGGCGCACTGTAGCCGCTCCCCATCCCGATGCCCCGACCACCTCAGCTGTCCCCTGCACGCCAGCAGGACCACCTCGACGTCCGGGACACGCCTAGTTGGTCGCCCTCTCCTCCTTCTCCCTCCTGCAGCTGCACTCGCACGCGCACCGGCCGCCCGCAAGCTCCAGTGGATGGCTTCACACGCACGGGGCTTCTGGCACGCCCCGCTCCCCCTTAACCCTTCCCCTTGACCTAGACCAACCCCAGGAGCACCCCAGACACGCCCTGGCGCGCCCCCGTGGCTTGCAGCGATGGCAACGGCCTCACCGGCGCACGAGCTCACGGTGCTCCATGGGCCGCCTACATAAGGCCTTCCTCGAGCCTCCTCTCCGCCCCATTTGCTTCCCCTGGCTCCCGTGCACCCCCTGGACCAACCCACACCTCTCCTCGCGCCCTCAATGTGCCACCATGGCCGGAGCCGAGCCACCGGACTCCGCCTAAATTCGCGCCACCGAGAGCCCCTCCCCCCTCCTCTTTGCTCCAGAGCAACACCAGCACCACCTCCAACACTCCCTGCACACCAGCCCTTCCTCCCCGTGCCTGCCTCGCCGTACCCATCCTCGCTGTCGCCGGTCTCCGCCATGGCCGTGGCTCCGCTTGCTTCCGTCCTTCCCTGGACGTGCTGGAACGCGGGGCGGGTGCGGCGCATCCCCCGAGCACGCTCGTGCCCCCGACGCGTCCAACGGTGGCCGGTAGCACCAACAGTCGCCGTCGGGCATCGCCTTTGTCCCTCGTCGCGTCACGCGGGAGGGAGGGGATGAACCCGAAAACTGGACCCCGCCTGTCGGCTGTCCAGTGGGGCAAGGGCCACTAGCGGGTGGGCCTCGCCTCGCCATGGATAAGTGGAGGCGGGTTGGGCAGCTGCTGCGCCCCCATGGCGAAGGCACATTCCAACGAAGCCGTCTTCGACGTCGCCCTGTCGCCCGTGTGGCCGAGCCGCTAGGCCGGCCCAGTGCACGGCAGTGGTAAGCCTCGCCCAGTGCGTTGTACAAGGGTATAAACCCTTTCCCTTTTTCCTTTTCCTTTTCCATTGAACTTCAAAAATCCATAAATAAATCAAATAAACTCCAAATTTGATGATTCAAATTTCTAGGAGTTTCTAAAATCCTGATCTACCTGTTGGTGCAACATGCACATTTTTCCATAGACATTTTCTTCACAAATATTATCAAAATGTCATTTTTCTATTTCTGTGATAAACGTTAGAAAATCACAGAGAGCTCAAATTTGATTCAAAATGCAATGGTTCAAATTCCTAGATGCTTCTAAGTTCATAACTTAGTTTATGAACATTTTTATTAATACTTTATGTACCCCACCAAATAATGAGCCATTTCTTCATATTAATCAACTTTGCAAAATCCTAGGAAATTCATTTGAACTCCAAATCCAGTGAAACCAACTCCTAGATGCTTCTAAAATCATGATTTGTTAAATAGGTGCCTTTGCTCATTTTTCAAAAATATATTTCTGTACACTTCTTTCAAATCCATACACCCCTTGATTCCATCATGTTGAAATGTGCCAAACCATCCATTGATCATACTCCAATGATACCACCTTGGTCTTTTTTCCTATGACCAGAGGTATCCTAGAAAAGTCCAACTCCTATTTTTAGAGCACTTTTATTTTTGCTTTGTTGTGTTGCTTATTTTGATTGTTTCCATCGTTAGTTGACGAAATCAATAGAGTACTCGGAGATGGACCGGAAGGTTTGAAGACTCGGAAGGACAAGGCAAGCAGCCCTTTGACCATGTTTGAGAAACCTTTTTATGCATGTCATATAGTACCATAATGTTGTTGCTACGAAATCTGGTGAGGTGGAACCAGTTTGATGGTTTGCCACCATACTTCCTCGTTGATACTTGCATTGTGCATGACCCTACCTTTTTATGAGGGTTATGCCGGTGGGAGTAGATAGATGTATGCTATAGTAGTTGGCTACGCAAATGGGTCAGGGTTATGCGTTGAGAGAAACAAGTGTGGTATGAAATAGTTGCAAATGACCCAGTGGGTGCCACTAATGCCCCTGGGAGATGATGAGGAGCTAGGGCACTACTTGGTGGAGAAGTAGTGTACCGAGGCTTGATGAAAGTGTTGTTTACAGAGATGGATTAGATTTATGTGTGATTACCGTCCCAACCAAATATGTGCAACCACTCTACGCCTTATGGGATGGGGCATTATTGATTACTTAGGCTGATACTAGCATGGTGCCCACATCACTAGTGACGGGGGAGACTTGAGGTCACTCCCGGGACGGGGTCATGCTTGGATAGGCGACCCTGACTGTTTTTACAGGGCACCGGACACACCGTTGGTCCCTTCGTATACGCGTGACATTGAAAAAAAGGGCAAGTCCCATGATCTATTGTTTGTACTCAAGGGCCGTGCACCAACGAGTGGACCCTATGTTAGTGTCGTCTAGGGAAACATAATGACCTGGTGCTTCCCCCGAGTACTTGAGGAACTGCGGGATCGTGGGTGACACGAAAGCTTCCCAGATCTTGTGGGTAAAGTGCACAACCTCTGCAGAGTGTAAAACTATTCGAATAGGTGTGTCCACGGTCAAGGACAGTTGGGTGGTGCTGCTTAGACTATGTCCATAAGTTTCTGGAAAACAACACGGTTTGGTAAATCTGTTGATGTGATTGTGAGAAAGTCGCGATGAGCGTGAGCAAGAGTTGTTCATGACTCTTTCACGATGTTGATGTCTGTAACTTCCTAATACTTTTTGCAGACACATGCATGCCCTTGTCATATGTTGATCATAATTGCATAAGAAAAACTAGCTTTCCGCAAAACTGCCAATTTAGAAGTAGAGCCATGCAAAAATTATTCTGTCATCACACTTGGGTTGCTTGCGAGTACATTCAAAGTACTCATTGGCTTGCCACTGGTTATTTTATTGGCCCGGCAGGAGAGAACAGGATATGATGAAGATCTCTTGGTGACGAACTTGCGAGCTAGGACGCTTCCCAGTCAGAATGCCTGTAGTGTTAAGGCAGATAGCATGGGTCCAAGTTGTTATTGAAGATTTCCGCTGCAGTGATATGCTCAAGACTTGACCATAATAGTGTAATACGGTATGTATGGATGTAAGACTCTTGTTATTCATCTTCTGTGTGTTCAGTGAGCATTGATCTCTGGGATCACTGTACACGTGCATTCGGTGATCACGACTTATGAGTCGGGGTCACCACATAGCTGGTATCAGAGCCATCCTGACTGTAGGAAGCCTTAGTTAGCATGGTCATTAGTTAGGGTAAAACTATCTCCAAAACTATTACTAGTTTTCAAAACTATCTATACTTCTCTTCCCTTCTCAGTTTTTCGGAAACTCGGCTATACTTTCCTTATTGAACTCTTCCCCTTCAAAACTTTTGGTCGTTAGAACCCTTATGCCCCTGACCATTGGATTTTCTGTAATCCTTGTGGAGTACACCTTGCCAAACACTCACCCACCACTTCTGAACACAAGATTGGTGACACCACGACAAGAGGATACCAACAGAAAATACATCCTCGAGGAATGAGGACATGAAGACCCAGAAGATGGTGACACCCTTGACAGTGCCCCAAGATGATGTAACATTGGCCTACGATGTCCGGGGTATAGGTTATTCAAGATCATGATATACCTCGCTAATAGAGTAACCTTGCCACTACCGTTTTTGTGTCGGCAACCACCGGTGGATGAGAACCTCGCCATTTGGTCCGCCTCACTATAGTGAGCAGGAAAATGGTTCTCTTCATCCCCCACTCTTGGTGTCGATGTTGTCATCAACGTAACCGACATGTTGAACCTCTACTATGCCTTGTTAAAATCATTGCATAAAGGATTGCCTACCTGGTACCCTCGATGCCCCAGAAGGCACAAGGGATCGTCATGGTTAAAGGGACAAGAGAAGACCAAGTCAACGCCAGCTACAAGGAGACACCTTCACCACATCACCTCATCAGGCGAGAAGTTGTTGAAGATTCTTCATCCTCAACCCGGATCGTTTATCAAACAACTACAAGGGACATAGCAACACCTGAGGAAAACTCAGAAGACTGCACGAGGCACAAGTCACGACTGCTGAGTCCGAGAACCCCTAGGGTAGGATGAGTCGTGTACCCCCTATGCGCAGTCGAGTCCGTATGATGGTTCGAATAGAACCATGATTGTGTGTTGCTTGCTTTTATTTGTTTGTGTTTTGACTTAAGTCGCACTTTTGCCCTAGGTAACAAGTGCATGGCTATATCATCTTCCTTGCCTTGTTTCTTTTGTTTCGACTTTTTGCACCTCTTTGTTTACACTTGCACTATAGAACCCCCTTTTGGCATTCCCCTCCTCTATGCTACTTTTTCCCTCTCTTCTCTCTCCTCAACTGAAGACCAGCAAGACAAGAAGTACCAAGGATTCCAACTCGGCAACCAACTAACAATGAAGACTTCTGCTACCACCTCCACGACCAAGTGCAACCCCATGAAGTTATGTTTACCCCTCCAGACTAAAAACCCATTCCTAGACCCCTTGAGACTTCACGAGATACTCCAGCACAAACCCTTAACCATGTGCCTAACCCATAGAATTACAAGAGAACCATTTAAGCCTCTATAACCTTGCACAACACTGGGTCCGTAATGGAACTAGTGGACACAGTGAACGAGCACATTGTCATCCTAATATAGCACAAGAACTGACGATGCCATAGATAGACCCATTTGAGGATATAAGACAGATGACTGGGTGGCTTTATATAAGTGACTTCGAGGAATTATCTGAGTCCTTGATGGATTGTGAGGTTTTCATGTTGGTGGGATCATGACTTTGGGGAAGCATGTAGGAATTCTCGTTGGACATGAGATTTGGATTTATGTAGGTGATTCTGGTTGGGTATAGATGCTAAATATGTCTACATGGTTCAGAGTAAACTGGATTTAGACTAATGATCCCGATCATGATTCCATGTTTCTCGGTGGACGATAAACTAGGAGATTGGATTAATTATCGGAGTTTATCTAGGGATCTGTATGAGCTTGATCTTGGAGTTTACTTGATCATGATAATCGAATTTGGTGGACTTACTATAATAATGCATAGCCCTTCCAAGTATTTGGGTATTATAGGGACTTGAGATCTTGTGGAACACCGTAGACATCGGATTTGTAGAATTGTTGGATTATGTGGTGACCAATGGAAGTTAATGGCCTAATAGAGTTGACCCATAGGAAGGAAACAAGATCTTGGAGTGGCATATAACATGTTTCCTAAGAATAGAGATGCATTATCGTGAGCCTTGCAAGAATAGGTTGAGTGCTCGGATTGTGGAGTTTAATTTAAGCTTAGCAGCATGTATGATCTACCCATGGATTTTTGGGGTAGACATACATATGGATTTGGGGATCGTAGGCAAGTACAATTCTGTTAGACCGCCTCTTGGGAGTCATGAGGATATGTATGGCATGAGTGGTGATTGAAGTTGGTCTACACGAGAGGATGCATTTAGTGGTATAAGGTTATTCGTTTGGAGTACTAGATGGAGCTATTGGCATCTCAGAAACCGTACCCAAGGATAAGATAATAAACGTTCACTCACTCACTAGAATCCTTGAAACCCTTAAGACCCACCAAGCCACAACACGGTCAGATCCCGACCACGGGCCTTGGCTCTAAGTCAGGAAGGCCTTTGCAAATACTCAATGGAAACCACCACCAATACCCCCAGCCTACCTTGCGTACCCCGTAGACTTCATGGAGTACTTAGACAAGTTGGGTAACATCATTATTTGATGACCTACTTGTCTGCCCTAAGACAAAAGAAGAGACGATCAGCTGGTTAGAAGACATTTGAAGACCGACATGTCAAGAAGGAAGAACTACACTAACCACCATCATCAAGAAGTAAACTTCCGCGTCGAAGACCGGGCGAATCCACAAACCAGTCCTCTCGAGGGGACCAAGCATTTCCATGTCGAAGTCACGCTCACACCAAGATTTATCGACCTTCTTCAAGTTCACTGCAAGACGAATAGTAGACGGCTACCAGCTAGATTTACCACCTGAGATACCCCCCCCCGTACACCAAATATTCCACGGGTCACCACTCTGGAAGTACTCCTTACTTCCTAACTAGCCCGGTCTCTGCAAGGTCATCGTTCACCAAACCCTTGACGTCTAGCTCAACTTAACCCATACAAGAGACCCCTCAGCAACCTGCATCAAAGAGGGAAACAAGCGAGAAGCCACACGACCAAGTACTTTAAGGTTCCAGGGAGCACCACTCGGAAGCAGAACCAGCCAGAAGAAGTGAAGACTACCCCGTATCCAAGACTCCGTATTCCTTTCCACGCCTAGTCTGGGAATCTCGGGGACGAGATTCTTGTAAGGGGGGTAGGTCTGTCACACCCTGATTTTCATGCCACAACACATAAGCTAATAATCATGCTAAAATGTGGTTTGGCAAAAACTTTTGAGTGTTTTGGACATTGCATGATTTGATTTTTGTATGCTCCTTGTTAGTGCTCTAAAAATCAAATAAATCCTCCAACTCTTATACTTCATCTCCTTGATCCAAAACCTTTTCCCAATGATCATGCCATGTGTATAGACCAGTATAGTATTTTCTTATAAAAATATTTTGGCCAAATAGTATTTTCTAAAATTAGTTTTCCAAAAACCCCTGAATTGAGGTTTGCACTTCAAGTACCTTATTTAGGGTGTGATAAATCTTTCAAAAAGTATCTTTGAATCCTATTAGGTATAGGACTCCTATAAATCAAAAAATTATAATTTTAAAAGTTATTTTTATATTTTATTTAAATGCTTTTTATTTAGGCCAGAAATGGTCTTTAATAGGTAAAAAATTATTTAACTATTTCAAAAATATTTGCCAAAATTCAGGGAAACTCATAGGACATATATTGTCCATATATAAGAGTTTCAACACATGGTCATGTTCAAAATATTGGACAAATCCTTCCAAAACTCTATCTGGATATTTCAAGCTTTTGAAATATTTAAAAAGGAAATACTCTCCAAAAATTCCAGGGAAATTATATCATGTCAAATATGACATATTTGATGATATTACAAAGCCTCATGCCTTGAAGATCATGGAAACATCATCAAATGCCCTCAAAACCATTTATGTCCATTTTGAAGTTTGGGCAACTTTACATTGCAAAACTTGTCCAAGTGCTCTCAAAATTGGTGCACATGCTCAAATGATATAAATATGCATCTATGCCAAATGGCAAAAGTTGTGGGGAAGGATAACTTGATCTAAGTGCCCCAAAACCCTTTTTGACCAGATCCAAATTTGAACAACTCTACATTGCCAAATTTTTACTTGGGGCCTCAAATTTTGTGGACATGCTCACAACCCCAAATGGTGACACTAGACCAAGTGGTGCATCAAGGAGAGATGATTTTCTTAACCTAATCTTCAAAAATCCTTTTCTGTTGATTTCTAGGGTTCACCAAAGTTACATTGGCAAGTTTCTTCAAATGAGCTCAAACTTGGTGGAATACCCTATTTCTATATGCCATTTGATCCTGTTAAGTCTCATGTCAAGTGGAGTTATTTTTCTTGCCCAAATCTGCGTCAAACACCTTCTGCCATTTTACCAAAACCACTGTTCTGCCCCCTTTTACTATTCTACTTGAGCTCAACTTTTTACCACAGCTTCTCCTAGTCATCTTCTACCTCCAGTAACTCACCCATGCCTCAGCTCAATCATTGGAGGGGGCAAAACCCCCAATTACCTCTCTGTTTTCACCATGGCAGCACCCTTCCACCCTTCTACTTCTTACCCCTCCCTCCTACCTTACCCCCTAAGCTTCATAAGTTATCTCAGTACCACCCCAAAGCTATTGGACAAGGTTGGCCACGTTCAACAGCCAATGGCATGCCCAGGCATGCCAAAACGGCGCTCTGGAGCGCGCTACAGTGCTCTGGCGCACTGTAGCTGCTCCCCATCCTGATGCCCCGACCACCTCGGCTGTCCCCCGCACGCCAGCAGGACTACCTCGACGTCCGGGACACGCCTAGCTGGTCGCCCCCTCCCCCATCTCCCTCCTGAAGCTGCACTCGCACGCGCACCGGCCGCCCGCAAGCTCCAGTGGCTGGCTTCACACGCGCGGGGCTTCTGGCACGCCCCGCTCCCCCTCAATCCTTCCCCTCGACCTAGACCAACCCCAGGAGCACCCCAGACACGCCCACGCGCGCCCCCGTGGCTTGCAGTGAAGGCAACGGCCTCGCCGGCGCACGAGCTCACGGCGCTCTGTGGGCCGCCTATATAAGGCCTTCCCCGAGCCTCCTCTCCGCCCCATTTGCTTCCCCTGGCTCCCGTGCACCCCCTGGACCAACCCACACCTCTCCCTGCGCCCTCAATGCGCCACCATGGCCGGAGCCGAGCCACCGGACTCCGCCTGAATTCGCGCCACTGAGAGCCCCTCCTCCCCTCCTCTTTGCTCCAGAGCAACACCAGCACCACCTCCAACACTCCCTGCACACCAGCCCTTCCTCCCCGTGCCTGCCTCGCCGTACCCATCCTCGCCATCGCCGGTCTCCGCCATGGCCATGGCTCCGCTCGCATCCGTCCTCCCCTGGACGTGCTAGCACGTGGGGCGGGTGCGGCGCCATCCCCCGAGCACGCCCGTGCCCCCGGCGCGTCCAACGGTGGCCGTTAGCACCGACGGTCACCATCGAGCATCGCCTCTGTCCACTATCGCATCACGCGGGAGGGAGGGGATGAACCCGACAACTGCACCCCGCTTGTCGGCTGTCCAGTGGGGCAAGGGCCACTGGCGGGTGGGCCTCGCCTCGCCGTGGATAAGTGGAGGCGGGTCGGGTAGCTGCTGCGTCCTCGCGGCGAAGGCGCATTCCAGCGAAGCCGTCTTCGACGTCGCCCTGTCGCCCGTGTGGCCCGCTGGGCCGGCCCAGTGCATGACAGCGCTAAGCCTCGCCCAGTGCATTGTACAAGGGTATAAACCCTTTCCCTTTTTCCTTTTTCTTTTCCATTAAACTTCAAAAATCTATAAATAAATCAAATAAACTCCAAATTTGATGATTCAAATTTCTAGGAGTTTCTAAAATCCTGATCTACCTATTGGTGCAACATGCAAATTTTTCCGTAGACATTTTCTTCACAAATATTATCAAAATGTCATTTTTCTATTTCTGAGATAAACTTTAGAAAATCACACAGAGCTCAAATTTGATCCAAAATGCAATGGTTCAAATTCCTAGATGCTTCTAAGTTCATAACTTAGTCTATGAACATTTTTATTAATACTTTCTGTACCCCACCAAATAATGAGCCATTTCTTCATATTAATGAACTTTGCAAAATCCTAGGAAATTCATTTGAACTCCAAATCCAGTGAAACCAACTCCTAGATGCTTCTAAAATCATGATTTGTTAAATAGGTGCCTTTGCTCATTTTTCAAAAATATATTTCTGTACACTTCTTTCAAATCCATAAACCCCTTGATTCCATCATATTGAAATGTGCCAAACCATCCATTAATCATACTCCAATGAAACCACCTTGGTCATTTTTCATATGACCAGAGGTATCCTAGAAAAGTCCAAGTCCTATTTTTAGAGCACTTCTATTTTTGCTTTGTTGTGTTGCTTATTATGATTGTTTCCATCGTTAGTTGACGAACTAAACGGAGTACTCGGAGATGGACCGGAAGGTTTGAAGACTCGGAAGGACAAGGCAAGCAGCCCTTTGACCATGTTTGAGAAACCTTTTTATGCATGTCATATAGTACCATAATGTTGTTGCTACGGAATCATGGTGAGGTGGAACCACTTTGATGGTTTGCCACCGTACTTCCTCGTTGATACTTACATTGTGCATGACCCTACCTTCTTATGAGGGTTATGCCGGTGGGAGTAGATAGATGTATGCTATAGTAGTTGGCTACGCAAATGGGTCAGGGTTATGCGTTGATAGAAACAAGTGTGGTATGACATACTTGGAAATGACCCAGTGGGTGCCACTAATGCCCCTGGGAGATGATGAGGAACTAGGGCACTACTTGGTGGAGAAGTAGTGTACCGAGGCTTGATGAAAGTGTTGTTTACAGAGATGGATTAGATTTATGTGTGATAACCGTCCCAACCAAACATGTGCAACCACTCTACCCCTTATGGGACGGGGCATTATTGTTTACTTAGGCTGATACTAGCATGGTGCCCACATCACTAGTGACGGGGGAGACTTGAGGTCACTCCCGGGACGGGGTCGTGCTTTGATTGGCGACCATGACTGTTTTTACAGGGCACCGGACACACTGTTGGTCCCTTCGAGTACGCGTGACATTGACAAAAAGGGAAAGTCCCATGATCTATTGTTTGTACTCAAGGGCCGTGCACCAACGAGTGGACCCTATGTTAGTGTCGTCTAGGGAAACATAATGACCTGGTGCTTCCCCCGAGTACTTGAGGAACTACGGGATCGTGGGTGACACGAAAGCTTCCTGGATCTTGTGGGTAAAGTGCGCAACCTCTGCAGAGTGTAAAACTATTCGAATAGCCGTGTCCACGGTCAAGGACAGTTGGGTGGTGCTGCTTAGACTATGTCCATAAGTTTCTGGAAAACAACATGGTTTGGTAAATCTGTTGATGTGATTCTGAGAAAGTCGCGATGAGCGTGAGCAATAGTTGTTCATGACTCTTTCACGATGTTGATGTCTGTAACTTCCTAATACTTGTTGCAGACACTTGCATGCCCTTGTCATATGTTGATCATACTTGCATAAGAAAAACTAGCTTTCCGCAAAACTGCAAATTTAGCAGTAGAGCCATGCAAAAATTATTCTGTCATCACACTTGGGTTGCTTGCGAGTACATTCAAAGTACTCATTGGCTTGCCACTGGTTATTTTATCGGCCAGGCAGGAGAGAACAGGATATGATGAAGATCTCTTGGTCACGAACTTGCGAGCTAGGACGCTTCCCAGTCAGAATGCCTGTAGGGTTAAGGCAGATGGCATGGGTCCAAGTTGTTATTGAAGATTTCCGCTGCAGTGATATACTCAAGACTTGACCATAATGGTCCTATTTGTGTAATACGGTATGTATGGATGTAAGACTCTTGTTATTCAGCTTATGTGTGTTCTGTGAGCATTGATCTCTGGGATCACTGTACACGTGCATTCGGTGATCACAACTTATGATTCGGGGTCCCCACATATTTGTATCATCATATCATCCCTTGTGTCACAAGATTGTTCCCGCATATACACAATTGCTATCTTGGTTTGTGCATTTTGCATCGTGGCCATATCAAAAAAAAGAATAAGCTTTTAAGCAAAAGATCCACAAAGAAGCTTGTAAGCAAGAGCCATAGCATCACAAAATATCATATCATACTTGATCATCTTGGATCATCGTGTGCTAAAAGCACCGGAACATCATACATACATAGAATACTTGTGATAGGAAGTCGCTACATTTTGTCTCATATAGGTAGTGCACAAGTTCGTATCTGCCTATTGAGCAATCGGCTAGCGTCTCTCTTGTGTTGTGCGACAAGAGCATTTTCCGTGGATTCCACATTTTCCGCTCAACCCTTGGTTTCACAACCACATTTATCTATCCGTGTGTGTGTGTGTGTGTTTCCGTGTGCCACCCGTATTGCTATTGGTCTACTTATTTCACTTGCGAATTTGAGAATCTCTTTCAACTTTATTGACTCTTGCTAACATTTCACATCCATTTTTTGTGCCACTATCCTCACTGAGCTCCACCATAAGCTTTACTTGTGTAGGTGTGAGAAACGACAAGAATTGGTACCAATTGTGCTATTTCCTTGTTCCACATTTGAGTGATCATTGATCCATCTGCAACACCAGTCAAGGTACATTTGGTATAGTTCTTCTCTTTCTCCAACTCATACTTGCTAGCGTCTTGTGACGGATAGGCAAGGCATTTAATCTCCGGTCTTCGACATCGATGGCGCGAACAAGGACATCCACGCGAAAATCATCGGACTACAACGAGCAATGCAAGAGCGCTTGGGCAACATCGCCATCGAACTACGACACTCCGAGACAAGGAGAATGGCTTCCTTCGACGACATGTGTGACTCCTTCAACAAACAAATGGCAGAGCTCAAGCACTTGGTGGTCGACTACAAGTCTTCTTCCCCTTCGTCATCTTCTCGGCGGCGACGTTCAAGTCACAAGTCTTCAGAGCGCGAACATGATGCAAGTGCAAGTCGTCCACGTCCACACCGCCATGGCGACCATCAACATCGCCATGAAGGGTAAGTCAGCTCCAAGCATCATGTGCACAACGACGACGAACGACATCTTCCACGAGCTCTAGCACGACAACGACACCATCATCATGAAGATGCTCACCAAGCGCAAACAGACAAGCCCGAAGACGCTCTACTTCACGCCAAGCCCAAGCTTCAAGAGCACATAAGAAGACCGTGAGACAAGCACACGCAAGACGGAGCTACGGCTACAACCATCACTTCGGCATCTTCGCCAAGTGCTATCAAGGCATCTTCGCCTTTGGACGTAAGGCATCTTCGCCTACTTCCCATGAGTTCGCCTACATCGACGTCTTCATCATCAAGGCGATCATCTACGAGCGACGGCGACAAGACGGTCGAGCATGGGCCATCCCCTTCGACCAAGGCGACGAGCATGAACCTCTTCGACACCATGAAGACGGCGCCCATATTGGACTACTACTCCGAGTTAAGCTACGCGAGCAAGCATGAGACCTTCTATTTGACCTCGGAGGAGCGTGATGATTTGCCACATCCCACGGCATTCATCTTTGGAGGCATTACGGATGAGGAAGTTGAGCATGGAGACTATTGCACCTACACCTCTTCGACATCCACATATGACGAGATGCCCCAATTCCCATGTGAGGAGAGCCACCACCACATGAGTGATATGAGTGACTCCACCATATGTGACATTGAGAGCATTTCCTTTGAGAGGATGAGTGTGACCAGCACCAGCCCCACACATGAGAGTATGCCACTTCTCATATATGAGGTTGAGAGCCATTTGAGTGACTCCACCAACCATACGAGTGAGAGCATCCAAGAGGGCGTGAGTGAGCCACAACACTTAGTGAGTGAGGTAGTTGATAGGGCATGTGAGACCACTATGATTTCTAGCGACTTAACCTCTACTCCGAGTGTGTTTTCTTCGGTGCTATTTCTCCTACAAGAGGACATGCCTACCGTCGACGAGTCCGTCCCTCCAATGGACAACCCGATGGCCATGGTGGAAGAAGATGCACCACCCACATGGTTCCATCAAGATGACGCTGACCACTACTTTGTCTTCAACACCTCACCTACAACATATGAGTGGAGCTCTAAAGGTAACATAGGTGCTGGTGCTTCTCTTGTCCCACTAGTGGACTATATTGACAATGATTTCTTGCATGATGTCGACACACCTATTGACATGCTTCATGCTAGTGCGACTTCCTCATGTCTTGACTTACCTATTTATGATGAATATGATGATGAGCATGTTGAGTTGCCTAGTTGTGATGCTATGCTCCATAGGATCTCATGTGAAAATTCTTTTGGTCACATCATGTTCGACAACCCTCTAAACTTATCATATGCTATGAGTGATATTTCTCATATTGTTTCATATCAATCTCAACATAGTAACTATGCATACCAAATTAAAGTAAATCCTATTTGCACTTGTGGCATAGATGACAAGATGACGGTCATTGGCTTGTGTTTCTCTTGCGATGATATTGCTAAGCTTCCTTTACATGATTTGCCCAATTCATCTACTATGCCATGCCATGAACACATTGTTCCAAATATGAATTGTTTTGGATGCTATCAATATTATCCATGTGATGTTTCCGTTAATGCTCATGAGGAGACCCCCATAGTTTCCTCATACATACTAGGAGATCTTGATGCATGCCATACCTTGCACGATTACCATGATTGTGTGCACCATATGCATTCCATGAATAACAATGCTCTACATTTTTCTCGTGATGAATTACACAACTTGAGTCTCCATTATCCCATACATAAGAACAAACCTCTCATGAAGGATGACATGTTTCTATATCACGCATCTCATTTATTTGAGCATTGTCTCTTATGTGCTAACCAACACATGCACGTGCGCATCATGATGGATGATGTGTACATATACCACGCACACACAAATTTTCCCTTGTGTTTGTTTTGTGTAGGTACTCATGAACATTTGTCAAACTCACAATTCCATGAGTTAAAAAAACGATCTCTTGAGAGCAACGATGATTTGGGATCCCGTGGATTGTCCCTACCACCGTTCTCTTCGTGCAACCACTACGCGGATCTCTTTTACTTGGCTCTCACATGACTATGGGCTATTTACCATTTGTCATCTTATGCCCATTTTATCGTGTTCACTTTGCATGCTATACCTCTTGATATGACTTTGCCATGCAATTGTGACCCTTGCTTGCCTTTACACATGATTCACCATTATTCTACTTATATGTGTATTTGCATGCTTGGTGGAGATACTTGTAGCTACTACCATGATTTCTTTGTGCCCCACGCTATTGATGCTTTTTGTGTTGGGAGAGTCATGATGCCCTATTGCTATTTACATATGGCCTCTCGCCAATACATTGATCCTATTTTTCTCATATCTTGCTTTCATGCTTGTGCTATGCCATGTGCATTATTCATGCCTACAATTTGCACACATGACATGCTTGCCATGATTACCTCTAGTACGTTGCATCTTTGCACTACTAGCTTGTTTGACTTGATCAATATGATTGCTTGCTATGTTGCATCACCCATGTTCCACTCTTACTTGATTTCTTGGGTTGATGACATATATGTTCATGCCATTCACATGATTCACATTGATCATTGTCACTTGTCTCCATTAGTTGCATCTCTCATATTCCCTTGTATTGAGTGCAACCATGCTATGCCTATTGATATTGGAGACTTTGACACCCTTCTTGTGATGCATACTTGCTTGATTGAGCCTATTGCACTTGGTTGTTCTCGCATCTTATGCCTACATACCATGCACCACACCCATGTACTTTCTTATGATAAGAATGATGCAAGCACTTGTTGGGTATTTTCCCGCACAAATGCTAGGTTTTGCATTATGGCTAACCTCATTTGTTTTTTCGAGTGTTTGTCATGTTCTTTCATTTTGAAGGAGGCGGTACTATCACGAGGCATCTTGGGCATGTGAAGGCATACACGTTGCGCGACACCAACATCTTTGGGAACATACATAAGGTGAATTCCTTCTTTGTGAGCCATCATCACATATGCATATTGGATAGGCCATACTTTCATTGTTGTTTCCTTCTTGTTGTCTACATGATACATCTACGGGACGGAGGACCGACATTAAAGATGGACCCTATGGATACAACACTGGTCTACCACTCTTGCCACGACATTGAGCAATGGTACAACACTACTCATGACAAATTTGTATCTTATGCATGGATTGACTCACATTATGATTGCCTTGTTGGATCGTGTATTACCATGTCATCCATGATATATGAGCTTGTGCATTTCCTTAGCAAATTTGTTGTGATCTTCCTTGATGGCATATTCATACATATTGATCACATTGACAAACATCAATTGCATGATCACATAGTCATTTTGAGCACCCATTGCCATGTTCATGCTGTTGATAAACCATCACACTATGACATCATTTTGCACAATGGTAGAAATTGTAGCTTTGTGCACCATGCCAATTACCCTACCTTTGTGTGCACAACAAATGAATTTGCTCACATGAATGCTTTACATGTCATTGTACATCTTTTAGATAAGCATCTTGAGCCTTGCCATGCCCAAACTTGTCACACGGACCCATTCTTACATGATAGACACTTGTGCGCTAACCACTGTATTTCCGAGTGTGGTTTGTATTTGCTCTTCTCGCATGTATACCACTCCAGCGACACCTTGGACTACTTGGATTACGCCAAGTATTCATCTCGGTCCAACTACAAGTCCGTCCACGGCAACCATTTCCATGGTGATAAGATCTTAGATCCGAGGTCAGATCTTTCCCAAGGGGCGGGGGGACATGATGCGGAGCATCCCACGATCATCCCCATGTTTACTTTGAAGAAACCTCAAGTACACACCATTGGACACAAGGTTTACTCGCTCCTCTCCAAACCTTCACTTTCCATATGTGAGACATGTCTACTACCTCAAACATATGTGCCATGCATGACCAGGAACCAAGAGGGAAGCCATGGAACAGCTAGGAGCATTGGACAAGACGGCGAGGACACCAATTACAAGGATCAAGAGAAGCTGCTGGAAAAGCTATAGGCTCCGGATGTCCGGCCTCTACCGGACGACCGGTGAATCCTAGGCGACCGGATGACCGGAGGCCACCGGACATCCGTGACTTGGACTACATAACGTAAATAGCGGAAATCCGAGAGTTACCGAACGTCCTGTCTCTCCCATGCCACCGGACGTTCGGTGTCCCAGCAGACGTTCGCTACATGCTGTCTACGCACAGTTATCGGGCCAAGGGCCCATGTATCCCTCTCCAACTTACCCCTTCGTGGCCCTAGACTATATATACTCGTCCACCTCCTCCTAGTTAAGGTTAGCTTAGGTTTAGCTCGTTTGAGATATAGCTTTTCTCATCCACTAGTGGTTCATCTCCTTGTGAGTGACTGTGGCCCCTCCACAGATAAGATCCACACGGATTCAAGACCTCCTTCACGGAGAAGATCCCGCGGGATACTGTCGGTGTATCTGATCGACACCTATGGGATCACAAGTGTCACATCCCTAGTCAGTACTTGCATTAGGACTAGCTAGAGTGTGCATCATGTTTCCCTTTCAAAGAAACTTGAAATGGGAATGACAGAAACCCCAGCACCCCTCTTGTAACAACTAGGGTTTAATAAAATCTTTTCCAATGTACCCAAAATGCCCTTCAAAAATGTTCATCATTTCTGCCTTGGTCTTAAACCTCTGCCAAAAATGGTGCACAATTTTCTAGGACATCCAAGGTCTCTGGATTAATTCATATGGTATTTGCATTTGGGCATTTAAATGCTATAAAATAATTTGTGTGCCCAAATAATCATAAACTAAAATGTTCCATGCTATTCATATTATATACAGTGGGCAAGACTAGTTTTATGAGCTACAAAAATGTTCTGGCATTTTTACTAATTCTACAAAGTTGCAAAAGAAATGAAACAGAAAGAAATAGAAAAAAAGAAAAGAGAAGAGAGAGAGAAAGAGCTTACCTGGCGCCTAACAGGCCCACCTGCCGGCCCAGCCCAGCCACCGCTCCAGCGAGCTGCTTGGCTCGGCCAGGCAGGCAGACAGGTGCTCGCGGCGGCTGTAGCGCGCGCCACGCAGCTGCCCGCCGCCCTGCTTCCTCCCCTCGTCGTTCTGGTGAGTGGGATCGATCCCCCACTTCCTCCCCGAGCTTGCTAACACTCTCCACCCTCCCCAGCTCCTCTCCCTCGCCTTCCCCGCACCATGGCCGACGCCGCCGCGCCCGCGCCGTCGTGATAGCCGCGTCCACCGCCGTCCCTGAGCTCCGTCATCGTGTCCGTCCGCTCCATCGTCCCCGACTACGTCGAGCAGGCTGAGCCCCGAGCGCTCGCCCGCTCTGGAGTCACCCCGACCCCGTCTTCCCCAACTCCGACCGCAGAGATCCCCCTCGCCGCCCCGCTCAGCTCTGACCGTCCCCAAGCTCGCCTCGGCGTCTACTACAACCGCCGTGAGCTCAACTCCGTTCTCCCCCTCTCCGTTGGCTCTCTCCCGCACTGAACGCACCGCACGAGGCTCACCTGCACGCGCCGCCGCGAAGCTCGTCGCCGACGAGGCTCCGGCCATCTAATGGTCCGGCCACCGTGCCCACCAGCTTCACCGTCACATGTAGGTGTTGTAGGAACACTCCACGCACCTCTGCGAGCACCGCACCGACGAGTTCGACCTCACCCGAACTCCGGCAGCCGCTGTACTCATCGCCGGCGTCGTTTCCGGCGACCTCGAGGCCAGCCACCACCACCACTCGACGTGGCTCACTCCCAGCTACCCGTAGGTGTGCTCCGCCGTCGTTTTGGCAGCCGGAGCACAAAACCCACAACTCACCGCCGCGTTTGGCCTCGCCGGCGGCTAAACGCCGGCGAGTTAGCCCTGTTTGACCAAGGGTTTGACCCCCCTGGGTCACTAACATGTGGGCCCTGCCTGTTAGTCAAACCTAGTTTAGTGTTTAATTTAATTTTAATTAGTCAGTTATAACTGTGACACTGACCAGTGGGTCCCACTGGTCAGGTTTGACCTGGCCCGCCCTGTTGACTGACTAACGTCAGCATGATGTCATGCTGACGCAGTAAAGAATTTTCTGGGATTTTTAGATTTAAAAATAATTCAGGAAATTCCAGAAAATGCTTTAACTTAAAAAAATCATATAAATTCAACAGTAGCTCAGATGGAAAAGATTTATATATGAAAATTGATCAGAAAAATCCAATCTATCCAATGGCACTAGTTTCATGCATGTTTGAGCAAGTTAACCTTGTTGTATATTCTAAAACATGATAATGCACTTAAATAAATGATAGTTTGAGTTGCAATTTGAATCTTTGATTCAAATGGGCTCAAACCCTTCTGGTTATAGTTGCATTAGCCCAAAACACATGCATCTTGCCATATCATGAGCATGCATCATATTGTTGCATTTGTTTGCTTATTGATTGTATCGCCGGTATTCTCCGTGTTAGGTCCTGCTCCCGAGGATACTTCTGCGTATCCAACAGAAGAGCAGTACCCGACAACAACTTTATCAGGCAAGCAATCATTGATCATTCCGATACAAACCCATCTTCTCGCTCCTGCTCTCTTTCACTGCATTAAGGCAACAGCGTGTGAACTGCTTCTTGCTGCGGTAGTTGAACCCTATTCCCTTGCATGACCTGTCATTGCCACAGTAAATAGTTGAAACCCACTAGCATGTGTAGGAGTTGATTGAGCCATGTGATGTGTAATCCACCATGCTATTTGTTTATGTTGCCTGCTATGCTTAGAGTTGTGTCAGGTCTGGTTCATCTGGGTGATGGATCAGAGTGAAATGGTCATACCGTTAAACAGAAGGAAGTGTGGAATATGTTTGGTAAATGTATCGTTGAAAGGCCATGTAGGAGTACATGGTGGGTTGTTTCATTGGAATCGTCCATAGGACCCGAGATCTGTATGTGTGATTCAAGTTACAGTTACTACCACGCATTGGGCTCCGGGCGCTCCAAGCCCTCTCGTCTTATTAACTGCCCTTGTTCTCTGTCCAGGAGTTGCAACTAGTTTCTGGTGTTTGTAGTTTACTGGTGGTCGTGCACAGCGCTGACCCTCGGGGTGGGCTGTGATGCGACAGGTACGTGGCACGGTGTACCGGTTGCCCGTTTGGTGACTCGGGAACCCTGTACACATCGTTTGGGGCCGTGAGCGACACCCCGGCCGGATCTCCCCACGGATGGGACCCAAATAGGCGATAAACCTGGACGAGAGACCTGTGTAGTTAGTCAGGTCGTGGCCGACACCCTCGCTGGGCTTCCGCTTGAAGGTTGCCGAGTACATGTCGAGTAAATAGCGATAAGTGCTGGAAGCGTGTGTGAAGAAGTACACCCCTGCAGGGCTATCAATCTATTCGAATAGCCGTTGTTCGCGGTACGGACTACTTGGTTACTCTTACAGTTCATAGACAAGTTGATGGATACTATTAAAAGCCTCAAGACAAGTGTGAGTGCCGTGGATGGCCCTTCCATAGGATGACGGAAGAGGATCCTCGGTGGTGTATTGTTGTGGTGAGTAGAGGACTCGTGTACGTAGTAATATCTTGCAATCTGTTGCGAGTTGTAGTATAGGTTAGCCAAGAGTCAAAGTTGGGTTTCTTCTATGAACTCCACTACCCCCTGTTGATAATGTTGCATGTATGATAGGTTCTGTTGTAAGACTTGCTGAGTACCTTTGTACTCATGTTTGCTTAATAACTGTTGCAGAGGAGAACCCTGCCCCCTCTGATGGGTTCTACATAGACGTTGACGTCGACGAGTAGCTTGTTACCCAGACGGAGATCTGGAGCTTGTGAAGGGCCTTGTAGATAGTCAGGCTACACCAAGCCTGTTTTATTTTCTAAGTTGTCTGTACCCATACATGTAGCTTCCGCTTGTGCTTGTATGACTGTATGACTTGAGTGTTGGGTCATGTGACCCCTACCTGTATGGATATGTTATGTAAGGCTCTTGCAGCCTCTTAAATAAAGTACTTTGAGTCATAGAGTTCTGTTGTGATGCAATGTTGTATTTGCACATATTGAGCATATTGTGTGTATGATTGAAATGCTTGATATGTGTGGGATCCGACACCTAGTTGTTTTCCTTTGGTAGCCTATCTTACAGGGAAATGCCTCCTAGTACTTCCAATGAGCATTGGTAGCTTGCTACTGCTCGGAACACGTAGGCTGGCCGGCATGTGTCCTTCTTCGTTCCTGTGTATGTCCCTTAGGGGAAATGTCACGCGTTGTTCCTTTAAGTCCATGTAGCTTGCTACGACTTGGGTCCATACGTTATTGACTGACACGTTCGTTGCTGGGTCATGGATGCCTGTCTCTATAATTTAGTGCCACTTTTGGTTTATAACTAGCCATGTCGGCCCGGGTTCTCTGTCATATGGATGCTAGCGACACTGTCATATATGTGTGCCAAAATGCGCAAACGGTCCCGGGCCAGGTAAGGTGGCACCCGTGGGAATACCGTGCGTGAGGCCGCAAAGTGATATGACGTGTTACTACGGTTGCAGGGCGCGGGGTTGAGAGAAGAGCGGATCAAACAGATAGCACATGGTTCATTTGTCCAGGTTCGGGCCGCGAGGATGCGTAAAACCCTACTCCTGCTTTGGTGGATTGTATATCTGTGTGCTTCAGCTAGCTATGGGGCATGAGGAGCTCCAAAAAGCTGAATCCTCCTCCTAGTCACCTCGGGCCTCCTTTTATACGGAAAAGGGGTTGCCACAGTGGCACACAGGAGGCGGAAAGGGTACAGTGATGCGAGGTTATCCCTCGCATTACATGACAAGGCGCATTTAATGCGTCTTTCTTAGGTGTCCTTGCTTTATCGGGGATGGGGGAGATATCCATCTTCTCTGTCGCCGCTCCTTCTTGTGTCGACACGCGCCCTGGACAGCGATGCCTGAGATGCCATGTAGGCAGGCAGGCAGCAGAGGTGGCGCAATGGTGGGTCTTCACGAAGATCTGCATGTCGCCACGCAGGTGCCTACCCAGCTGGTTGGGTCGGCAGCTACATATGGCGGTGGAGGTTTAGCTGGCGTGGGCCTGATGGTGGCTCAGCAGATGTCCTCGGCAAGGGCCTTGCCGGGGCCCCGGCAAGGGTCTTGCCGCGGCGCCTGCTACCATCCCCGTCAAGGTGCTTGCCAGAGGTCTTGTGGTCTTCCTTGGCTAGGATCCCGCCAAGGGTCGCCATGTTCTTAGTGTGTATCTGATCTTGAATGTCTTCACAAAGATCTGCGTGCCACTACGGGGATGTCTCCCGAATCCTTGCCCCATGGGGGCAGTGGACTCAAGGGGGATTTGCTCCGTAGGCATGGGGCGAATTGTCGCGGCAAGGGTTTTGTCGGGGCTGCTAAAGCCGGCCCCGGCAAGGATCTTGTCGGGGATGCTAAAACTGGCTCCCGGCAAGGATCTTGTCGGGGGAAGCCGCTTCGTCCCTTTGCTCTTTGTGGTCTTGTTCTTGGTGTCGCTCCAGTTCCATCGAGCTTCGGTCTTAGCCGGGCTCACCTCCCTTGCCTTGCTTGGTGTGGCGGTGCCCATGGCTCAGACTGCCCGTGCACAGTCATAGGGGTACAAAAAGTGTACCCCTCTTTTTGTACACCGACAGGAGCCCCCTGCCCTGGGCCACACATAAGCGCGACGCGTTGTTGCGCTAGGCCTAGAACGGTGCGCGGGCAGGCGGGACAGTTTTTACCGTGGTAAGATTTTTTGCGCGCTACGCCTCCCACGATCCGCGCGCATGGCGCGGTGTGGAGGGGTGCGCGTGACGTGGGCGGCATGCGCGGTGCGGTTCCCGCAGGCGTGCATCACATCGCAGTTAAGAGGGGGCTTCACGCCTTCCCCATAAACTGGAGAGGCGTGGAGGCGCGGCCCATTTATAGAATGTGGCTGAGGCGCGGTTCTCAAGGCGTCTACTCCCCATGATCACGGGGTGGGGAGAGGTCGCCTCACCTGTCCCCTCGGTTATGCACGTCTGCCACGTGTCTCCCATGCGCTTGGGGTGGCAAACGGTGGAGGCGGGAAACCGGGCCGTCGCTGGTTAGGGAGGCGGGTCGGTCCTGGTCCCTGCGCCTTCCGTATCTTGATTGTCCGAGCGGGGCGGCCGAGCCCCAACCCCGTTCCTTTATAAAGAGCGGGAGGGGAAGGACGGCGCCCTGCATTCTTCCATCTTCTTCCTCCTTCAGCTTCCGCTCCCCTCTTCCATTCGTCATGGAGAGAGGAAATCCCAGCCCTTCAACGGTGGCGGCAAGGGTCGCCACTCGACAACACGTCCCTCCTTCTCCTGTGCCTGTGGTGGCAGAGCCGTCCGCGAGGGGAAGGGGGAGGGGGCGAGGCCATGGGCGAGGCCGGGGCGTTCGGGGAAGAGGAGGACGGGGTGGCCCGCCGGCCTCGCCCCCGCCAACAGCTCCTCCTCTAACAAAGGGCCATGTTGGGGATGACCCTTGCGAGTTCTTCGCCAGGTTGCGTCGGCCGCCGCGCCGTCGCCTTCGTCTCCCGACTTCATTTGCGCAGGAGATGGAGCTGGATCCGTCGGAGTCATTGTGGCTGCACATGAGGGGCTACGAGATCAGTGGCACGCGGGTCCGCGTCGACTTCCCTGCTCCCCATGTGATGTATCTTCGTCAGGGATGGAAGACTTTTGCTCGTAGCCACAGCTTGACGGATGGGCTCACTCTCCATTTTAAGTTGATGGAGGGTGGCCTTCTTTCCGTCAAGGTCTTCGGGCACTTCGGGACTCGTGCAAGGTGTTGCGTGGAGAGCTCTTCTGATGACAAAGACTCCTCCTCGAGCGAGAGTGACGAGGAGGACAGCGGCAGCGACGACGAGGGCGGTAGGCGGCAGGATGACGGGTCCGACTAGGTGTCGGGCGCCCCTCCTGGTGGCACCGGCGACCCCATCATCCGTGTCGCCAGCTCCTTGAACTTCTCAGGGCCGTCCCCTTGGCGACTGGCATTGGGAGGCTGCGGAAGAGGAAGGGGGAGGGCGGCAAGGTCGTCATGTCGGAGTACGCGGGCACCGATGCCTTCGACGCGTAGTGACATCCCGCCGCCTCGTCTTCGAGCTCTTCTTCCGGCGCCGCCATCACCATCTAGTCTTTGGGCGGCCACCAAGATGTTCTCTTGGTGTCTTCTGCCACCCGTAGCTCACCTAGGCGCCCCTTTTGCCCTTCTCGCCTCCTTGACCTGCCTCCTGAGGAGAGGGACAAGAAAGGCATTATGGGCATCTTATCTCTTTTTAGTTTGTAAGCCTTCGGGCGTCTGTTAAATTTAAAACTTGTAATCCCCTTGTTCATGTTTTTCATTCCCTACGGACTATACCTGAGTGGGATGTTCTTAATGAAAAAGGGATGTTTGCCGGGTCATTTGTTTGTGGGTGAAACCCGCGACAAGGAATAAATCCTCGATATCTCTAAGATAAACATTTTCTCGCCCGGCAACAGGCCTAGCCGTCTCCCACTTCGCTCTACCTTTCTCACACCTTTGGCTGAGGCAGGGATGAGGCGGGTTCAGGCTCCTTGTTTCATCCTTTCGCTGCCGCGTCTACAACCAAACTTGGTCCCAAGAACGAGCCCTAGGGCCTAGAGTTATGGGAGCACGGTAGTTTTAAGGAAAAAACAAGGTTTCACGTACCCCAGTCCATAATGGAATGCATGATAAGGGATGAAGAACTTATCTGAAGCTGCAACCCCCGGCAGCCCTAGTTTGTCGTGGGTGAATCTTTGCTCTTGTAGCCCCCGGCAACACTAGCTTGCCGGGGCCCAGATGCTGGTCTGTTCCTTTTTCTTCTCCCCAAGGGGTTTCGGCAAGGATATCTGTGTGTCATGTGAACCAAAGAAGATAAAAGAAAGACAAAGAGATGCAAAACTCGACCTCTAAGCTAGGGGTTAGCCGCCGTTAAGCACTATCAACCCTAACCAAGGACGAGACTCAACCTAGCATGCATGCTATAACTTAGGGCGACAGCGCTTCATTTATTTATGCTCAGGGTCTGCGCCTGGCTTTGTACAAAGGGTTACATGCCTTGCCGGCAAGGCTTGTACAAAAGGTGGCTTGTCCGGGAGCCCGGCAAGCTGCGCCTTACGGGTAAAACTTGCGAAGATGCTCAATATTCCAGGAATTGCTCACCGGAATGGCATTTTCGGTCTCCAGGCGGACTGCGCCAGGCCTGGTGACTCGTATTACCCGATAAGGGCCATCCCACTTCGGCGACAACTTGTTGGTATTCTTGGCCAATTGAACGCGCCGAAGAACAAGGTCGCCTTCCTCCAAGCTTCGAGCATGGACCTTGTGGCTATGGTAGCGGCGCAAGGCTTGCTGGTAGCGTGCTACTCTCACAGCCGCCCGAAGACGATCTTCCTCAAGGAGCGTTGCGTCATCTTGCCGCAGTTGCTCTTGCTCAAGCTCATCATAAGCGAGCACTCGAGGTGACCCGTATATGAGTTCAGTGGGGAGAACTGCTTCTGCCCCGTATACTAGGGCAAAGGGTGTCTGGTCGGTGGTTCGATTTGGCGTCGTTTTGATCGACCAAAGAACCGTCGGCAACTCATCAATCCAGCGCCTTCCACTCTTGTGCAGCTTGTCAAAGGTCTTTGTCTTTAAGCCTCGCGGTACTTCAGCGTTTGCCCTCTCAGCTTGACCATTGCTTCGTGGGTGAGCAACGGAAGCGAAACAGACTTTGCTGCCAAGGTCTTGGATATATTGCATGAAGGTGCGGCTTGTGAACTGTGTGCCGTTGTCGGTGATGACCCTGTTGGGTACACCAAAACGGCACACTAGTCCCTTGAAGAACTTGACGGCTGACTGAGCTGTGACCTTCCTCACTGCCTCCACCTCTGGCCACTTTGTGAACTTGTCGATTACGACGTACAAGTACTCAAAGCCCCCGACAGCGCGGGGGGGGGGGGGAGGGCCCAGTATGTCAAGCCCCCAGACCGAGAAGGGCCAAGAGAGAGGAATGGTTTGAAGGGCTTGAGCTGGTTGATGAAGTTTCTTTGAATGGAACTGACACGCTTCACACCTGGTGACCAGTGTCGTCGCATCCTGGAGGGTAGTGGGCCAGAAGAAGCCTTGCCAAAATGCCTTGCCGGCAAGGGCTGTTGACCCTATGTGGGATCCACATATGCCTCCATGTATCTCTGCAAACAGCCCCAGTCCTTCCTCTCGAGGGATACACTTCAATTTCACGCCGTTCGGTCTCTTTCTGTACAGGACGTCATCGACGAACTGGTACATAGCAGACCGGCGGGCTACTTTTTCCACTTCTTCCTGCTCCTCAGGAAGTTCCCCAGTTTGGAGGAATCGGACGGTATGTTGTGCCCACGCTGGAGCCTGGGGCTCGACGGCGAGGACTAAAGGCATTTCCTCCGCTTTAGGAGCGGCTGTCTCGACGGCAAGAGCTTGACGCTCCGCCGGAGCTAGCCGTCCCGCGGCGGGCTCAGTGTCCCCGGCAACATCCTTCTCTGGGGAGCTCGGCGGGAAAGTACTTGCCGGGTCCTGATTTCCTCCTCTTGTTTTGATTTGTTGATGGATCAACGGATGGCTGAGAAAGCTGAAGCAAAAAGGTACCTGGTTCCACAGGTAACTTGAGGGCAGCGCGCTTTGACAGGTAATCGACGATGTCGTTCTCTGCTCGGGGAACGTGCTCCGCCTGTATACCATCAAAGCGCTCTTCCAGCTTTCTCACTTCATCAACGTAGGCCTTCATCAACGGGCTCTGGTAATCTTTGTTGACTTGTTTGATGACAAGCTGCGAGTCGCCCCTGACAATGAGTTTCTTGATTCCGAGGTCTGCCGCGATCCTAAGACCAGCAAGCAGCCCCTCATACTCAGCAGTATTGTTCGTTGATACCTCCCCGGGGAAGTGCATCTGGACCACGTACTTGAGGTGCTCTCCAATGGGCACGGCCAGCAGTACGCCAGCCCCGGCGTCCTGTAAGGAGAAAGCTCCATCAAAGTACATGATCCAGTCGCAACTTGCCTCTTTGCCGAGGAGAGCAGTTTCATTGACTTCTTCATCAGGCGTCGTGGTCCATTCTGCATCAAACTCCGCCAAGACTCGGCTTTGAATCGTCGAGGTACTTTCAAACTTGAGACCAAAGCTGGACAGCTCCAGTGCCCACTCTACAATTCTTCCCGTTGCATCTGGATTGTGCAATATCCGTTGCAGAGGGAGGCGAGTGACGACAGTGATCTCGTGCGCCTGGAAGTAGTGACGCAGCTTCCTCGAGGCCATAAGAAGGCCGAAGAGCAATTTCTGCACACCAGAGTACCTTGATCTAGCCCCCTGCAAGAGGGAGCTAACAAAGTAGAGCGGGTGCTGCATCATTTTCTTCCTTGGCTGCAGTCCAACCGGCCGTGTCGTCTCTGCACCAATGGCATCAGGCTCTGTCGCTGCTATCACCTCATCATCAATTTCTCTCTGCGCCACTAGTGCGGCGCTGACCACTTGGTTTGTTGCCGCCAAGTATAGCAGCAACGGTTCTTGTGGCCTAGGCGCAACTAGTACTGGCGTGGTGGAAAGATACCTCTTCAAATCTTGTAATGCTGCTTCGGCTTCTGGCGTCCATTCCATTGGGCCCGCCTTTTTCAAAATCTTGAAAAAGGGAAGGGCGCACTCGGCAGACTTGGAAAAGAATCTGCTCATGGCGGCAACGCAGCCAGCAAGCCGGCGCACATCCTTGACCCGTCTGGGTGCTTCAATCTATTCTATAGCTTTGATCTTGTCCAGATTGGCCTCTATCCCATGTTGTGACACAAAGAACCCGAGAAGCTTGCCGGACGAGACGCCGAAGATGCACTTCTCAGGGTTCAGCTTAAGATTGATCTTGCATAGGTTTGCAAATGTTTCTTGTAAATCCGGTATAAGGGTTGCCATGTTCTTGGTTTTGACCACTATATCATCCACATAAGCCTCCATATTTCTATGGAGCTGGGGTTCAAAACCAATCTGGACTGCCCTTGCAAACGTCGAGCCAGCACTCTTCAACCCGAAAGGCATTCATATAAAACAATACGTACCACATGGGGTGATGAATGATGTCCTCTCTTCGTCTTCTCTTGTCATGAAGATCTGATGGTAGCCGGAGTAGGCATCGAGGAATGACAGCAGGTCACACCCAGCCGTGGAGTCAACGATCTGGTCGATGTGCGGCAACGGGAAGGGGTCTTTAGGACAAGCCTTATTGATATCTGTGTAATCAATACATAGCCTCCACTTCCCATTTGCCTTGTGCACTACCACTGGATTGGCGAACCACATTGGATGGAGCACTCCTCTTACCAAACCCGTTGCTTCCAGTTTCTGGATCTCCTCTGTAATGAACTCTTGTCGTTCCAAAGCTTGCTTCCTGACCTTCTGCTTGACGGGCCGCGCATGAGGACAGACAACAAGGTGGTGCTCAATCACCTCCGTAGGAACGCCGGGGATGTCGGATGCTTGACATGCAAACACATCGACATTTGCCCGCAGGAAGGCGACGAGCGCGTCTTCCTATTTGTCGTCGAGGGTGGAGCTTATGGTGAAAGCCCCTCCTGTGCCGTCCTCCTTGACAGAAACCTTCCTGGTTCCCGGCGATGTGGCCCTGGACTTCTTGTTTCTGCTGGTGGAGCTCTCTGGCACGTCCTCGACGGGAGCACTACACTCCGAAGAGGTGCGCTTGCCGGAGTGGGTGTCTGAGGTCTCACCGGTCTTCTTCTTCTTCCCTCCCGGGGCTCCAGTGGCAGGAGCAAGTGCCCTCATGGCGGCAGCTGCTGCGACTGCTTGATGGTATAGTTGGTCAGCGCAAATCAGCGCATCTTTCTTATCAGAGGGGACGGTGATGATCTTCATAGGTCCTGGCATCTTCAGGGTGTTGTAGGCATAGTGTGACGCTGCCATGAACTTGGCCAGCGCTGGGCGGCCAAGGATCCGGTTATAAAGCAAGGGGATCTTGGCAACATCGAACACGATCCTTTCCGTCCTGTAGTTAGGATCACTTCCAAAAGTCATGGGCAGCGTGACCTTTCCCTTTGGTTGACTTCTCCTCGGGTTGACCCCCTGAAACGTGCCCGTCTCTTCGAGGTGTCTGTCAGGAATCTGCAGCTTCTCAATCACGGTAGGAGAGATCAAGTTCAGACCGGCCCCGCCATCGACTAGCATCTTTGTCACCTTGAGGTTGCGTATTGTCGATTAAACCAACAACGGCAAGCACCCGACCGCAGTAGTGCGATCAGGGTGATCCTCAGCGTAAAAAATGATAGGCATGCTGGACCATTTCAGCGGGTTTTGGGCACTAGACGACGGCTCCGCCGATGTAATCTCACGCGCCCACTGTTTAAGCTGGCGGTGAGAAGTATGCAGCAAGGCACCGCCATCGATGCACATGGCCTCCGTGGCTTTCTGAAACTCTTGGTCACCGGACTCGTCGTCCCCTTCATGATCGTCGTCTTCTTGCTACCTGTCATGGCCCCGGGTGGGCCTCTCCTGTTGTTTATCCTTGCCGCGACGGCCTGCCTGGCCGTCACACTTCTTGCCGGACCCCTCAGCACCGTCCTGGCCCTTCTCCTTGTCCCGCCTCTCATATTCAGCCCTCTGCTTCTCAGCAAGGAGCTCAACCTATCGGCAGTTCTGGAGATCATGGCCTTTGGTGCGATGGATCTTGCAGTATTGCTTGTCGGAGTTTCTTGGCTTCTCGGCAGCCGCCAAGGCCTGGCAGGCGACACATCCGGCAATTTCCTTGACGTGGTCATCTGCCTTGGTTTTCTTGGCGGAGCCGGCGTCATCAGATCCCTCGACGGCAAGCACGGCTTTACCCTTGCCCTTCCTATTGCGGTGCCGACCTTTCTTCGCCGGGGTGGCAGTATCCTCATCTAAAGAGTCGGTTTCCACGCCAGCATCTTCGCCGGGGTACTTCCTTCCCTCTTCGGCCCGAGCACATCTGTCAGCAAGAACATAGAGTTCCGCCACATCTTTCACCTTGTTCATTGCCAGCTCCTCGCGCATCTTGCGGTTACGCACGTTGTGATGGAACGCGCTGATGATGGCGGCAGGGTGAACATCAGGGATATTGTACTGTACCCGGCTGAATCTCTGTCTATACTTGCGCAGACTCTCGCCTCCTTTCTGGGGAATGACGTGCAGGTCACTTGCTTGGCCATGGGCTTGGTGGCCTCCAGTAAAGGCGCCAACAAACTCATGGCACCAATCCGACCAGGAGGAAATAGAGTCCACTGGAAAGTGCATCAACCACGACATGGCGTTGGGTTTAAGAGCCAATGGAAAGTAATTCGCAAGCACCTTATCGTCGCGGGCTCCGGCAGCTTGCATCGCGATGGTGTAGATGCTGAGGAACTCCGACGGGTGGGTCTTGTCGTTGTACTTCTCGCCAACGTCAGGCTTGAAGGTGAGGTGAGTGGACCACTGGAACTGCCGCAGCTCACGGGTAAAAGCCGGACAGCCTACCTCGTAAGGTAGACCTCTAGGGCTCTCCGGTGCAGGGCGGTTCACAGCAGGCCCTGCTCTCCTTTCTGACTGGTGGCGCGCTCCGCGCCGGCGCTCGATGGTGGTTCGAGCATCATCATGAGCTCGCTCCTGAAGAACTTGATGCTGGTCGCCGTGGGTCCGTGGGTCGGACGACGCTATGAAGATGGTGTCACCCGCAACGTCTCGACGAGTCGACACACGCGGTACCGGGCGAGGAGGAGGCGAATGCACCGTGGCCATGGTGCTGCCGGTCCTCCCGCCACCGGTGCGTGGGACCCCATCGGAGCGTCGACCCGGGGGCTCCGCTGGATTTGGTTCGTCCTTGTTCGCGACTGCGACAAGGCTTCGGATGGTGGCTCTCCATTCGTCGAGTTTCCCCGTAACGGGAGGAAAGTCGAGGAGCAACTGCGCGCGCGCCAGGACTTCTGCTGGGGTTAGCGGTAGCGAAACCTGCACGGACCGCGACGCGCTTCGACCCCTGACCATGTCAGGAGGAGCTCCATCATGACCCCGTGGTCGCATGCCGTTTTCACCAGCGCTTCGGCGGGCAGGCAGGTCTTCTACGTCTCGGGAGTGGCACTCGGGGCTCTTCCTGTGGCGACGCCTGGGATCTTCGGCGTGATGACGCCGTTCGTCGTGCGCTACTTGGGAGGAGCGCATTGTTGGCGCCGGCATGGGAGTCCTGGAGGCCCTTGCGTCGCCTTCGGGTTATGCAGCAGCGATCCTGGAGGGCCCCGCACCACCCGCGGAGGGCCTTGCCCCATCTTTGGATTTGGCGGTGTGTGGCCCGTTACTAGGCGCACAAACATTGCCACCTCCCAAACTCCGGCTGCTGGGACGGTATTGGTGTTCGCGAGCAGCGCCCCGGGTCCTTTCCGCGACCGGTCCGCTGCTCGCCCGCGTCGGTACGAGCTGTCCGGCTTCCGACTGGCCAACTGCCACCGTCGTCTTCTTCTTGGGTGCCATGATGATGAAGGAGCGTCGAACTAACTGCTAAAGCCGATTCTCACAACTGCGCCCCCTACCTGGCGCGCCAAAGATGTCGGTGTATCTGATCGACACCAATGGGATCACAAGAATCCCTACTACGGTTGCGGGGCGCGGGATTGAGAGAAGAGTGGATCAAACAAATAGCACATGGTTTGTTTATCTAGGTTCGGGCCGCGAGGATGCGTAAAACCCTACTCCTGCTTTGGTGGAATGTATATCTGTGTTCTTCAGCTAGCTATGGGGCGTGAGGAGCTCCAAAAAGCCGAATCCTCCTCCTGGTCGCCTCGGGCCTCCTTTTATAGGGAAAAGGGGTTGCCACAGTGGCACACAGGAGGTGGAAATGGTACAGTGATGCGAGGTTATCCCTCGCATTACATGACAAGGCGCATTTAATGCGTCTCGCTTAGGTGTCCTTGCTTTATCGGGGACGGGGGAGATATCCATCTTGTCCGTCGCCGCTCCTTCTTGTGTCGACACGCGCCCTGGCCAGCGATGCCGGAGATGCCATGTAGGCAGGCAGGTAGCTAAGGTGGCGCAATGGTGGGTCTTCACGAAGATCTGCATGTCGCCACGCAGGTGCCTGCCCAGCTGGTTGGGTCGGCAGCTGCATATGGCGGTGGAGGTTTAGCTGGCGTGGGCCTGATGGTGGCTCAGCAGATGTCCTCGGCAAGGGTCTTGCCGCGGCGCCTGCTACCATCCCCGGCAAGGTGCTTGCTAGAGGTCTTGTGGTCTTCCTTGGCTAGGATCCCGCCAAGGGTCGCCGTCTTCTTAGTGTGTATCTGATCTTGAATGTCTTCACAAAGATCTGCATGCCACTACGGGGATGTCTCCCGAATCCTTGCCCCATGGGGGTAGTGGACTCAAGGGGGATTTGCTCCGTAGGCGTGGGGCGAATTGCTGCGGCAAGGGTCTTGTCAGGGCTGCTAAAGCCGGCCCCGGCAAGGATCTTGCCGGGGCTGCTAAAACTGGCCCCCGGCAAGGATCTTGTCGGGGGAAGCCGCTTCGTCCCTTTGCTCTTTGTGGTCTTGTTCTTGGTGTCGCTCTAGTTCCATCGAGCTTCGGTCTTACCCTGGCTCACCTCCCTTGCCTTGCTTGGTGTGGCGGTGCCCGTGGCTCAGACTGCCCGTGCACAGTCATAGGGGTACAAAAAGTGTACCCCTCTTTTTGTACACCGACAGATACCCCAAGACCTCCTCAAGGAGAAGAACCAGTTACCCTTTGTATCGTCCCTTGTTGATCATGGATCTTGTTTCTCTTTGTGTTTCGAGGATCTAGCATATGTGTGACTTGTTCTTGTTGGTTTGAGTGATTCTCTCATGTTTCCCCTCGTGTTCCCTCTCGTGTTCTTCGTGTTCTTCGTGGGATCCCCTCCATTTCGTGAAAGATCAGCCATGCAGGGTTCCACCCTACATCAACCTGGCCCTTTGTGGGGACTCGGTGCGCAATGTCAGCAACGAGATAGCCCACACTCCAAAGATCCTCCATGGTTTTCTCAGTAACCATAGAGGCCTCCCACTTGCCCCTGGCGCCGAATCCAGCCATTGTTGGGAAGGAAGTAGTGGTTGAGAAACGAAGAACACCGTGCGCAAGAGATGAGGGTGCTGGGGCTAGGAAGATTGGAGAACTCGAGCTTGAGGAAAGCATGGGGCTGATGAAAGGGATTGGTATCATTTTATAACACTGTGAATACATAGCGTCTCCCCACTTTAGCTGTAAGCCTCATCGGTTCCCAAAGCGGTCATGCATAATGCGCGGTTTCGATGCTCACGTCACATTGATAAGGATCCCTAATAAGCGGGCACGATCTCTGCTTTGATAGCACGTGCCAAAGGGGGTTATGCCTCGAAATGCGAAACTAGGTCCAAATAAAACGGTCTGGTATATCAGTGGGATCGACGCGACGCTTCACCAAAAAGTTGTCAGTAAAGACACATTATTCGTTTTCTTTCAATGCCTTGCCTACGAGGCTAAGGGTTGTACTAACCATACAGAGCCGAACACAATACACCTTTTGCGAAAGATATATTCGGAAGAAGGAACCCGCCTTGCAATGTTGAAGACAATACGGAAGCCGAACTCAACGTCATCGAAGACAGGTTCAGGGGCTACTGAGGGAGTCCTGGATTGAGGGGTCCTAGGGTGGCCGGATAACTCATGGTGGGATGGACTGGTGGGCCGTGAAGATCATTGTTGAAGATCATCTCTCGTATCCGGATAGGACTCCTGTATTCGTATAATGCCAGGTTTCAGGTTCGGGTGTAATCTTTCCTTCCTCTGCAAGATGGTTATGTACAACCCCTAGACCCCTCCAGTGCATGTATAAACTGGCGGGTTTAGTCCGTAGAGGCTAGAGAATCATAACATCCTCATAGGCTAGGCTCTAGGGTTTAGCCATAACATTCGAGGTAGATCAACTCTTGTAATCATATTCATCCAGATTAATATAGCAGGAAGTAGGGTATTATCTCGATCGAGAGGGCCTGAACCTGGGTAAACATCGTGTCTCCAGTCTCCTGTTACCATTGATCCTTAGACGCATAGTTCGGGACCCCCTACCCGAGATCCGCCGGTTTTGACACCGACAGTCTTCCTCTAACAAGAAGAGCAATTCCATGAAAGCTCGATCATTCATTGGCAACGAAGTGGACTCAGCTGAATCTGAAGAAAATGAGGAAGAGGAGGAATCTAAGGAATCAGACTCTAGTGTGGCAAGCCTGGCTCTCGCTACCGCATTCGTCAGCAAGTCCATCTTCAACACTTAGGAAAAAGACTTCCCCCACACTGCTAACAACGGCAACTATGACTACGCTCCCACCTACTGCTTCATGGAAAAAGGTGCCAAAGTACTCAACCATTCCACGTCTGATTCTAGTGAAGATGAATCTGATGAAAACCTCAGACCAAGCTATTCCAAACTTGCTAAATTGCCATAAAACATCAAAAAGCCTTTGATAAGGTTCAAAATATGCTAGAAAGAAGTGATGATCTGTTGGGTGAAGAAATGGATCGATCTAAAATCTTGATTGTAAATCTTCAGAGACTTCAGTCCAAGTATGATAACCTTCAGGATAATCATAACACTCTCTTATCTGATCATGAGAAGCTTTCCTATGAATTTCTTCAAAGAAAGCAAGATCTTGAGAAGCTAAGGGAGAGTTATGAAGATCTTCAGAAGGAACGCGATTCATTGCTTGCTCAACAGATCAGCGCTGCTCAGGAGAAATTCATTCCACCATGTCTTAAAAGCATTGAACGTGAAACTGCAAATTATTCACCTTAAAGTTCAAATGCTTCTACTATTACAAATTCTTCAACTGTTTCTGTGGTGACAATTTCCTCAACTGAGGAAAACACCAATGCTACTGATGAAAATGTAGGGTTGAAGGAATTGTATGTGATAGGCGTGTACAAAAGCCTCAAAGGTCATCAGACTCTTTGTGATGTGCTTAAAAAGCAGCTTCTGAACACGAACCCTAGGAAAGAGGGTATTGCCTTTGAGAGGAAACTTAATGTTGACAGGACCTACTGGAAACCTGAGCATTATCCCAAAACCTGATGGGTTGCTGCAAAAGGTCCTCCCGTAGATCCATCTACCTTATATGGCTTTATTTGTGAATCTTCATATTCTTCTGATGAGTCATTTGACTCCAACTATAAACTGTTCAAAAATCAGAATGGTGAACTATTTGCTAGATATGTTGGAACTAACTACAGGAATGGTCCCCCTATGAAGAAAATCTGGGTCCCTAAGAGGCACCTTGAAAATATTCAAGTGAATGTCCTCATGACACCTCCTGTGAGGAATAGGAACCCCAGATCAAATTCTTCATATGCATCAAAATCTTCATATGGATCCAAATCCTCATATGGACAAAATTCCTCAAGTGGATCAAATTCCTCATATGATCACCATCGTGCTAACACATCTGTTTCGCGGGGAAATAAGGATTATGAATATGTGCATTATTCTTCAAATCATTATGTTCATAAGTCCTCGAAGAATTTCTCTGCTTCCTCATATTCATACTCTAACCCCCTTCCTGTGAAACAAAGTGCACTTGCTTCAATGCCACCATTCTCAATTGCTGCTCGTCGAATGATGAACTCTTTGCCACCCCTCCAGATGTGGGTGGTGAAGAAAAATAACTAATCTCTTATGCAGGGTCAGGTCTCCAGACGAACTTAAACGTCTGAAGAATTTGTTGGAGACCTGAAAATGCTTGAAAGGACGCAAGCTAATCATGCAGAAATGATTCATTCATTTCTCACGTCCTCATTCTTCATATAATTGCTCTTATTGATGAAATTCATTCTGATGAAATTGATGTCATAATCTTCACAATGAAGCATATGAGTTGTAAGATGTACTAATTCTTCTACAGGATGACTCTCTCAAAGCTACTGAGTGGGTCCTCGAAAGTGGATGCACAAATCACATGACTGGTGACAAGAACCTACTGATGGACTCTGCTTTATCTCCATCTCACCTGAAGCATATCACCTACACTGATAAAGGAAAAGAAAGGTATTGGGTCTAGGTAAGGTTGCAATCTCAAAAGATCGACACATGGACAAAGTCATGCTTGTCGAGTCTCTTGGATTCAACCTCATGTCTGTCTCAATGCTTTCTGACCTTGATATGGTTGTTGTGTTTGGCAAGTATCGTTGTGTTGTAGTTTTAGAATCTGACAATTCCAAAGTCTTTGTAGGCTTTAGGATAGGAGACTTGTAGATTGTTGATTTATCCACAGGACCACAGCCTGCAACATGCCTACTTGCAAAAGCTTCAGAAGGATGGCTATCGCATCAACGACTCGGTCATGCTGGCGTGAGGAACTTGCACATGCTTGTGAAGAAGAAGCATATCCTTGGAATTGAGGGTGTCAAATTCCTCAAAGATCATCTTTGTGGGGCTTGCGAAGATGGACAGATGACCAAATCCAAGCATCCCTCAAAGACTATCATGACTACCACTCGTCCATTTGAATTGCTTCACATGGATCTCTTCGGCCCTACACATTATTCTGCATTCACAAATGCAGCATCTCTTTATGGATTTGTCATTGTTGATAACTATTCTCATTATACATGGGTGCATATCATCACATTTAAGCATGAAGTGCAGGAAATCTTCAAGCAATTTTCCTAAGGGGCCTCGACGAATTTCGGTGTGAAGATAGATCAAGCATATCCGAAGTGACAATGGGATTGAGTTCAAGAACAATAGTCTTGATGACTATCTTGATGAACTTGGTATTACTTGATACGTCTCCGTCATATCTATAATTTTTTATTGTTCCATGCCAATATTCTACAACTTTCATATACTTTTGGCAACTTTTTATACTATTTTTGGGACTAACATATTGATCCAGTGCCCAGTGCCAGTTCCTGTTTGTTGCATGTTTTGTTGTTTTGCAGAATATCCATATCAAACGGAGTCCAAACGGGATAAAAACAGACGGAGATTTTTTTGGAATATATGTGAATTTTGGGAAGTGAAACCAACTCAGACGATGCCCGAGTGGCCCACGAGGGTGGGGGCGCGCCCTGGGCCCACGTGGCCTCTCTGTAAAGCGGTTGATGCCCTTCTTTCGCCGCAAGAAAGCTAATATCCAGATAAAAATTGTGTCCAAAATTTAGCCCAAACGGAGTTACGGAGCTCCGGGAATTTAAGAAACGGTGAAAGGCCAGAATCTGAGAACGCGGAAACAAAGAGAGACAGAGAGACAGATCCAATCTCAGAGGGGCTCTTGCCCGTCCCACGCCATGGATACCATGGACCAGAGGGGAAACCCTTCTCCCATCTAGGGAGAAGGTCAAGGAATAAGAAGAAGGAGGGGAGCTCTCTCCCCCTCGCTTCCGGCGGCACAGGAGTGCCGACGGGGCCATCATCGTCACCGCAATCTACACCAACAACTTCACCGCCGTCATCACCAACTCTTCCCCCCTCTATGCAGCGGTGTAACCCCACTTCTACCCGCTGTAATCTCTACTTAAACATGGTGCTCAATGCTATATATTATTTCCCAATGATGTATCGCTATCCTATGATGTTTGAGTAGATCTGTTTTGCCCTATGGGTTAATTGATGATAGTGGTTGGTTTGAATTGCATGTTTTATTATTGGTGTTGTCCTATGGTGCTCTCTGTGTCACGCAAGCGTGAGGGATCCCCGCTGAAGGGTTTGCAATATGTTCATGATTTGCTTATGGTGGGTGGCGTGAGTGACAGAAGCACAGACCCGAGTAAGTAGGTTGTTTGCGTATGGGAATAAGAGGACTTGATAATATAATGCTATGGTTGGGTTTTACCTTAATGATCTTTAGTAGTTGTAGATGCTTTCTAGAGTTCCAATCATAAGTGCATATGATCCAAGTAGTGAAAGTATGTTAGCTTATACCTCTCCCTCAAATAAGATTGCAATAGTGATTACCGGTCTAGTTATCTATTGCCTAGGGACAAATAACTTTCTCGTGAAAAAAAGCTCTCTACTAAAACTAATTTAGTTGTGTATTTATCTTCATAGCCCCTACTTTTTATTTACGCGCTCTTTATATTCTTGCAAACCTATCCCACAAAAACCACAAAGTACTTCTAGTTCATACTTGTTCTAGGCAAAGTAAACATCAAGCGTGCGTAGAGTTTTATCGGTGGTCGATGTAACTTAAGGGAATATTTGTTCTACCTTTAGCTTCTCGTTGGGTTCGACATTCTTACTTGTCGAAAGAGGATACAACTGATCCCCTACACTTATGGGTTATCAAGACCTTTTTATGGCGCCGTTGCCGAGGAGCAATAGCGTGGGGTGAATATTCTCGTGTGTGCTTGTTTGCTTTATCACTATGTAGATTTTATTTGCTGTCCTAAGTTTCTTTCTATCTTTAGTTATGGGTAGGAAATGCAAAATACCAAAAAAAAACTAGTGGTACCTACTGAACCAATGGTTGAAGAACCACTCCAAATCTATCACACTACTGAAGCTTATTACTTGGATCATCTTCGATCCCTATGTGCTCGGGCTGAAACCCCAACTAGCTTAGTTGAGGGAAATCTTTAGATGAGCATGCTTGTTATGTGCGACACCGCATATCTGAAAAAGGGAAACTTTTACTGGATCAAATTCATCATTTGCAATGCTATGCTTGGAATTTATGTGAAATTTATGATTTTACTTGTTGTTCTGAAAACCCTACGAAACACCTTCCCTACCAATGTGAGTTTAGTGATAATGGAATCGTATATTCGTATGCTAAGGGTGTTTATAGTTACTATGATGATCAACAAATTGAAGAATTTGTTGCTTTTAAGGGTGCTTATGAAATTGCTTCTTTGATTGAAAAGTATGATGCTACTCTTTACAAATCTAATATTTTTTCCATATTTAAATATTGTTATGATTATTATGCTTCTAATGCCTATGTTAAACCATATATCAAGGACTACTCCGCTGTCCAAGAAGAGACTAATATTTTGCAGGAGTCTATGGAAGAAAAAATTAATGACATTGTGAGCTCATTGGATGAAAAAGGTGACGAGGAGAGCGAAGAACAAAAGGAGGAAGAGCGAATTAGCTACCCGTTCCCACCTTCTAATGAGAGTAACTCTTTATCCCATACATTTTTTAATTTCCCTTCGTGCTTACCGAAGGATGAATGCTATGATGATTGATATGATCCCTTGGATTCTTTTGAAATATCCCTTTTTGATGATGCTTGCTATGCTTGTGGCCAAGATGCCAATATGAATTATGCTTATGGAGATGAACTTGCTATAGTTCCTTATGTTAAACATGAGATTATTGCTATTGCACCCACGCATGATAGTCCTATTAACTTTTTGAGTTCTCCAAACTACACTATATCGGAGAAGTTTGCACTTATTAAGGATTATATTGATGGGTTGCCTTTTTCCGTTACACATGATGATTTTGATGGATATAATATGCATGTGCTTGCTGCTCCTACTTGTAATTATTATGATAGAGGAACTATATCTCCACCTCTCTATGTTTCCAACACGATAAAATTGCAAGAAACTGCTTATACTATGCATTGGCCTTTACTTGATGTGCATGAATTGTTCTTGTATGACATGCCTATGCATAGGAAGAGAGTTAGAATTCTTTTTTGCATTACACATATCACTTTTTGCTCACTACTAAATGTCAAATCATTGATAATTAAAATTGCCTTTGATATACCTTGGGATCCGGGTGGATCCATTACTTGAGCACTATATGCCTAGCTTACGGGCTTTAAAGAAAGCGCTTCCAGGGAGAAAACCCGAAAAATTTAGAGAGTCATTTGTTTCTGTTGAGTGCTTTTATAAAGTTTAAAAACAAAAAAAATAAAGAGGGGAACCTAAAACTTTTTCAAAAAGAAAAGCGAAAGTGAGAAAGACGAGCATTGTTAAAGTGGGAGCTAGCCTTGAACTTTGTTCATGCCTGTGAAAGCTTTGTGAACCTTCATTACAGAAGCTTTTCAATAAAAATAATTATCTCCTTGTACAATTCCATTGTATTATAAAAATAATGTGCCAAGATTTCCTTTAGGATAATTAAACTGCTTGTTGGTTTCTGCGGTGCAAAAACAGAAACTTTGGCTGTAGTGCGCGATTTTACATTTTTTACTGGAACATCGAAAGTATCTGAAACTTTTTGAAAAATCTTACTATACAAATTTTTGATTTTTCCTAATTTTTCCATAATTTTTATTGTTACATAAGTATGGTTAATGTTCATATTACTACAGACTATCCTGTTTTCACAGATTGCTGTTATAGCTTCATTATTTGCATATGTTTGAATGCTTGTTGAAGCCTCCTTGACTTGGGGCCATAGAATTGTGATAGAATACAGTGGGTAATGTTTGTTCACAATTATACAATAATTTTATAGCAGTACATGATGGGATTTTATTGATCATATGCACTAACCCCGCCACTAAAAGTTCGGTTAAGTTTTGTGTGGATGAAGTGTTGAAGATCGAGGAGGTCTCGATGTGAGAAGAAGGAGGAGATGCAAGAGCTCAAGCTTGGGGATGCACAAGGCACCCAAGTAAATATTCAAGGATACTCAAGCGTCTAAGCTTGGGGATGCCGCGGAAGGTATCCCATCTTTCTTCAACAAGTATCAGTATGTTTTCGGATTCGTTTCGTTCACATGATATGCGTAAACTCTTGGAGCGTCGTGTGCTTTTTATTTTTATTTTAATAAATGCACCATGCTGGTATGAGATAGTCCTTGGTTGATTTATAGAATGCTCTTTGCACTTCACTTATATCTTTTGAGTATGGCTTTATAGAATGCTTCTTGTGCTTCACTTATATCATTTGAAGTTTGGATTGCCTGTTTCTCTTCACATAGAAAACCGCCATTTGTAGAATGCTCTTTTGCTTCACTTATATTTGTTAGAGCATGGGCATATCTTTTTTAGAAATAATTCAAACTCTCTTGCTTCACTTATATAAACTTAGAGAGTTGACAGGAATTGGTCATTCACATGGTTAGTCATAAAATCCTACATAAACTTGTAGATCGCTGAATATGATATGTTTGATTCCTTGCAATAGTTTTGCGATATAAAGATGGTGATATTATAGTCATGCTAGTGGGTAGTTGTGGATTGTGGAAATACTTGTGTTGAGGTTTGTGATTCCCGAAGCATGCACGTAAGGTGAATCGTTATGTGACGAAGTCGGAGCATGATTTATTTCTTCATTGTCAACCTTTGTGTGGAGGTCGAGATCGCGCGATGGTTAACTCCTACCAACCCTTCCCCTAGGAGCATGCGTATAGTACTTTGTTTTGATGGCTAATAAATTTTTGCAATAAGTATGTGAGTTCTTTATGACTAATGTTGAGTCCATGGATTATACTCACTCTCACCCTTCCACCATTGCTAGCCTCTCTTGTACCGCGCAACTTTCACCGGTACCATCCACCCATCATATACCTTCCTCAAAACAGCCACCATACATACCTATCATGGCATTTCCATAGCCATTCCGAGATATTGCCATGTACCTCCACCATTCTGTTTATTATGACACACACCATCATTGTCATATTGCCTTGCATGATCGTAAGATAGCTAGCATGATGTTTCCATGGCTTGTTCGTTTTTTGATGTCATTGCTATGCTAGATCATTGCACATCCCGGTACACCGCCGAAGGCATTCACATAGAGTCATATTTTGTTCTAGCTTCGAGTTGTAATCTTTGAGTTGTAAGTAAATAAAAGTGTGATGATCTTCATTATTAGAGCATTGTCCCGTGTGAGGAAACAAAAAAACAAAAAAAAAGAGAAATGCCAAATAAAAAAAGAGATTCCCCAAAAAAAAAGAGGGGGCTACAAAAAAGCCCCTCCAAAAAAATGAGAGAAAAGAGAGAAGGGACAATGCTACTATCCTTTTTCACATTTGTGCTTCATCATAGCACCATGTTCTTCATGATAGAGAGTCTCCTATGTTGTCACTTTCATATTCTAGTGGGAATTTTCATTATAGATATTGGCTTATATATTCCAAGGACGGGCTTCCTCAAATTCCCTAGGTCTTCATGAGCAAGGAAGTTGATGCACACCCACTAGTTTTCTTTTTGAGCTTTCATACACTTATAGCTCTAGTGCATCCGTTACATGGCAATCCTTACTCACTCACATTGATATCGATTGATGGACATCTCCATAGTCCATTGATTTGCCTAGTTGATGTGAGACTTTATCCCTCCTTTTGTCTATCACCACCTTCTATTCCACCCATAGTGCTATGCCCATGGCTCACGCTCATGTATTGCGTGAAAGTTGAAAAAGTTTGAGAATTAAATACTTTGTATGGTGAAGATGGAGCATAGCCAGACCATATGATTTTGTAGGGATAACTTTCTTTGGCCATATTATTTTGAAAAGAGATGATTGCTTTATTAATATGCTTGAAGTATTATTGTCTTAATGTCAAATGATAGACTATTGCTTTGAATCACTCGTGTATTAATATTCATGCCATTATTAGATTACATGATCAAGATTATGCTAGGTAGCATTCCACATCAAAAATTATATTTTTTTATCATTTACCTACTCGAGGACGAGCAGAAATTAAGCTTGGGGATACTAATACGTCTCCGTCGTATCTATAATTTTTTATTGTTCCATGCCAATATTCTACAACTTTCATATACTTTTGGCAACTTTTTATACTATTTTTGGGACTAACATATTGATCCAGTGCCTAGTGTCAGTTTCTGTTTGTTGCATGTATTTTGTTTTGCAGAATATCCATATCAAACGGAGTCCAAACGGGATAAAAACGGATGGAGATTTTTTTTGGAATATATGTGAATTTTGGGAAGTGAAGCCAACATGAGACGATGCTCGAGTATCCCACGAGGGTGGGGGCGCATCCAGGGGCAGGCGCGCCCTGGGCCCTCGTGGCCACTCCATAAGGCGGTTGATTCCCTTCTTTCACAGCAAGAAAGCTAATATCCAGATAAAAATTGTGTCCAAAATTCAGCCCAATCGGAGTTACGGATCTCCGGGAATTTAAGAAATGGTGAAAGGCCAGAATTTGAGAACGCAGAAACAGAGAGAGATAGAGAGAGAGAGAGATCCAATCTCGGAGGGCCTCGCGCCCCTCCCACGTCATGGAGACCATAGACCAGAGGGGAAACCCTTCTCCCATCTAGGGATAAGGACAAGGAAGAAGTAGGAGGTCTCTCCCCCTCGCTTCCGGTGGCACCGGAGTGCCGCCGGGGCCATCATCGTCACCGCAATCTACACCAACAACTTCACCGCCGTCATCACCAACTCTTCCCCCCTCTATGCAGCGGTGTAACCCCTCTTCTACCCGCTGTAATCTCTACTTAAACATGGTGCTCAATGCTATATATTATTTCCCAATGATGTATGGCTATCCTATGATGTTTGAGTAGATCCGTTTTGCCCTATGGGTTAATTGATGATCATGGTTGGTTTGAATTGCATGTTTTATTATTGGTGCTTTCCTATGATGCTCTCCGTGTCGCGCAAGCGTGAGGGATCCCCGTTGTAGGGTTTGCAATATGTTCATGATTTGCTTATGGCGGGTGGTGTGAGTGACAGAAGCACGGACCCGAGTAAGTAGTTTGTTTGCGTATGGGAATAAGAGGACTTGATACTTTAATGCTATGGTTGGGTTTTACCTTAATGATCTTTAGTAGTTGCGGATGCTTGCTAGAGTTCCAATCATGAGTGCATAGGATCCATGTAGAGAAAGTAGGTTATCTTATGCCTCTCCCTCAAATAAGATTTCAATAGTGATTACCGGTCTAGTTATCGATTGCCTAGGGACAAATAACTTTCTCGTGACAAAAAGCTCTCTGCTAAAACAAATTTAGTTTTGTCTTTATCTTGACATCCCCTACTTTTTATTTATGCGCTCTTTATATTCTTGCAAACCTATACCACAAAAACCACAAAGTACTTACAGTTTCATACTTGTTCTAGGTAAAGTAAACATCAAGCGTGCGTAGAGTTGTATCGGTGGTCGATATAACTTGAGGGAATATTTGTTCTACCTTTAGCTCCTTGTTGGGTTCGACACTCTTACTTATCGAAAGAGGATACAACTGATCCCCTACACTTGTGGGTTATAATTACTCATGAGCTATCATCCCCATACACTCCTCAGCAGAACGGCATTGTGGAGCGCAAGAACATGACTCTTATTGAGATGGCTCGCACAATGCTTGATGAATACAAGTCACCTCTTCGGTTCTGGCCTGAAGCTATCAACACTGCGTGCCACATCATCAACAGGGTATATCTTCACAAACTCCTCAAGAAAACCTCATATGAACTACTCACCGACAAGAAACCCAATGTGAGTTATCTCAAAGTCTTCGGTGCTAAATGTTGGGTTAGAGATCCTCATCACAATTCCAAATTTGCACTGAAAGCACATGAAGGTTTTATGCTTGGTTACGAAAAGGACTCGCACACCTATAGAATCTTCATCAATCATGTTCACAAGATTGTTGAGACTGTAGATGTGCGGTTCGATGAAACTAATGGCTCGCAAAGAGAGCACCTGCCTTCTGTGTCAGGTGAAATACCTCCTGAGGAATCCATCAAGTTCAAAGCTACTGAAGATATCATACCCGCTGAAGAATTAGCTGAAGAAGTCATTCTTGACAATGAAGAAAATCATTCTGGTGCTCCTGAAGAAACTGCTGCTGAAGAAAATGCTCAGCCAGACCAAAGTCGTCAGCCAGCTCATCCTCGTGTCGCAAAAGAAGTGCAGGTCGAGAAAATCATCGACGACATCAATGCACCAGGTCATCTCACACGCTCAAGAGCTTCACACTTATCTAACTTTTGTGGGCACTTTGCTTTTGTCTCTATTTACAGAGCCCACCAAAGTAGATGAGGCATTTCTGGAACCTGAGTGGATTCAAGCTATGCAAGAGGAATTGTATCAATTCTAGATCAACCATGTGTGGGAACTCGTCAAGTGACCAGATCCTTGGAAGCACAATCTCATTGGCACCAAGTTGATCTATCGAAACAAGCAAGATGAAAATGGCCTTGTGGTGAGGAATAAGGCTCGTCCCGTAGCTCAAGGCTACACATAGGTTGAAGGAATTGACTTTGATGAAACTTCTGCTCATGTTGCTAGACTTGAAGCTATTCGCATACTACTTGCTTATGCTAACCATCATAATATCATCTTATATCAAATGGATGTGAAAAGTGCCTTCCTCAACGGTAAGCTTGAGGAAGAAGTATATGTTGCTCAACCCCCAGGTTTTGAAGATCCTAAACATCCTGACAAAGTCTTCAAACTCAACAAGGCCCTCTATGGCCTCAAGCAGGCCCCTCGGGCGTGGTATGATACTTTGAAGAAATTCCACATGAAGAAAGGCTTCAAACCCGGTTCACTTGACCCAACTGTTTTCACTAAGTCATATGATGATGAATTATTTGTGTGTCAAATCTATGTGGACGATATTATCTTTGGCTGCACTGATGAACATTACAGTGACGAATTTGGCTACATGATGCGTGAAGAATATCAAATGTCCATGATGGGACAGCTGAAATTCTTCCTTGGCCTTCAAATTCATCAACAACGCAATGGCATCTTCATATCTCAAGAGAAATGCCTCAAGGATGTTCTGAGGAAATTCGGCATGCAAGATTGCAAAGCCGTCAAAATCCCTATGCCCGCAAATGGCCAACTGTGCACCGATGAAAATGGTAAAGACTTCGATCAAAAGGTATACCGCTCCATGATTGGCTCTTTATTGTATCTATGTGCATCTAGGCAAGATATTATGCTTAGTGTTTGCATGTGTGCCCAATTTCAAGCTACACCGAAGGAATAACACCATAAGGCTGTGAAGCATATTCTTTGATATCTAGCTCACACTCCAACACTTGGATTATGGTATCCCAAGAACTCTGATTTTGATATCATTTGATATTATGACTCTGACTATGCTGGTGATCAAGTGGATCACAAGTCTACATCCGGCACATGCCATTTCCTTGGACGATCCTTAGTATGTTGGTCCTCGAAGAAGCAGAACTGTGTATCACTCTTCACTGCTGAAGCTGATTACATAGCTGATGGGTCAGGTTGTGTTCAATTACTATGGATGAAGCAAACCCTCAAAGACTACGGCATCAACATGAAGAATGTGCCACTCTACTATGACAATGAGAGTGCCATCAAGATTGCTCACAACTCAGTTCGGCACTCAAGGACAAAGCACATCCAGACCCGTCATCATTTTCTTCGTGATCATGTCTTCAAGGGCGACATTTCCATCTACCACGTGAAGACTGAAGACCAGCTGGCAGATATCTTCACTAAGACGTTGGATGAGAAGAGATTTTGCAAGTTGCGGTGTGAGCTAAATATCCTAGAATCTTCGAATGTTTTTTGAACAGACACACATCCTAACTCTTATGCAAAATTGATGACTTTGATGTGCAACACAGGAAGTAATGTTTTTCTTCAATCAATGAAGACTAACTCTCTAAGTGTGAAGAAATTAATGAAGAAACTGATTCTCAGAGCCCTACGACAATTGTACGCGGTGTCTGAAATCATCATTTTCATACGGTGGGTCACGCCACCAAAAAAATTTGAAAATCTTCAATTTGAGTTTTTCTTTAGTTTTTCAAAATTCCTCAACTGTTCAATTTCTTCAACTTTGCAATGTCTTCACGCTCGCCGCCGTCCTCGAGCTGCTCGCCTTGAGGGCCTTCGCGGGCGCGGAAATGGACCGCCACGACCTGGGCGCGTCCGGCGAAATCAACAAGACGCTGCGCGAGGCCGCCGTGCTGGACATGGAGTCGGAGCCGGCGGCGGAGCGCATGCCGCCGTGGCGCGAGCAGGTGACGGACCAGACCGACCTCTCCCTCTCCCTCATCCCACGCCGGTGCTCAACAAGGACGACTACCTCGCCATCTGCCTCGCCGCGCTCGCCGCCACCGGCAAGGAGCAGCAGGAGAGCGCGTGGAGCCCATCCCCCGCACCGGCTCAGGAGCTATGGTTCAGCTGCGTGTTCTACGGGAAGGCGTTCATGTCGTACAAGGCGCTTGGTGGGACAAGTCCAGCCACCACAAGCTGCCGCCCACCGGAGAGCGCTGCATCACTGTGCAGGCGTCCGCGGGCGGTGGGTCGAAGGCGAGTGTGGCGTCATCCTCGGGCGTGAGCAGCAGCGGCCCGCATCAGTCCACCGTCTGTGGGCGGGGCTTCGCGACCGGGTAGACGCTCGGAGGGCACAAGTGTTGCCACTACTGGGACAACACCTCCATGTCCATATCCATGTTTGTCTCCGTGTCGGTGTCCTCCGCCGTGCTGAGGGAACTTCGACCTGAACTGCTACCGATGCCGGAGAACGCAGGGGTGAAGAGCTGGGCCGAGGAGGAGGTGCAGAGCCCTCTCCCTACCAAGAAGCTGAGGCTTTTGTTGTAAAAGAAGGAGAGATGGCCAATGCTCAACCGTCCCTTGATTGATTTGTTCGTTTGTTGAATTCGATTAGGTATCACCATGATTTGTTGATTTTCTGTATTTATAAGGACACAAAGAAATTAAAACTATGGGCTTAATTCCATTTCCATGCTCCAGCGCCCTTCTCTGATCTCTCTGTGTCCATGGTGAGCCGTGCTTCCCGATTTTCCTATGTCGTTGTTGTACTTTCAGAAGAACTGAAACGTTGCCATTGCTCGCAAGACCGTAGCACCAGGGTTGCGGTCACTGATGGTGATTAGTCCCTCCATCTTCTACCCAAAAAATTATTTCCCCCTGTTCTTACTTGGCCGAAGAGGAGGGAGAGCTTGACGAGGGGAAGTGGAGGAGGGGAAGTGGTACTCAGCCAAGGCGTCTGCCAGCAACATGACACACCTTTCAATGGTTTATGATATCATCGTCTTCGAACTTGCATCGTTTGTATCGTTGAACTGAATGGCATTTTCTATAAAAGAAAAATGTTTTGTTTCTTTTTTAACTCACATTTCTTGCAATAATGTTTTGGACTTCTTTTGTTTTGCGACTTGAACTTTTACCAACTTGAATTACCGCGTATGGATGAGCACTTGAACTTATAGAAGTGAAAGTTTTTGGTTTTAAATTCATATTTGTTTCCTTGTCCAGACTTATGGTATCATCATCATCGAACCTGCATGGTTTGTGTAGCTGAACTAAAATAAACTTTTACCTAAACAAATGTGTTGTGTTTTTTTTTAGCATAATTTCCTCGGGTCCATCGACGGACTTCCTCAAATGTCATAGACAAACCGACTGTGTTTTATTTTTTGAACTTACATGCTAGTAATAATTAAACATCCCCATACAATTTTTTCACTATTCATGGCATCAACCAAAATAGGCAGGAGAGAGCACTATCGAACTGATCATTGTTTTTTATTTGTACTGATCAATGTTATTAATTCAAACAGATTTTCCTTTCTTGCACAAACATCTAACTGTTATGTACACTTTCTTTAAGAAGTAGCAATCAAATCATTAGACAGAAAACTCGAATTTGCAGTTGGTGCTATGTGTACGGATTCCATGTTTTGGGCGTCCTCATTGTCTACGTCATGTACTTCATCCTCAACTTGCTGGTGTCCTTCATGCTAGTAATCGGCGGCGTCATAGTGGGATAGTGATCAGCGTCCGTCCAAACCTCTCTCGTGTTGTGGTACAGAGAGAAAAAAATAGTGAGAGAAAAGAGCAGTAGAGAGAAACAAATTAGAGGTGAGCTACAAAAACATTAAATTATTCTAATAAATTCCTATGGCCAATAATATCCATAGTGAAGCTTGGCTCTACATAGTACTGATCAGTAATAGTATTTGTGTAAGTCATAATGATATGTGCTGCTACTTTTGCCTTACTAATGAGCACTCGTACTGATCTAGCTAACACTGCTACTTTTGTCTTACTAATGAGCACTCGTAGCACGTCGGGTGAACCAGCTACCCCTACTCCTGCGGACTGATGACTCCGGTGAAGTGGGGCTGATGGAGCCGGGATTCACGAGCAGCGGCTGGGCGCACCGGGATTTGGCCGCTATAGGGGCTCTGCTACCCCTTCTCCTGTGGACTGATGGCTCCGGTGAAGTGGAGCTGATGGAGGTACGGTTCAAGAGCAGCAGCTGGGCGCACCGAATTTGGCTTTGTAAAGATGAAGTTCAAATCACATTAATGGTGAACTAAAAATCTTCCTAGCAATTGCATTACTCATAACATGATCTATAGAGAGACTTACATCCCAAATAAAATACATGCAGAGATGGGCAGCCACCAACTTGTTTATATCAGAAATTTTAAGAAGCCAATGAACTTCAGCATGACAAGTAGATCAATACATCATGCAACTTATGTAGTTGCTTAACTCTAAACACATGGTCAAAATTTCAGTCACTTATATAGCATGCAACGTATAATTTTTTTAGTTGAAGAACTAGCAGTCTTGCAGTACAAGAGGCACGGCATGGTGCTATTAACTAACTTACAGAGATCCTTTCTGCTTCGTAGTATTACCTGAGGTTACAAGGGTCAGAAATTTACCATTTGATGACCTTCACGTCACCAGCAGCACTGGAGGTGACCTCATGTCTCATGCTGTCAGTGAGGCGATAATTGGAATGGATGGAAGCACAAGACGATAAAATAAAATAATAATTGGCTTGAACTTAAACCAAAATGATAATTGAACTGAACTAAAATTAGATACTGGACTGAATTAAAATAAGAAACATATAGCGAAATTAAATTCTATAAACACAAGCATTTTCAGCAATCAAATTTTCCTCTTGAATATGTAGAGGGACACACCCTATTTTTTCTATCAGATTCCTACATCCAGGCAAAGAAGTGGGTATAGGACAAGGTACATCCGCCCAAATTTTTGTACTTCTCGTTGCATTGCTTCAGTTTGGTTCCAAGAACACTATGTTTTAGTTTCGGTTGCAGCCCTGGTTGTCACGGCATGCGGGGACCATGGAGGAAGAGGATCTGGAGCAGAAGCTCTCACACGATGAAGTTGTGGACGACGCTGAACACGTGGTTGACGCATGTTCGGAGAAGTTGTAAAATATCTGTAGAACTGAATGATATGCTTTTTGTATTATCTCTGATCACAATCAACAAAATATTTAGAACTGACGCATATATGATACTCGATCAATACTAAAATGGACAATATTTGTTAAGTTTCTATGTATGAACCTATCATCTTTCTAAACATGAACTTCTCTCTAGGGTTATTCTTTGGTATTGAAAAATGTGCAGACAGAGCACATATATCAGTAATATTTATATCGAGAGGGTTTACTTCAACCCCTACATTTTTCAATCAGTAATAGTCATATCAGTAACTCGTTATTCATCAGTACTAGTACGACTGGACAAGAAGTGCAAATTTGTAGCAGCACACAGATTGAACTTACATAAATTTTCTTTGAACTTTTTTAGGTGATATATCTAAACTTACATAATTTTGAAACGTGTACTGATGATATTTTTGCGCATGCACCCAACTATCTTGTGTTTTTTCATGAACTGACAAAATAATACAAACCAAACTAATAATGAATTTAGTACAGATAACAAGTCTCTTCTTTAGGCATTAAGACAAATACATGTCGAACAACAAGCACAAGACAGCAGTGGCGCTTGAGGAGCAGAGGAAGAGGGACAGTACACACAAGTGCAGCTCAATGATACCATATGCTGCACAACAAATTTGCCACTTGGGACTGAAGAAAGAAATCACACAAGATGAGCTGAAAATCATAATAGAATGACCATAGATACAATATGAACTGAATATATACAAGAGGAGCATGAACATTCAGGGGAAGGTGTGGAAAGGTTGAGATGGGCACCTCTCGAGCTACGACATCGAATGGCTTTGGCACTGTATTGTTGAACGATCCGGGGTGGCAGCGGTGAACGGAGGGCACGTTGGATTGGTGGTTATATGTCTCAAACAAATCTAGGAATGCACATGTTAATTTGGCGGAGAATTGTGTCCATGAGTATTCAATGCATTAGCCATGAGCCAAGTTGCGGGAAGAGACACTGCATCCATCCATATCCATTACTGGGAGAAATTCGGAGGTAAAGTAAAGGACAAAGCTTGCATGCGATGCCTGCACCGGCTTGCTCATACATGTTCCTGCAAACTGATAGATGTCTCACCGGAGAGACGAGACACTCAGCGCATCACCACGGACCCGTTGCAACCAACTGCTACTCCTGCCGTGCGTTGTAACGTCGTTTTCGCCGACGACCGAATTCCGGCCGCCACCTTCGAGCTCGCCGCCGATGATTCCGGCCACCCTAGCACCCACTGTTGCCTCCCCTAGATGCGCACGAGCCCCAGCTCACCGTAGAGCCCAATCGCAACTCAAACGACGGCCTGTAGGCAAAACCCGAGCACCGCCGCCGTGTTTGGCCTCGCCGGCGTCGAGCCGCCGGTGGGTTTGACCTGTTTGACCATGCCTGGAGTCCCCTTGTGTCGCTGACATGTGGGGCCGACCGTTGACTAACTTCAGTTTAGGTTTTAATTAAACACTAATTGATGTCATTAGTTTAGTGAGTCACAGACATGTGGGCCCAGCCCCTGTTAACTTTTAATTTAATGTTAAGCTCTTTTAGTTAGTACTGGGAGACACTGACATGAGGGACCCACTGGTCAGGTTTGACCTGGGCGCCCTGTTGACTTGCTGACATCAGCATGATGTCATGCTGATGTAGTAAAGGATTTTCTGGGATTATTAGATTTAAAAACAATTTAGGAAATTCCAGAAAATGCTTTAAACGTAAAAAAATCATATAAATTCAACAGTAGCTCAGATGGAAAAGATTTATATATGAAAATTGATCATAAAAATCTAGTCTTTCCAATGGCACTGGTTACATGCATGTTTGAGCAAGTTAACCTTGCTGAATACATTAAAACATGTTAATGCACTTAAATAAAAAATAGTTTGAGTTTCAATTTGAATCTTTGATTCAAATGGGTTCAAACCCTTCTGGTTATAGTTGCATTAGCCCAAAAACACATGCATCTTGCCATATCATGAGCATGCATCATATTGTTGCATTTTTTTTGCTTATTGATTGTATCGGCGATATTCTCCGTGTTAGGTCCTGCTCCCGAGGATACTTCTGCGTATCCAGCTGAAGAGCAGTACCCGACAACCACTCTGTCAGGAAAGCAATCATTGATCATTCCGATACAAACCCATCTTCTCGCTCCTGCTCTCTTTTACTGCATTAAGGCAACAGCGTGTGAACTGCTACTTGCTGCGGTAGCTGAACCCTATTCCCTTGCATGACCTGTCATTGCCATAGTAAATAGTTGAAACCCACTAGCATGTGTAGGAATTGATTGAGCCGTGTGATGTGTGATCCACCGTGCTATTTGTTTATGTTGCCTGCTATGCTTAGAGTTGTGTCAGGTCTGGTTCATCTGGGTGATGGATCAGGGTGAAATGATCATACCGGTAAAGAGAAGGAAGTGTGGAACATATTTGGTAAAGGTATCGATGAAAGGCCATGTAGGAGTACGTGGTGGGTTGTTTCATTGGAACCGTTCGTAGGACCCGAGATCTGTATGTGTGGTTCAAGTTCCATCTACTACCATGCATTGGGCCCGAAACCAATGGACCCTCTCGGCTTATTAATTACCCTCAATCTCTGTCCAGGAGTTGCAACTAGTTTCTGGTGTTTGTAGTTTACTGGTGGTCGTGCACAGCGCTGACCCTCGGGGTGGGCTGTGATGCGAAAGGTACGTGGCACGGTGTACCGGTTGCCCGTTTGGTGACTCAGGAACCCTGTACACATCGTTTGCGGCCGTGAGCGACACCCCGGCCGGATCTCCCCAAGGATGGAACCCAAATATGCGATAAACCTGGACGAGAGACTTGTGTAGTTAGTCAGGTCGTGGCCGACACCCTCGCTGGGCTTCCGCTTGAAGGTTGCTGAGTACATGTCGTGTAAACGGCGATAAGTGGTGGAAGCGTGTGTGAAGAAGTACACCCCTGCAGGGTTATCAATCTATTCGAATAGCCGTTGTTCGCGGTACGAACTACTTGGTTACTCTTACAGTTCATAGACAAGTTGATGGATACTACTAAAAGCCTCAAGATAAGTGTGAGTGCCGCGGGTGGCCCTTCCGTAGGATGACGGAAGAGGATCCTCGGTGGTGTATTGTCGTGGTGAGTAGAGGACTCGTGTACGTAGTAATATCTTGCAGTCTGTTGAGACTTGTAGTATAGGTTAGCCAAGAGTCAAAGCTGGCTTTCTGCTATGAACTCCACTACCCCCTGTTGATAATGTTGCATGTATGATAGGTTCTGTTGTAAGACTTGCTGAGTACCTTTGTACTCATGTTTGCTTAATAACTGTTGCAGAGGAGAACCCTGCCCCTTCTGATGGGTTCTACATAGACGTTGACGTCGACGAGTAGCTTGCTACCCAGACGGAGATCTGGAGCTTGTGAAGGGCCTTGTAGATAGTCAGGCTACACCAAGCCTGTTTTATTTTGTAAGTTGTCTGTACCCAGACATGTAGCTTCCGCTTGTGCTTGTATGACTGTATGACTTGAGTGTTGGGTCATGTGACCCCTACCTGTATGGATATGTTATGTATGGCTCTTGGAGCCTTTTAAATAAAGTACTTTGAGTCATAGAGTTCTGTTGTGATGCAATGTTGTATATGCACATGTTGAGCATATTGTGTGTATGATTGAAATGCTTGGTATGTGTGGGATCCGACACCTAGTTGTTTTCCTTTGGTAGCCTATCTTACAGGGAAATGCCTCCTAGTGCTTCCAATGAGCCTTGGTAGCTTGCTACTGCTCGGAACACGTAGGCTGGCCGGCATGTGTCGTTCTTCATTCCTGTGTCTGCCCTTAGGGGAAATGTCACGCGTGGTTCCTTCAAGTCCATGTAGCTTGCTACGACTTGGGTTCATACGTTGATGACCGACACGTTCGTTGCTGGGTCATGGATGCATGTCTCTGTAATTTAGTGCCACTTTTGGTTTATAACTAGCCATGTCGGCCCGGGTTCTCTGTCATATGGATGCTAGCGACACTGTCATATACGTGTGCCAAAATGCGCAAACGGTCCCAGGCCAGGTAAGGGGGCACCCATGGGGATACCGTGCGTGAGGCCGCAAAGTGATATGATGTGTTACAGCTATATCGGTGTGACTTAGGATCGGGGTCCCGACAACTGTACTCTCAACTCAACTCTCTAGTTTGTACTGTCTCAAAATTCAGTAAGATTTGTACTGAAATTTTGGTTTTGACTGAAGATGAGTAAGATTCACAGTTTGTGCTATTCTGAACAAGGGTTTTGATTTTGACTAAAGATGAGTAAGATTAGTTGAGCTGGAGTAGGAGCAGATACCCTCTTGTTCCAGCAAAGACAGTTTCTTCATCTGGAGACACTAGTTAGTGGAGTTTCTTCATCTTGGACTACTTAGGGTAGTGCTTTTTTCCATTTTTTCTGAATTTTCTCCACAAGTCAAGATAGGATAGTTGTGGCACATTGTGAAGCTTTTTTTATTACACACTGTATAAATGAATTTGGTTCGTAAAGTGCAGTCAGGAGTGATCCCAGTTTTGGATCCCAAAGTGCACTGTATAATTCAGGAGTATTTGGCAAAGGGCTTACAGTGTGGAGCAGTCATAGTTTTCCTTGAAATCTTGAGTAGCTTATTGGTGTCAAGCCATTGGACATGAGAAACTAATTTAGGTGGGCTTTTTGCTCCCCCGGTGACTTAAAAAAATAAACACGAGAAACTAAAGACACCTTGTCAACTCACAATACTTATGATGCTGCACTGTTGGTGTTTCTATTATTTTCGTGGTTCAAAAAAGTAGATGGTTATTTTTTATGGTTACTGTGACAAATAAATAGTGATTTACTACCTGCTTTTCTGCGGTTGTCACGTGCAAGAAGCATATAAGTGATAAGTGATAACCGTGAACTGCAAAGCTAGTTGTGCAAACATACTTCTATTTTAGGACTGATGGACTCATTTGCTGGTTTCCACTACATCTTCGTATACTTTTGACAATAAGATCATGTCCTACTCCCTCAGTCACTACAATTAATTACCATGTCCTTTAGCTTCTTTTTGTATACACCAAAAGTCCACCCGCTCCTTAAAATGGAGATTTATGAATTAAGCAGCAGTCCTAGTGTCCTACAGAAGATATGAGAAAAAAATCTAGGTTATCCAGCTAATTTATGCCCTTTTGAAGCATTGTGAATTCGGGCTGACGTCGGTCAACCAGTACCACATTTGCCCCATCAATTCATTACCCCTTTCTCCTGAAATGTTGATTAATTTCCGTTTCGGTTGAGATTGGGGCACTCCTAGGTCAAGAAAATTTGCAAAGGTCATGCCCAATTTTCTTGACCTAGAAGGTACCCGATTCTCAACCGAAACAAAAATTAATCAGCATGTATCTTGACATCAACCAAATTTCTGGACACATCCCTCGACAACTACGTTATCTTGAGAACTTAGAGGAGTTGTGGCTTTGGGAAGAGGGCTTGGAAAGCTACTCCTACTAGCTAGATGGAGATTTGTGCTCTGTTGTGGCACACACTTGTTATTTGGTCAACTTAGAAATCTTGTTCCTTGAGAATAACCAACTTTTTGACCAAACTTTTTTCCTATTTAGAGCGAACATGGCTCACAACGATGAGGCCGGCGGTTTGGGCAAGGCATTTTGGCAGTTATCCCAGGAGATGGAGGAAGAACCTCACCGCTATGAGGACGCCACGGAAGACACTGATCCCGACCACACAACCCCTAGCCGCGTTGGGGATGACACCACTTATGCCGCCGCCGAGGATGCCACCACTGATGATGACACCACTGATGTCGCCGAGGATGCCGCACACACAGATGGTAGCCAATCGAAGAGGCAACGGAAGGACCGGCGCCCGAACGTGCTCGGCACCATCAAGGAGGAATTTACTGAAGTGTCCTCTAGTGGGCATCCAACGGCGCCCTAAGAATTAGTCAAGGGGTACGCGGTACAGCTCGGGTGCATTCTCCAGAGCACCATCTCGATCAACACCGAGAACCTGAGGCATCCTGACCGAGGGAATTTGCGCAACCTCCTCTTCACGAAGTTGCACGAACGATATAAGTTCCCTGGTGAGTTCGCAAACACACGCCTCTCAAGGAATAAAGTGAATAGTGCCGCCCTCACGAAGATGAGCACGGCCCTGGCTACTTGGAGAGCCGCGGTGAAGAGTATGATTGATAAAGGTGATAGTTATGAGAAGATCAAGGAGAAACATCCTTCGATCAGCGAAGCTGACTACCTCGAGTTCAAGATCAATTGTGAGAGCAACGCATCCGAGGAATCAAGTCAGTGGGGGAAAGATATGCGGGACTTGAACTTAGGGGTCCACAGACTCGGTCCCGGCGGTTACAGAGTGGCGGAACCTATATGGGACAAGGAGGACGCGGAGCGTGCCGAGCAAGGCCTACCGCCCCTCTTCGATAAATACCGTGACAAGCAGACCAGGAACTATGTCACGGCCCGGTACAAGATTGACCCGGTAACAAAGGAGCTTACCACGGATCCGAAGACCAAGAAGCTTGAGCTTGTTCTG
>LR738709.1:247960732-247989945 GCA_902687465.1 Secale cereale | reverse complement strand
AGCTCCATATGGTTGCATTCTAATTAATGAAGCCAAATTTCTAAATGGTTCACGTTCCTTCCGCAGGCTTCTGAAAGCAGTAGCGCGGGGTCGTCTAAGAGCTCCCCTTTTGACACCACTTCAAAAAGGGCGTTGAACGTAATGAAAAACAAGGATAAGCTCAGTAAGCCGTCGTCAGCTGGTCGTGTGGCCGGCAAAGGCTTGTCCACGAAATGGTCGGAATACTATACCGCTGGGCGAAAGGAGAAAAAGACCATCTTGGAAAGCCAGGAGTGCGAGGTTCAAGAACTCAAGGCACAAGTGGCGTGGATTCCGAAGATAGTCGAAGAGCAAGTGCGAGACCAACTGGGAGCGATGATCACCGCCATTGTGCCTACCTTGATTGAGGGGCTGCAGGCGTCGATTGCGGGCGGCCAACAGGGGCTGCCCCCGATTCCCAGCTTCATGGGCAGCAACTCGCACAATGGGCCGGCGGCGCCATTGGTGTCTCCGGCGGAGGCGACATTGGTGTCTCCGGCGTCGGCTCCGGCATTGGAGCTTAATGCACCCGGGTGTGGGAAGAATACGACGGCCGGCCCCTCGGCATCAAGCGGCCCCTCCGTCACTTGCACGCCTGCCGTCGGCGGTGCCTCGACATTAGCTGAGCTCGATGCCATCACGATAACTAATTAAGCCTCTCTCGGCCGATGACTTCATATCATTGCCTTTGACTGGGCATCCCTGACGCCCTACATGTTTTCGCAGGGCACCGCTGACGTTCAATGCAATCTCCTGCACTTCGTGGATGGAAAGTCGATTGATGTCTCCAAGGCCAAAATCGTTCAACCGGGCAGCCGCGTGTTCCACGGTAATGCGATGCCACCCACCGTGTATAGGGTTCAACTGGTTCGGGTGCTGCGGGGCTTCGACGACTTGTTACCTCCGTATCGACCACCTGGGGCCGACGAAGATGATGCGATGACCCTCAGCGCCTGCATAAGCTGGCCCATGCTTTGGGCAAAGAGCCAGATTCATTTGGGGGCGGGGGACACCACCCCACAGACAACACCGCCAGTCGTGCCGGCGCCAAGCCATGGCAATAACGCCGCAACGCTACCGCCGTCAGCTGATCCGGACATGCATATGGCACAGGATCCGAACAACTACGACGGTACATTTACATACGTCGATAAGTACTTCAACTAACATGGGTACGATGACGAATTCTTGGGGCCTCCTTCTCAAGAACCAAACCCTGCAAAAGACGATCGCGATCTAGCTGGTACCGCCGAGAAACCCAATTGCAACAGGCGTCGTTTGGCGTTCAATTATCAGGATACGCCTATAGATGCCGCCTTCACCGAGCCTCAAATAGCCGAGGTGCGAAATATTATCGGCCCCAACACACTCAAGAAGGTGGTCTCTGAGCAGAACTCGATCCCATTACAGCAGAAGAAGCAGAAGGGATGGAAAAGAAAGAATAACAAGGGTGCGAGCCAGCCGCACCGAGTACGATCCGTGCTTAGGACGGGCCACCTTCACCTAAGGATATCTCGAGGAGGGTGCATGTGGCGGGTAGGCCGATGCTACCCACTAATCTGCTCAATGCTGCAACCGATGCTATGCGGAGTCTGCATGACAGTGTTCTTTCTTTGGAGAAGCGGCGTCTCTCCGAGAATGATGTGGCATACCCGGTTTTCGTGGCCAAGGTGCCAGAGCGCAAGGGCTTTGTGGATAGCGCCATCGGGGGTATGATCATCCTGCGGTTTGATGACATCTTTGCTATGTTTAACCTTCATCCGTGCACTACACCTTCATTCGTCTATTTTCGCTGAGTATGGAGATGCGGATCATTAGAGACAAGACCTCGGAGATCATGATAGTCGTCCCCTTCTACATGCGTGCCAAGATCTTGGGCAGCGCTGGGGACCGGCAAGTCGCGAGTTCATACCTCGAAGGCGTCATTCCGTCGAACGCAGATAAGGATAACTTCCTCGTGTCTTACTTTTCTGAGTAAGTCATCCCCTCACCGCCCCGTAACATATGATTTCTTAGATTTCGATTGTTTTTTCTAACATTCCGTGTTTTGTGCAATGAAACATATTGCACACTCATCCTCTTAAGCCCGCAATATTCCATGGCCACATATTTCGAGTCTGACAGTCAGTCGAAGAAAGACTACTCAAATGTGAAGAAAGTTCTTGATGAAGTTCTCCCCGGCTACGCCAAATCTGGAGGCACCTTCAAGAGGCCATTTTTTAGGTACGATAGTCACATGTTCACCCATGTAACGAAGTTCCCCTGTTTCAAGCAGCCGCCTGGCGGTCAGGAGGATGCCTACTACGCCCTCTATCACATGCGGGCGATCGTACGGAACCATCATCACCTTCTGCTACCAAATAGTCTCAAAGCATGGGCCGCACGCTTGTCGGAAATCCAAGACGCGGACCTCAAACAAGAATTCTTTCGCATCCAGTCGGAGTTTTCAGAAATCATCCATCAAGATGTCCTTCGTACATCGGGGCAGTTCTACCTCAAATATCAACCGTCCAACAGTGAAATAGAAACAACACTACAAATGCAGGCTGACAACGACCGCACATTCATGACCATCACGAAAGACGCCGACTTCATCCACGCTCCGGTCCCTGAGTCGAGTCGAAAGTAGTAGTGATGCTATGTAGTTGTGAAATATCGATTGGCTCATGTTGTAATTAAACTTTTTAATGAACTTGTATGTCTCTTTGGTTTGGACAGTCGTTCAACTTTTATGTAATCGATGCTATTTATTAGTAGGACCATGAATCGTGCTATATATTAATGTGTTGATGATTTTCTCTTCCGATCCCTTTGTTGCATACTTATATATTGCGTATGTATTGTTTTGTCTAGTGCATTGAGATGCCGTCGTATGTCGTGTACAAGGGTAAGGTTCCCGGAGTCTATGACGACTGGGAGGAGTGTCGGAGACAGGTTCAACGTTTCAGCGGTAACAGTTACAAAGGGTACACCACTAGGGCGGAGGCGGAAGCTAGATACGCGCGCTATCTAGCGGGAGAGAGGAGGGAGTGGAGGAGGAACCAGATGAAGACCAGTTTCATCGCGATGATGCTCATCGTGACCACAACTCTCTTCTATGTGATGATGGTAGTTTAGATATCGACTTGTAATGTGAAGACAAACTCGCTACTCGTGGTCTCGAGACTTGTAATGTTCTAACTTTGTTCGGTATTTTGAATTCGGTGACTAATATGATGAATTGTATTCGGAGACTAATCTCCTATTGTATTTGATAAATCTGCTGTTTATATGTTGTGCTATTTATATTCTGTGCTGTAATGTTTTGTAACCTGTGCAAATATCATAAAAGCAAAAAAAAGAATCCTAATATTCATAGTAGTGGCGCACCACTCTGCACTTTAGTGGCGCATTGCAATAAACACACTAGTGGCGCACCCCTGAGAGGTGCGCCAATAGTAACCCAGAGCACAAGGTATATATAGCCCCCTGGGAGGCACACTAATGGCGCATCTAGGCACATAGTAATGGTGCACTTCCTGGTGCGCCACTACTGTGTGGTATACTAATGGCGCACCAGGGGTGCGCCATTAGTAATTGTTACTAATGGTGTGGTAGTAGTGGCGCACCTGTAGTGCGCCATTAATGGCGCACTAGGGGTGCGCCTTTTCCTAGTAGTGTGGTTTGCAAGGTGAATTCTTCGATGGGAAGGAACCGAACCGTGAAGCTACCGCGGAAGAGTTGAAGATGCTGCAATACAATGCTCAAGCTTGCGGTATCCTCTTCAACGGATTGTGCCCCGAAGAATTCAACAAAATCAACCGTCTTGAGAATGCAAAGGAAATGTGGGATACTTTGATTTATATGCACGAAGGTACCGACTCCGTCAAGGAATCCAAGTTGAATGTGCTCCAAAGTCAACTCGACAAGTTAAAGATGAAGGATGGTGAAGGTGTCGCTGAAATGTACTCTAGGCTTGCTCTCATCACAAATAAGATTGCCGGTTTATGAACTGAAGAGATGACCGACAGATTCATCATCAAGAAGATCCTAAGAGCCTTGGATGGAAAATACGATACCATGTGTACATTGATCCAAATGATGCCAAATTACAAAGATCTCAAGCCAACGGAAGTCATTGGAAGTTGCTCATGAGATGTCACTCAAATATAAAGAAGAGCTTCACAACAAGTCTAGTGTGCTTACAAAGCTTCATGTGACGCTCCTACATTATCAAGTGAGAAACAAGACTTCAAGGAAGAATTGAGCTTAATGGTGAAAAACTTCAACAAGTTCTACAAGAGTAGAAGCAAAGAGAGAAGTTCCAAGTCAAGGTCCTACAATGATAAGAGATATTCAAGTCATGATAGGAATTGCTACAATTGTGGAAGACCCGGACACTACTCCAATGAGTGTACGCCTCCCCACAAGAGAAGAGAAGACTCACCTAAAAGGAGAAGTAGAAGAGAAGATTCACCACCAAGAGAGAGAAGGAGTAGAGATGATCGTTATGAACGAAGACCTTCTCGGAGAAGCAAAGATTCGGAAAGTATTATGGTATCCAGAGCATAGGTTGATCACAAAATTGGAGCCCCACACTTTGTTTTCTAGCTTGTTTTTGCTGTGTTCTTCCCAATTTCGAAAATTCCCCACAAAAATAGCCCCAATTTTTTTTTGTTATCTGTTGATTTGGCAAGATTTTGTTGATTGTGTTCCATGGATTTGTTGTGCCACGAGTGGATCTAGCTTTTCCCCATCTTTTCACCGATTTTCCTCCGCAAATTTGGCCAACTTTGACCAATTTGTCCACGGATCCTAGAACCCTAGCCCAAAACCTACCGGACGACCGACGACTTACCGGACGTCCGGAACCCCGGGACGCACCGGACGTCCGTTATCCACCGGACGACCGGCACCCCACCTACAGAAACTTTTACCGGATTTCCGGCACTTACCGGACGACCGACGACCGGACAACCGGCGTCCCACCGGACATCCGACGAACCCCGACGAAGCTGAATTTGTTCAGTTTGTTCCACCTTCCGCTACCACCTACTCTTTCTTTCCACCACCATTTCCGCAACCACCATCGCTTAACCTCTACGATTTTGAAATTCTTGTCTCCCTTTGCCTTGGATACTTGAGTTGTGGTTTCACCGTTTCCTTGGATGTTTAGGCTACCTTGGAACGGCAAGACTTCGACAACACCACCACTCAACTTCGGCAAGGACGGTAACATCGACGACACCTTGTTCATTCTACCTTGCAATTGCATTGTCACCCTATGGACCATCTTTGCGTAGCTTTCCCATTGAGACTAGCCATTTGAGTATTGCCGGGCCATGACACTTGTGCACATTAGTGATAGTCATAGATATTGCATACTACATCATATCTCCGTGTGCCACAAGAGTGATCCGCATACACAATAGCTACCTTGATCCGAGAAGCATGCATAAGTATCCAAAGAAAGAGCTCACAAGCTTTTAAGCAAAAGAGCCAACCAAAGCTTATAAGAAAAAGGAAAATAGCATCATACGCCATGCATCAAAAGAGATCATATGAGATAGCAATATACCATCTTGTGCTCAAGCATCGGCGCATCATACACTCATAGTATACTTGTGATAGATAGTCGTTATGTTTTGCCTCTTATAGGTCGTGCACAAGTGCGTATCCGCCTATTAAGCAATCGGTTAGCGTCTCTCTAGTTTTGTGCAACACGAGCATTTTCCATGGTTTCCACATTTTCGCTCACCCTTGGTTGCACAACCACATTTATCTATCCGTGCGTGTGTTCCCTGTGCTACTTTGCTAGTGATCTACTTGTTGCATGAGCAAATTGTGAACCATTTTCAACATCATTGAGTCACTTTGACAATTGCATTGAATTTAGCCACCATCCTAACCAAGCTCCTCTCAAAGCTTTACTTGTGTAGGTGTGAGAATCGACACAAAGTGGTACCAATAGTGCTATTTACGGGTTACATTATTGAGTGATCATTGATCCATTTTCAACTTCGGTTAAGGTCCATTTGGTATTGTCTTCTCTTTTCTCCCACTCACATACTTGCTTGTGATGATGGATTGGCCAAGTACATCTTCGAACCCGACTTTCGACGATCCTCAAGAACCAAACAACTACGTCACCAAACTACACCTCTTCGGTGTCCAACGAGCTCTCCATCAAGAAAGTGAAGCTATGCGCGAGTAGATTGGTCAAGTCGACGAGGACGCGCGCCAATTCGAAGCAAGAACAAGAGAGCAATTCGACATCATCAACACCAACATGTCTACACAATTCGATGAGCTACAGACTTTGTTAGTCAATCGACGTTCTTCTTCCACATCCTCTCAAAGACGAAGCCGCTCAAGTCGACATACCGACTCCACGGAAGGCTCAAGTACCCCTACATCAAACACTCTTCGTCAAGCCGCACGTCAAGCTCGACATGACAACCGGAATCCACTTCATGACAAGAGTTCACAAGAGCTATTTGAAGAGCAAGAAAGTCGACATCGCCAAAACCAAGCCACAATTGAGCAAGCACAAGAACGGCAATGACTGCGCCAACAACAACAAGAGCGAGCACGTCAACACCAAGAAGAACAAGATGCCGAGGCTAACCGTCAAGCACAACAACATCGAGAAGCTCAAGCTCTTGAGGCGCAACGAGCATTACGTGATGCACATCGCAATGTGGCAGCTCGCACTCGACACACTCATCAAGAAGAGGATTTCCTTCGCGATGAGATGCAAGAGAGGCGCTACCAAGCAAGAATGCAAGACGAAGTTCCTCCTCAAGCGCGACAAGAAAAACAAGCCCAACAAGAACCACAAGCTCGGCAAGTACACCATGACAATGGACATCTACTATGCCAAGAGCAACATGAGGTTAACAACCGCCAAAATCAAGAACGCCCTCCCAATAGGCAAGGAAACAATGAAGAGCTTCGCTATGGCAAGCTTAAGTTCACCATGCCAAAGTTTTCCAGAAGCATTGATCCCGAAGACTACCTCTCATGGGCATTGAAGGTTGACAAGATCTTTCGCCTTCACAACTTTGATGAAGAGAAGAAGATTGCAATGGGCTCCCTTGAGTTCCAAGACTATGTTCTCATATGGTGGGAGCAAATCATAGAGAGACGAGAAGCAAAAGGCAAACCTCCTATCACCACTTGGACTCAAATGAAGGAAGTCATGAGAGCACGCTTTGTGCGAACACACTACAACCGTGACTTGTTCAAGAAGCTACAACTCCTCAAGCAAGGTACCAAGTCCGTTGAAGAGTACTACAAGGAGATGGAGATTGCCATGATAAGAGCCAACATCACGGAAGATGAAGAGCAAACAATGGCGAGATTCTTGAATGGACTCAACTACCCTATCAAGAAGATTGCGGACTTTCAACCATATACCAATCTCTTTGAGCTAGTACATCAAGCAACCAAAGCGGAGAGACAAGTCTAAGAGGACTACAAGTACTCCAAGTTTACCTCCAAGAACTTCGGCTCCTACAACCAAGATTCAACGACTTCGGCTACTCCTCCTACCTCTACGAAGATATCTACAAACTTCGGTGACAAGTCAAGCTACAAGCATGCGACTACATCGAGTCGTCCACCTTCTACCAACAACTTTAAGCCAAGAGCTTCATCATCTACAACTCCAACCGAGGACAACTCCAAGACGAGTTCCATCAAATCTTTCAAGTGCAAAGGGCGAGGCCACAAGTCATTTGAGTGCAAGACCATTCACACCATGATCATCAATGATAACGGATCTTATGACTCAATGAGCGATGATGAGATGGAAGCCCTTGAGCATGTAGCTATGAATCGCCAAGTGAACAAAGATGAAGACCATCAAGTGTTTTGTGACAATGACTCAAGTCCCAATCTTGTTGTCTCCAAGGTCTTGACACTCCAACATCAACAAGATGACGACCATCAATGTCATATCTTCCATACTAAGGCCGACATCAATGGACATTCCGTCAAGGTTATCATCGATGGAGGAAGTTGTCATAGCTTGGCAAGCGAAGAGCTATGCGACAAGCTACATTTGGTCAAGACGAAACACCCTCATCCCTACAAGGTCCAATGGCTTAATGATGTCGGAATCCTTCGAGTCGAGCACACCGTGCAAGTCTCCTTCAAGATAGGCGCCTACGAGGACACACTTGAGTGTGATGTGATCCCCATGTCCGTGTGCCACCTTATTCTTGGACGACCATGGCAATATGATCGTGGAGTCACACACAATGGATGGACCAATCACTATAGCTTCAAGATGAAGGGCAAGGAATTCGTGCTCCGACCAATGTCTCCAAGTCAAGTAGCCGCCGACAAACACTTACCGACCAACCATCGTGGAGAGAATGGTGAGAGAGTGAGCCACCAAAATGAGAGTGAGAGCCACAAGCCAAATATGAGCGACTCCACGATGAGCGACAAGAAGCAACTAGTGCTATTTGCCACCTAAAGTGAGATGAGAGAAGTGCGTGAGAACCCATCGATTGTCTTTCACCTTGTGCTTTTATGCAAAGGGGAAGCCAAACCTACTAACACTTCACCACCTCCACCTTTAGTGTTGTCTCAATTGTTGCAGGAATTCTCGGACATCTTTCCCGATGAGCTACCTCCGGGTCTACCTCCACTTAGTGGAATCGAACATCGCATCGACCTCATACCCGGCGCACCACTTCCAAACAAGGCTCCTTACCGCGTCAACCCCGAGGAAACCAAGGAGATAAAACGGCAAGTGCAACAACTCATCGACAAAGCTCATGTACGTGAAAGGTTAAGGCCTTGTACCGTTCCGGTTATTCTCGTGCCTAAGAAAGATGGAAGTTTTCACATGTGCTCCGATTGTCGACCTATAAATGCTATCACCGTTAGATACCGTTATCCTATCCCATGCTTAGATGACATGCTTGATGAATTATGTGGTGCCACCATCTTTTAAAAAATTGATCTTAAAAGTGGTTACTACCAAATTCGCATTCAAGAGGGTGATGAATGGAAAACGGCTTTCAAAACCAAATTTGGGTTATATGAGTGGCTTGTCATGCCAATGGGTTTATCGGAAACACCCGGTTCTTTTATGCGTCTTATGCATTTTCGTCTACGACCCTACATAGGCATCTTTGTAGTGGTCTACTTTGATGACATCCTCGTTTTTAGCAAGTCGCTTGAGGACCATGTGACACATATCCGTATGGTTTTACAAAACCTTCGGAAAGAGCGCTTATATGCTAACATGGAGAAATGCACTTTTGGCGTTGACAAGGTCGTCTTCCTAGGATTTGTCCTTTCTTCACAAGGTGTTCACGTTGATGAAACTAAAATTGAAGCAATTACAACTTGGCTTCAACCAACGAATCTCATGCAAGTGCGTAGTTTCCTTGGTCTAGCCGGTTTCTACCGACAGTCTGTGAAGGACTTTAGCACTATTACTATGCCTCTACACGCCTTGAGCAAGAAGAACGCACCCTTCATTTGGGGTCCTTCGCAAGACACCGCGTTCAATGAGCTAAAAAGCTTGCTTACACACGCACCACTTCTAGCCCTACCAAACTTTGATAAACCGTTTGAGATTCATTGTGACGCTAGTGGTACCTGCATACGTGGCATGCTAATGCAAGAGAAACGCCCAATTGCGTACTTTAGCGAGAAGCTATCCGGAGTGCAACTTAACTACCCCATTTATGACAAAGAGCTTTATGCCTTGGTGAGAGTTTTACGTGTTTGGGAACATTATCTTAGACCTCATGAATTCATTCTTCATACGGACCATGAGACTCTCAAGTATCTCAAGGGTCAAACTAAGTTGAACAAGTGTCATGCTAAGTGGAGTGAGTTCATTGAGTATTTTCCCTATGTCATCAAATACATCAAAGGAAAAGAGAATGTTGTGGCGGACGCACTTTCCCGCAAATGCATGATTGTTACGCAACTTGAGTTGAATGTTATTGGCTTTGAGCACATAAAATATTTATATGAGCATGATCCTTTCTTTGCAACTCCTTATGCTAAGTGTTCGACTCACACTTCTTGGGAACACTACTACATAAAGGATGGATATCTTATGAGAGCTAACAAACTTTGCATTCAGAGTCTTCGCTTCGTTTGCTCCTTTTGCAGGAATCTCATGGAGGAGGACTCATGGGACACTTTGGACGCGACAACACATTTGCTACGCTCTCAAAGAACTACTTTTGCCCAAGATGCTACGTGACGTCTCACTCCTCACCAACCGATGTTCTACATGCCGCAAAGCTAAGTCAAAAGCTCAATCTCATGGTCTTTACATGCCACTTCCTATTCCATACCATCCATGGGAAGACATAAGCATGGACTTTTGTAGGATCGAAGAAGTATGTCTAGAGGGGGGTGATTAGACTACTTGACAATATAAAAATCTGCCTTTTGATTATGCAAAGTTTTAGGCAGTTTCACAATTAAGATCAAATCAAGTATTACACTACACATGCAATTCTAGAGTATGGGCAGCGGAAAGTAAATTGCATATATAGTAAAGAGAGGTGGAGAAGATCAAACGCAGTTTGGTGACACGGAGATTTTTGTCGTGGTTCCGATAGGTGGTGCTATCGTACATCCACGTTGATGGAGACTTCAACCCACGGAGGGTAACGGCTGCGCGAGTCCACGGAGGGCTCCACCCACGAAGGGTCCACGAAGAAGCAACCTTGTCTATTCCATCATGGCCTACGCCCACGGAGGACTAGCCTTACTCGGGGTAGATCTTCACGAAGTAGGCGATCTCCTTGCCCTTACAAACTTCTTGGTTCAACTCCACATCTCAAAGACGGAGGCTCCCAAGCGACACCTAACCAATCTAGGAGGCACCACCCTCCAAAAGGTAATAGATGTTGTTGATGATGATGAACTCCTTGCTCTTGTGCTTCAAATGATAATCTCCCCAACACTCAACTCTCCTCACTGATATGGCTGTGGTGGAAGAAAGGATTGAGTGGAAAGCAACTTGGGAAGGCTAGAAATCAAGTTTCATATGGTAGGAATGGAATGACTTGATCTCAACACAAGGGTAGGTAGTTCTCTTCTCAAAAAGTGTATGGTAGGAGTGGTAGAACTTTCTGATGGCTCTCCTCACGAATGAAGAGGGGGTGGAGGGGTATATATAGCCTCCACACAAAATCCAACCGTTACACACATATTTGAGCCATCTCGGTGAGACCGAAGTGAAAACTCGGTCAGACCGAAAGTTCAAATATAGTGAACGTTGGGGTTTTCGGTGGGACCGAAAATACCATCTCGGTGAGACCGAAAGAGCAAAAGATATGAACGTTGGAGATTTCGGTGGGACCGAGAAAGAAAACTCGGTTAGACCGATTTGAGAAAAGACAGGAACATGCCAATATCGGTGAGACCGAAAATGCAATATCGGTGAGACCGATTTTAGCCAAGACAGAAGCTTGCCAATTTCGGTGAGACCGATAATGCAAACTCGGTTATTCCGAAATGATGTCAAACGGTTACAGAAGGTTGGCAGTCCACATTTCGGTGAGACCGATCTCAAACTCGGAATGACCGATTTATCTAGGGTTTGGAATATGGCTGAAGTGGTTCATCTCGGTGGGACTGAGTTGGAAGAATCGGTTTGTCCGAGATTACTTATGGGTGTGTATAGTAGTGAAAGGTGCTGATAGTTGAAGGAGATATATCACTAAGCACTTGAGCAACCAGATCATCAACACAACCTCATCCCCTTTTAATAGTACTGGCTTTTCCTTTGGACTCAATGTGATCTTTGATCACTAAACCAAAAATAGAGTCTTGAGCTTTTGCCAATGCTTGCCTTAGCATTTGAGGGGTCCACTTCTTCAGTCATCTTGCCATTCCAATGTGATTGGATTTCCTGAAACATACTTGATAAAAGCATTAGTCCAACCACAAAGTATGTTGTCATTAATTACCAAAACCACCCAGGGAGCAAATGTGCTTTCAATCTCCCCCTTTTTGGTAATTGATGGCAACACACTATAATCACACTAAACAAGACATCAAAGCTTATTGAAAGAAAGACAGAATTATCACGAAAGCTTTGACAAACATGTAGTACATAGGCTCCCCCTACAAGTGTGCAAGATTTTCATAGATTATGGTTTTGGACTACCACAAGCACACGAGAGAGATAAGCAAGATGTGCTACATGCAGCTTGGCTATATGCATCAGAGCAGATGAAAGGGAAGTGAGTGATAATGCAAATGTGCATGGTGATTTCTTGCAAACAAGTATTTACAAGCAAGTCACCATCATGCACATTCTGCAAGATGCATATACTTACCTTGAGGTTCCTTGGCATTGTACCTGAAGGGATATACTTGGGAAAACAAGGTTAGATAACACAAGAGTATTCCTTCAACCAACTGCAAGAACATCAAGAGTACCAAGCCAGGGAGGACATGTATAAAGAGTGTCTCATATTGAGCACAGGCTTGAATCAGCAAACATGTCTCCGAAGCTGAAAGATTTTCAATGAACTCTGAGAGATTTTGTTATGGAAAGCAAAATCAAAAGAATGATGCCAATTGTAATGTCCAATGTAAAACACAACAAAGCTTTGATGTGATTCTCTCCCCCTTAAGATAAGATTAATTTTCTTCTCCCCCTAAGTCTTCTCTTCTCCCCTTATTCCCCCCTACTCCCCCTAAGTCCTCTCCCCCTTTGACATCAAGTGCCGAAAAGGACAGCAAACTAGGTAGGGCAGGAAAAATGGAAAGAAAGAAAGAAAGAAAGAAAGAAGTGGGATCCTTAAGAATCACAACAGGGCAAATAAGAACATTCAAGGAGAAACAATTTTGAATTTAAATTTGAGTCTTCTCCCCTTTAAGATTTAAATTTTAGTGGAGCTGCAGAAGATGATATCCTGGAAGATAAATTGGTGACACCGATTTAGATGGATCGGTGGGTCCGAATCCTTTTCGGTTAGACCGAAAATTTTAAATCGGTGACTCCGAGTTTAATTCCAAGGAAATACAGAAATAATTCAGCTCACTGTGCGAGGAATGTTTCAAAAGATTTGCAATGAATTTGTAAAAGATTTTCGGGGAATTGATCAGAGCCATAAGGATATTCACAAAGAAACATAAGAAAAGAAATAAAAGGATTCCTAGATGAAGTTTTTTGTTTGTTTGTTTAAAGAAAACTCAATGAGAGAACATAAGAGAAAACAGAAAGACTCCAAAAGCATATGTACTTCATCTAGATAAAGGTCGGCGACAAATCACCTATGTTTGAGTATATTGACTTAGGAGTCAAATGAGGACATTTGATCATAGGTCATACTCATCGTTTAAGCTCAAAATGGGGTTGCCATTTTTCGATTAAGCATTTGATGTGATCACATCTTATGAAGCTGCTTGTACTCATGACTTTGAGTAAAGCTTCTTAAAGATGTGAAGAACATACCTTGGGCTTGTTGATGCTTTGCTCATGTAGGTAAGCTCGATGTAGGTGCTCATTGAATGTGAAGTTGGAGCGCCATTTCTACTTGTATAGTTCATCTTCCTACATGGGTTAGGCAAGCAAGGAAATACTCAAGAATATCCAAGATGACAAGAGTGAAATACTAGATGTATAAGATGTCAAAAAGGATATGTGGAATTTTGTTCCTTGAGCTCAACATCCCAAAGGGCTAGATACTTGGTCAAGGACAAGATTACTCATGATTTGAGTGTGTGGTAATCTTGTGGAATGTAGATCATCCAAGTACCTGCAAAGAGTTAGATGCAATACAAGGAGGCAAATGTGTCCAAGACACATGATCATCATCAAGAGAAATATCAAGGATTAGTCAAGAGAGCTCATGCCTTGCATGCATCAATGGAGTTATCACTCCAAGTTTGAAGCATCAATGATGTTCAACTCACTCCTTAAGCGACAAAACACTTTCTCATCAAGAGGTTTTGTAAAGATATCAGCAAGTTGTTTGTCAGTACGAACATGCTTAAGATTAATATCACCCTTGGCAATATGATCACGAATAAAATGGTGACGAACTTCAATATGCTTTGTTCGAGAGTGTTGCACTGGATTGTGTCCAATTTTAATAGCACTCTCATTGTCACAAAGCAAGGGAACACGTCTCACATGTATCCCATAATCCTTAAGCGTTTGTGTCATCCATAGTAATTGAGCACAACACGAACCAGCAGCAATATATTCTGCTTCGGCAGTGGATAATGATACCGAATTTTGTTTCTTGGAGGACCAAGATACAAGGGATCGACCAAGGAATTGACATGTACCCGAAGTTGACTTTCTATCAACCTTGTCACCGGCATAGTCCGAGTCGGAATAGCCAACAAGGTCGAAAGAGGCCCTCTTAGGATACCAAATGCCAAAGTTTGGTGTGTGTATCAGGTATCTCACTATCCTTTTAACAGCTTTAAGATGACATTCTTTAGGGGCTGCTTGATATCGCGCACACATGCAAACACTCAACATTATGTCAGGACGAGAAGCACAAAGATATAGTAGAGAACCAATCATAGATCGGTATACCCTTTGATCAATGGGTTCTCCATCTTTTGTCAAGTCATTATGTCCACTAGTAGGCATGGGGGTACTCATACCTTTGCTTTCTTGCATGTTGAACTTCTTAAAGAGATCCTTGGTTTACTTTGTTTGTGAGACAAAGGTACCCTCCTTAGATTGCTTGATTTGCAACCCAAGGAAGAATTTGAGTTCACACATCATGGACATCTCATACTTCTCCGACATGAGCTGTCCAAACTTCTTGCTAAAATGGGGGTCAGTTGAACCAAAGATAATATCATCAACATATATTTGGCACACAAATAGTTCACCATTAACCCTTTTTGTGAACAGCGTTGAGTCTATCTTTCCAATCTCAAAGCCTTTTTCAAGAAGAAAGCTAGTTAAGCATTTGTACCAAGCTCTAGGAGCTTGTTTAAGACCATAAAGAGCTTTGTGCAACTTGTAAACATGATTAGGCTTTTTGGGATTCACAAAACCGGGAGGTTGTTTCACAAATACTTCCTCCTCAATTTCACCATTTAGGAAAGCACTTTTGATGTCCATTTGATAGAGAGTAATATCATGGTGATTGGCATAAGCAAGAAGAATGCGAATGGACTCAAGTCTAGCAACGGGGGCATAGGTCTCACCATAGTCCATACCTTCGACTTGTGTGTAACCTTGAGCTACGAGACGAGCCTTGTTGCGGATGACTTGTCCATCTTCATCTTGCTTGTTCCGAAACACCCATTTGGTTCCAATGATGTTTTGATCATCGTTGGGCTTCTCTACCAAAGTCCATACCTTGTTCCTCTCGAAGTTGTGTAGTTCTTCGTGCATAGCATTCACCCAATCCGGGTCTTCAAGTGCTTCTTCTACCTTCATAGGTTCAATACTAAAGATAAATGAGTAATGCTCACAAAAGTTAGCTAAGCGAGTTTTCGAGCGAGTAATTCTCCCGGAGTTGATGTCGTTCATCATTTGTTCCACGGGATGATTTTTCTTGACTCATGCTCGAACTCTGGATAGCTTTTGTTGATGTTGTGGCTCAGCTTCCTCATCATCTTCATCATCTTCTTCTTCTTCTTCATTGTTGTTGGTGTTGTCTTGAGGTGGTGGAGAAGAAGGTTGTGGTGGATCTTCTTGTTGCATTTCCTTATCTTGGTGAGTTCCACTTGTGGAGGCCTCCATGTTGCCTTGAGGTTCATCTCGACGTGAGGTAGGTGGCTCCACATATGTAGATGAGGTACTCTCCTTCACTTCCATGGGACGGATCTTTCCAATAGATAAATCTTGGATAGCTTCCGATGGGTCCTTGTCTCCTACATAAATAGGCATTTGCTCTACTTGCGAGCCATTAGATTCATCAAACTTCACATCTACCGTCTCTTCAACCTTTCGGGTGAAATTGTTGTAGACATGGTAGGTGTGGGAGTTTGATCCATAACCAAGAAGAAAGACTTCACGAGATTTAGGAGTAAATTTAGACCGACGATGCTTATCAAGGATATAGCATTTTGAACCAAAGACACGAAAGTATCCCACTTGGGGTTTGTTACCGGTGAGGAGCTCGTATGATGTCTTGCCGAGGAGCTTATGAAGATAAAGCCTGTTGATAGCATGACAAGCTGTCTCGACCGCTTCTCCCCAAAAATGTTTCGCTGTCTTGTATTCATCAAGCATCGTTCTTGCCATCTCAATGAGCGTTCGGTTCTTCCTCTCAACAACTCCATTTTGTTGAGGAGTGTACGTAGCCGAGAACTCATGTAGAATCCCTTCCTCATCGAGAAAAGAGTCTACATTGGCGTTCTTGAACTCCGTTCCATTGTCAATCCGAACTTTCTTGATCTTCACCTCAAATTGATTTTGGGCCTTTTTGGCAAAGGTCTTGAAGATCCTCTGAACCTGCGATTTATCATCAAGGAAAAATACCCACGTAAATCTGGAATAATCATCAACTATAACTAGACCAAAGGAGTTACCACCAAGGCTTTTGTAAGCATTGGGACCGAAGAGATCCATATGAAGAAGCTCAAGCGGTCTCCTTGTGGTCATGATGTTTTTCACGGGATGACTTCCACCAACTTGTTTTCCTGCTTGACAAGCACTACAAAGTCTATCTTTGTCAAAGAAAACATCTTTAACACCAAGAATATGATCACCTTTGATTAGCTTGTCTAGATTACGCATACCAACATGTCCTAGCCTTCTATGCCATAACCAACCTTTAGAGGATTTAGCAATGAAACAAGCTCTAGGTTGGGCTTTCTTAGTGAAATCAACAATATATAGATCACCTCTACGGATACCGGTAAAAGCCATGTTTTGATTATCACGACGAAAGACTTGGCAATCTACTTTGGTGAATAGCACATTGAATCCAAAGTCAGCTAATCTAGACACGGAAAGTAAATTGTATCCAAGAGATTCTACAAGCATGACATTTTGAATTGAGCTATCATGAGATATGGCCACCTTACCAAGGCCAAGTACCTTACCCTTGGAGTTGTCTCCAAAAGTCACATACTTGCGTGGACCATCGTTCTTTGCGAGCTCTCGAAACATGTCTTTGTCTCCGGTCATGTGATCGGTGCATCCACTATCAAGAATCCACTCTTTTCCGCCGGACATGTAGTCTCTCATATTTGCCATAAGATTGAGACTCTTCATGACCTTGTCTAGCTCGGTGTCCGAATCGGTGTAATCATCATCTTGCTCATGCTCATCATCATATTGACCCATAGATTGTTCATCATCAACACCTAGGTCAATTTAATAAGTACTTGCCTTAGTTTGGTCAATGTGACAATAATCTTCGGAATGCAAAGCAAGAGCATTTCTAATTATGATATTGATAAGACCGGGATCACCCTTCTTTTTCATAAGATCACGAAGCTCAAAAAAGCATTTATCAAAGTTGGGATCATTGGGGTGCAACTTATCAAATTCAATAGTCTTGTGTAGAATTTGATCAAGACTTCTCAACGAGTAGTCCGGATAAAGTTCTTCCAAGAATTTCCACATAGCATAGGCACACTCAATGTTTGTTACAAGATTAAGCAAGTCATCGGGTAACCCTCTAATGATAAGATTTACAGTTCTAAGGTTACGAAGCAAATCAAGCTCTTCATCCATGGTAGGGTGCAAGGGATCAGAAGGAGGCACAAAGGGGGTCTCAACATATTTGCACAAATTGTACATTTTAAAGATACTAAGCATTTCAGACCTCCAAGAGTTATAGAACCTTCCATTAAGAACAGGCACTCTATGGCTAACACTCCCATCCGTAGACACCTCCATCATCCTCCAATGGTGTGTAAACCAAAGCAATGGAGACCAAAGCTCTGATACCAATTGTAGGATCGAAGAAGTATGTCTAGAGGGGGGGGGTGATTAGACTACTTGACAATATAAAAATCTGCCTTTTGATTATGCAAAGTTTTAGGCAGTTTCACAATTAAGATCAAATCAAGTATTACACTACACATGCAATTCTAGAGTATGGCAGCGGAAAGTAAATTGCATATATAGTAAAGAGAGGTGGAGAAGATCAAACGCAGTTTGGTGACACGGAGATTTTTGTCGTGGTTCCGATAGGTGGTGCTATCGTACATCCACGTTGATGGAGACTTCAACCCACGGAGGGTAACGGCTGCGCGAGTCCACGGAGGGCTCCACCCACGAAGGGTCCACGAAGAAGCAACCTTGTCTATTCCATCATGGCCTACGCCCACGGAGGACTAGCCTTACTCGGGGTAGATTTTCACGAAGTAGGCGATCTCCTTGCCCTTACAAACTTCTTGGTTCAACTCCACATCTCAAAGACGGAGGCTCCCAAGCGACACCTAACCAATCTAGGAGGCACCACCCTCCAAAAGGTAATAGATGTTGTTGATGATGATGAACTCCTTGCTCTTGTGCTTCAAATGATAATCTCCCCAACACTCAACTATCCTCACTGATATGGCTGTGGTGGAAGAAAGGATTGAGTGGAAAGCAACTTGGGAAGGCTAGAAATCAAGTTTCATATGGTAGGAATGGAATGACTTGATCTCAACACAAGGGTAGGTAGTTCTCTTCTCAGAAAGTGTATGGTAGGAGTGGTAGAACTTTCTGATGGCTCTCCTCACGAATGAAGAGGGGGTCGAGGGGTATATATAGCCTCCACACAAAATCCAACCGTTACACACATATTTGAGCCATCTCGATGAGACCGAAGTGAAAACTCGGTCAGACCGAAAGTTCAAATATAGTGAACGTTGGGGTTTTCGGTGGGACCGAAAATACCATCTCGGTGAGACCGAAAGAGCAAAAGATATGAACGTTGGAGATTTCGGTGGGACTGAGAAAGAAAACTCGGTTAGACCGATTTGAGAAAAGACAGGAACATGCCAATATCGGTGAGACCGAAAATGCAATATCGGTGAGACCGATTTTAGCCAAGACAGAAGCTTGCCAATTTCGGTGAGACCAATAATGCAAACTCGGTTATTCCGAAATGATGTCAAACGGTTATAGAAGGTTGGCAGTCCACATTTCGGTGAGACCGATCTCAAACTCGGAATGACCGATTTATCTAGGGTTTGGAATATGGCTGAAGTGGTTCATCTCGGTGGGACTGAGTTGGAAGAATCGGTTTGTCCGAGATTACTTATGGGTGTGTATAGTAGTGAAAGGTGCTGATAGTTGAAGGAGATATATCACTAAGCACTTGAGCAACCAGATCATCAACACAACCTCATCCCCTTTTAATAGTATTGGCTTTTCCTATGGACTCAATGTGATCTTTGATCACTAAACCAAAAATAGAGTCTTGAGCTTTTGCCAATGCTTGCCTTAGCATTTGAGGGGTCCACTTCTTCAGTCATCTTGCCATTCCAATGTGATTGGATTTCCTGAAACATACTTGATAAAAGCATTAGTCCAACCACAAAGTATGTTGTCATTAATTACCAAAACCACCCAGGGAGCAAATGTGCTTTCAACTTTGTACTTGGATTGCCTAGGACTCAAAATGGCAAAGATTTTGTGTTTGTCGTCGTGGATAGATTCTCTAAAATGGATCATTTCATTCTTTGTAACAAGATTCGACGATGCTTCACATGTTGCAAATCTCTTTTGTAAGGAGATCATTCGTCTACATGGAGTGCCCAAGACGATCGTGTCAGACCGGGACGTCAAGTTCTTGAGCTACTTTTGGAAGACTCTATGCGCCAAACTCGGAATCAAGCTACTCTTCTCTTCAGCATACCATCCACAAACGGAGGTGACGAACCACATGCTTTTGATGCTTCTTCGCGTGTTGATCAAGAAGAACATCACGGAATGGGAGCAATGCTTGCCCATCGCCGAGTATGCTTACAACCGCGCAAGACATTCAAATACCGGCAAGTCCCCGTTCGAGGTCGTCTATGGCTTCAACCCATTGTCCCCATTGGACATCCTACCTCTACCTCTACAAGAGCGCACAAACATGGATGCAAGTGCACGAGCGAGCTATCTCAAGAAGGTGCATGAAGATACAAGGGCAATGATTGAGTGACAAGTCCATCGTCTCACCGCCAAGCTCAACGTCAACAAGGCACCCATGGTGTTCCAACCGGGAGATCTTGTTTGGCTTCATCTTTGCAAGGACCGTTTCCCAAATGAGCACAAGTCCAAACTACTACCCCGTGCCGACGGACCCTTCAAGGTGCTAGCACGCTACAACAACAATGCCTACAAGATCGACATCCCACGAGACAACTACTCCGTGAGCGATACTTTCAACATCAGGGATCTGTCTCCTTTCCATGGTGATGAAGATTTCGATCCGAGGTCGGATCTTTCCCAAGGGAGGGGAGATGATGCAGAGCATCCCAAGGTCATCCACATGGACATACCGTTGACTCACCAAGTGCCCAAAAGACCAATGACACGAGCCCGTACAAGAGCTCTCGAAGCCGAGGTGAACTCGATCCTTTACCACTTTCCTTTCGACTCACATGGAACATGCCTTCTACCCTCATCAGAAACTCTATGCATACTCAGGTACTTGGATGAAGGCCACGGTATAGCCCTGCACAGTGGACAAGACGACGGGATCGACAAGTGGTGGAACAAGAAGAAGGACGGCTGAAGACGCTACAGGCACCGGACGTCCGGCCTCTACCGGACGACCGGTCATCCCAGGCACCGGACGACCGGCGACTCCCAGACGACCGGACGATCGGAAGCCTCCGGACGTCCGTGACATCGACCACAAAACATAAATAGCGGAAATCCAAGGATTACCGGACGTCTGGTGCCACCCGAACCACCGGACGTGCGGTGACCAGTGGACGTCCGACCCGACGGCGTCATCCCGTGTAATGTATACTCGTTGACTTCCATCCTTTCGGGGCAGCTTTTGGATAGCTCATAATAGACCTTAGTGGTTCCTCTCCTACGAGACCGCGGCCTCTTCGGAGAATATGCACCTCGGATTCAAGACCTCTTTCGCAGAGAAAATCCCAAGGGATAACCCAAGACCTCCTCCGGGAGAAGACTATCTTTGTACCACCGTTGTTGACTATGGATCGTGCATCTTGATGTGTATCGTGGATCTAGCACATGTGTGACCATATTTGTGTTGATTTGAGTGTTTCCGCCCGTGTCTTCCTTGTGTTCTCCGTGTTCATCGTGGGATAACCTCCTTTCGTGAAAGATCTGCCGATTAGGGTTCCACCCTACATCATAAAGGAAGGACAAATCATCAAGGAGGTATACAAGACAAAGCATCAAGCTCATGTTGGTGAATGGGAATCCGGTTCTGACTCCGATAACCACTCCGAGAGAAGCTACTACTCCGACTCCAAAGGTACTCAAGATGAAGGTGTTGTCAGAATTGCTCTTGTGTCAACCAACTCCTATGACATATTTGACTCACCAAATGAAGGAATTGGAAGATGCTTCATGGCTAAAGGCCCTAAGGTATCACACCCCTAGTATGTTGATTTCAATAGTGATGAAGATGACTTGCTAGGAGATGATGATTTACTTGTTGGTAGCAATAGTGATGAAACTTTTGATGAAAACTATGATAAAATTTCTATTAATCATGCTAATCAAGATAAAACGAATTACAATGATAAGGAGAAGATTGAGCGTCTAACTAAAGAGCTAAACACTCTTAAGTTAGCTCATGAAACTACCTTGGAAGATCATCGAGAACTTTAAAGACTCATGAGAAGTTACACTTTGAAAACCTCAACCTTGAGAAAGAGCATGAGTTCTTAAAGGCAATCAATGATGATCTTCGCAAGAAAAGTTCTTCTTACATTGCCAAGCATTTACTCTTGTCTACCTACATGCCACAAGTAAAATCTAGCAACAAGAACAAGAAAGATTCTTCATCTAGTAGTAACATTAATCATGCTAAATCCAATGATGTTGCTTCTAGTAGTTCTCTTGATTCCACTAATGACTCTCTTAGCCAAGTTACACTTGAGCAAGAAAATAGCTTATTGAAGGGAATTATAGAGAAAGGTGTTTACAAGAGTCTTGCCGAGAGTAAGCAATTTGAGGAGATTGTACGCAAGCAAGGAAGACACTTGAAGAATCAAGGTGTTGGTTTTGAACAAAAGTTTAATGCCAATGGAGTTGAATGGGAGGAAGATCAATACCCCAAGACGAAGTTTGTTCCACAACAAGAGAAGTATGATCCTACTTATTTCCAAGGGACACAAGCACAAGATGATCTTCCACCACAAGACCACAAGCTAAAGGGTAAGGATAAGCTTCAAAAAGAGATTGATGCATTTGAAGAAGCTCCTAAGGCCTTGGTCAAGTGGGTCCCCAAGACTACACCAAGTTCTACGTCATCAAGTACGACTACAACTACAAGGATCCCCATCAAGATGGTGTGGATCATGAAGAAGAAGAACTAGGAAGTTCTTGAGGGTGACTCCGCCAACATACTTCACTCATATCATTTTGGCAAAGGACCAGTGCAAACAACTTTCACATCTTGCACTAGTTCAAGGAGTCACAAACTCTCTTGTTGGTAATACAAGGGACAAGGTAACCTAATGCTTTCATGGACATCATCTTGTGTGTAATTCACTCTATGTCTATGGATATCCTTGTTTGTTCCTTGTGGGACTAACCCGTGTAGGTATTGAAAGTGTAACTCACTCCAATGGACTGCTCCAAATGATCTACATCAACATTGAGCGTCTACATCTTCAACACCTACATGAAGTCATCATCGACAAAACCCAAGGTTAGTTCATCCCTCTTAGGGGGGATATCACATCTAGGGGGAGCTTTACTCTAACAATTGAGCTAAAGCAACTCTAATGATGTGAACACAACAATGCTTTATGTAAAAGTGGTAACCCCACTTGTTTTTAAACAATGAGTATGACCTATGATCAAATGTTCTCATTTGACTCCTAAGTCAATATACTCATATATAGATGACCTAGTCATCGCCAATTGCTCGATAGATGCTAGAATGGTTGTGCATGCTTTGCCACATGTTTTATTTGCTATCTTATTGTGTGAGCATGTTGAATGCATATTTTCTCATTCGAGGACATCCATTTGTTGCTTTGATTGTTTGGCTCTTTTTCTTTTGCCAAATGGATGGACAAGAATGACTAAGTACCCTCTCTAGATATCTATGGTTTTCTCGTCTCAAACTCTATGCATGCTGCATCACAAAGCTTGATCAAGTCAGATTCGAAACACTCTGTGTGAGGAGCACTCAGAGTTCCCGATTCGTCATAGGCTTAAATATCCAAAACCTCTTTGTGCATTTCGGTATGACCGAGTCATCCACTTCGGTCACACCGAGATCACTAAGTTGATCTAGGTTTTTAATCTCGGTGCAACTGATTCGAACTTTTCGGTCCCACCGAGTTGCAGCAACTGCTAGCAGTTTTGCATCTCGGTGCCACCGAGTTGTTCCACTCTGTCACACCAACAGTGGCATGTTATATATACTCATGGGCCAAATTGCGGAGAACTTTCCAGCCCATGCGTGACCTGCTCTACCTCTTCGGGTCTCCGAATCATCTCCTCGCCGCCAGCGACCTCTCGCCGTTGGACTCCGCCGCCATCAACGGAAATCCTCACCGCCGTTGCCGCCATAGCAAGTCCACCGCCAAGTTATGGTATGGACTTGACTCTTTGTGCTAATCCTTAACTCCGATTCTTAGCACAATGCATCGCCATGATTCTTTTCCACATATGATATCTTCATATCCAGCAAAAACTCCATAGATAGTAGATTTCATTCGAAAATATTAGGGTTAGGTCTCCACCGAACTGATCTCAGACCGACCGTGTTGTAGAAATCGGTCCCACCGATTTGGCTTAGGCCATTGCACAAGTGATTTTTGGTCTGACCAAAAGTTGCAAATCGATGTGACCGAGTTCGATTCTTTGTGAAACCCTAGTGATATCGATGCCACCAAACGGTGCCTCGGTCTGACCGAGTTTACTAGATCAGGCTCTAGAACTGCTTTGGTGTCACCAAGTTTGACAATCGGTAGCTCCGAAATGCTTTCTGTAGAGAACTAAAACTAAGTTTTTCTTGTCATCTATTTTGCAAAAATTATGTGCTTTGTGATGCTCATCCACTCTATCTCATCTATATCTATTCACAGGATCAGTTTGCAGTGTCAGAGATGTCTGAGGGCAGTGACAGTCAGAACAGGTCTGAGGAGCAGGTGCATTTGAGTGAGGGCTCTAGTCCCAACAACTCCAGCTATTATGAGAGAAGCAGAAGCACTCCCAGTGACCTTACAAAGGCTGCCACCAAGTCCAGAAAGAAGAAAACTTTAGATTCTGAGGATGAGGACTTTGTGGCAGATGAGGCCACTTCAAAGAAGAAAGTACTCAGAAAGGAGTATGGCACAACTGAGACATCGAAGCCATGGTAGAAAAGGAAAATCCCTGCCAAGAGGACTCTCATGTCTAAGACCAGAGCCTCTACTCAAGAGACTATGTGATCACACTTGAATCCAGGGATGATGAGCCTGAAGGTGCAAAGAAAAGACCTAGGAAGACAACACCCAGAGTGATTGGCAAGCCATCCATGAGGGATGATGATGAAGCTAAAGTAGAAGAGGAAGAGGTTGCTGCACTAGCACCCAAAGCTCAGAAGCTTATGGGAGATGCTATCAAGTTTGGGGCTGCCCCTTCTAAGACCAAGACTGCTCCCAAAACTGCTCAAGCTACCAAGTCTGCACCCAAGAGGAGTACAAGAAATATTCCAGCTTCAGAAAAGAACAAGGCCCCAGTGCCTGAAGTTGCTGAGGAAGCTAATACGCAATTGCTCAAAAGACCGAAGCACAAGATCCCTGATCACAATGATGCTCATTTGGTTGTTGAGGACATGAAACTGAGAAAGGATGCAGGTCTCGGATTGTGGAGAAAGTCTGATCCATATGCCATAAGGAGAAGGACTGTTGTGGACTACAGGTTTCACACAAAGGAACAACAAGACTTCTATGAAACAGTCCTGCTTGACAAGAAGTCCATTGTTTGTGATATGAGAAGAATAGACTGGAAGTTCATTGATGATAATGCAGATTACTACCCCAATGTGCATGAGATCTTCAAATCATGTGGAGTGGACAAGTTTGTGGCTCAAAAGTTGACTAAGTGGAATGATGAACTCGTCATGCAATTCTATTCCACAGCCCACTTCTATCCAGATGGAAGGATTGTATGGATGTCTCAAGGTAGAAGGTACCAGTCGACTGTTGCTAAGTGGGCCAAGCTAATCAATGCCCCTGAAGAGCATGAGGATGATCTAGATGTCTATGCCAAGAAGAAGCAAGACCACAACTCCATGGCAAATATGTACAAGGTGATTCCTAATGATGATCTAGAAACTCACAAGTTTGGATCTATACATCATTTGCAGGCTGGTCTAGCCACCATCAGCACAATCTTGAGGCATACATTGTTCCCTAAGTCTGGAGATGCAAAGATGATCATAGGACATTCCATCAACATGTTGCATATATTTGATGTCCCTCAGAAATTCAAGGTTATGAGCCTGGTTGTAGAGACAATCAAGAGGACTATTGCAGATCAGAAGAGGTCATGTGGGTATGCTCCACACATCCAGATGCTTATCAACTCCAAGATGGGCACAGGCACTTATCTATTGGACGGAGAATATCTACCCTTGGTGCCTGACTTTGAGGACAACACAATTTTCATGGATGAGAATGAACCATCTTCAGTGCAAGCTCATGAAAGGAGAGAGAAGGCCAATGTAGAGAAAGCTGCCAAGATGCCAACTTCAGAAGAAGCATCTCAAATGACTTTCAAGTCCAAGCAAGATCAAATGGCATATCTGATTCAAGCTACCATGAGGATTGAGAAGAGCTTGGCCACCCTGACTCATAATCAGGAGAGTTTGGAGAGGATCATTGAGACTAAGTTCTATGATCTTGATCTGAAGGTGACATAGATCCAGTCTGCAGTAGAGAAGCTTCAGGAGGAAGCAGAGGAGAGAGGAGGACATGCTACCACAGATGCATTTCAGCGAGTGCCTCGAGGTCAGAGATCAGCTGTAGTGCCAGTTCCAGACACCAGAGCTACTACATCTGCACCAGCAGCTACAGCTTCGGTGCCACCTCTAGCAGCCAGTCCACCAGCTCCAGCTACTTCATTTGAAGCCTTCGTCCTTGGAGTTCTCTCTACACCGCCTCCCGAAGACTGAGCCTAAGAGACGCATAGCACTATGCATTTTCGAACTTTTTGGTAACTTGTTGCGAAAGGGGGAGAAATATGTATAGATCATAGGCTTTGAGAAAGTGTGTTTTGCCTCTTTGGTCTCTCTTGCTTTTAGTTGAACTTCATTCGTGTGTGTGAGATACTTGTGTGATCATGTGTTTGATCATATGCTACTTTAATGTTTGCTTGGACGATATTATCTCTATATTTCCATATGATCATTCACTTTGCTTGGTGATAAGTGCATGCTTTAGTGTATATCATTTTGAGCGCTCCACCAAGATGTATGTGACATGGAAGAGTAACCCATGATCCTAATCGATTGTGCGTTTGCATTCAAACGCAACTTCTAAATAATGCACAAATTTAGGGGGAGCTCTTGCTTATCACATACTTCTCAAAGCCACAATGTATTTAAATCTTATTATCATTTGTCGAAGATTTGATCTATACGTTGTCATTAATTACCAAAAGTGGGAGATTGAAAGTGCAACTATCCCCGGGTGGTTTTGGTAATTACTAACAACATACAGCTCATTGAACTAATGCTATCTCAAGATAATATTTCAGGAAAGTTCAATGTTTGGCATGACATGGATTAGGATTGTGGACCCCTCAAAATGCAAAGGTTAAAGGATTGGCTCAAGCTCAAAGCTAAGGACTCTACATTCTCCATTTTAGTGATCCAAGATCACATTGAGCCCATAGGAAAGCCAATACTATTAAAAGAGGATGAGGTGTTGCTTAATGGCTTGCTTGCTCATGATGCTTAGCGATATGCTCCAAAAACCCTCAACCACTTTCTCACATCCACATATGTCCCAAACCAAAAGTCAAACTCGGCCCCACCGAAAATATCTATCCGGCGCCACCGAGTTCATTTGACATAGCCACTGCTAGAAAACCAAATCATTTCGGTATCACCGAAAGGGATCTCGGTCTCACCGAGATGGGATTGCAAACTCTCTATTGCCTATTGCAATATTTTCGGTCTAACCGAGATGTGCAATCGGTCCCACCGAGTCGGTAATGCAAACTCACTATTGCCTCCTTGTAACATTTCGGTCTCACCGAAATGAGCGAATCGGTCCCACAGAGTTTGCCTGACCAACTATCTGTGTGCTTATTACAAAAATTGGTCTGACCGAGTTTTTGTAATCGGTCCCACCGAGATTACGTTATGCCCTAACACTAATGAAATTGGTCACACCCAGTTGATCATATCGGTCCCACCGAAATACCTAACAGTTACATTATGAACTAAATTGGTCTGGCCGAGTTCTTTGAATCGGTCCCACCGAGTTTGGTAAATTGTGTGTAACGGTTAGATTTTGTGTGGAGGCTATATATACCCCTCCACCCACTCTTCACTCATGGAGAGAGCCATCAGAACATATCTACACTTCCATCATTCATGTTTTGACAGAGAACCACCTACTCAAGTGTTGAGATCAAGATATTCCATTCCTACCATATGAATCTTGTTCTCTAGCCTTTCCCAAGTTGCTTTCCACTCAAATTCTTCTTCCACCATATCCAAGTCTGTGAGGAGTTGTTTGAGTGTTGGGGAGACTATCACTTGAAGCATTTCAGCAAGGAGTTCATCATCAACACACCATTTATTACCTTTTGGAGAGTGGTGTCTCCTAGATTGGTTAGGTGCCACTTGGGAGCCTCCGACAAGACTGTGGAGTTGAACCAAGGAGTTTGTAAGGGCAAGGAGATCGCCTACGTCGTGAAGATCTACCGCCAGTGAGGCAAGTCCTTCGTGGGTGATGGCCATGGTGGGATAAACAAGGTTGCTTCTTCGTGGACCCTTCGTGGGTGGAGCCTTCCGTGGACTCGCGCAGCCGTTACCCTTCGTGGGTTGAAGTCTCCATCAACTTGGATGTACGATAGCACCACCTATCGGAGCCAAGACAAAAAACATTGTTGTCTTCACTTGCGTTTGATTCCTCTAAACTCCTCCCTTTACCTTCATATGCAATTGTTTACTTTCCGCAGCTATACTCTTAGAATTGCATGTGTAGATTGCTTGACTTGTGCTAAGTTGCTAAAATCTACCAAGAATTAAAATTGGGAAAAGGATAGATTTTTATTTGGTCAAGTAGTCTAATCACCCCCCCTCTAGACATACTTTCGATTCTACACCCCGGCAAGGGGTCTTGCCAAGGTCTTATGGCCGTCCTCGGCAAGGATCTTGCCGGGGGTCTTCGGTCGTCCCCGGCAAGGCTCTTTGCCGGGGGTCTTCGTCTTCTGGTCTCTTGTCTAGGTTTTTAGGCCACTTGGCCCTACGAGAATCTGCATGCCACTACGCATGTGCCCCTTGAATCTTGGCCTTGACGTTGTCGATGGTGTCAGAGCTCTCGGACCCAACGGTGGTGGCTTTGCTGGTGTTGGGCGAGTGGCCCCAGAAAGGCTCTTCCGGGGTTACGTAGGCCGCCCCGGCAAGGGTGTTGCCGGGGGAGGATTCCACCTCGCCCCTCTTTCCTTCATGTCACTGGCTTGAGAGTTGCCTTGGCAGCCTCGTGCTTTCCTTCTCCTGCTCTGCCAAGCATGGTCGTAGGCGCGGCTTCAACTGCTCGTGCACAAGTAAAGGGGTGCAAAAGGACCCCTACTTTTGTAAACCGACAGGAGCCCCCGGGAATGGGCCACACATAAGCGCGGAGCATTTTTAGGCCAGACCTAGAACGGTGCGCGGGCATGCGTGGTAGGGCTTTTGACTGTGGTGATTTTTTTACCGGTTGTGCTTCCTCGCGATTCGCATTTGTGCGTGACGTGGGGGTCGTGCATGGGGCGATTGCAGCGCGCTTGCGTCACATCGTGGCAAATAATAAAGAGGCGGCCCATGTCTTCCCCACAAGGAGGAAGACGCAGGGGCGCTGCTCATTTACGGTCGCACCACCTGTCTTCTTGACTCTGGTCCGCCAGCCACGTGTCCCCCATGCGCTAGGGAGGATAAGCGGTGAAT
>LR738709.1:247564367-247960629 GCA_902687465.1 Secale cereale | reverse complement strand
ATGGGGGGGGGGGGGCGCAAGCATTAACGTCGAGATGGGAAATTGGGAGTCCTGATTGGAACAGCGAGTCGGACCTGATTCCTTGCGCCTCTCGAGGCTAGATTGGCCGAGTAGGGCGGCCGCTCTCAGGTTGGGGGGCCAAGCCTTGGCCCACCCCTCTATAAAAGGGGAGAGGGTCAGCGTCTTCCTTCATTCATCTGCTTCTTGCTCGATTCTTCCCTTCCAGTCGCCATGGTTAGAGGGTGCGCCAGTGCTCCAATGGCGGCGATGAGGGCTTCTGCTCAACAACGCGTCCCCCTCTTCCGGAACTCATAACAACGGAGCCTGCTGTGAGAGGAAGAGGGAGAGGGCGAGGCCGAGGTCGCCGTGGCGCTCGGGGGAGAGGAGGACGGGGCGGCACACCGGCCATGCTCCCGCCAGATGCTCTTCTGTCGCTGGAGGGCCATGTCGGGGATCAGCCTTGTGAGTTCTTCATTATGTTGTACAAGCCATTGTGTGGTCATCTCCGCCTCTCCAGCTTGTTTGCTCGGGAGATGGAGCTCGACCCGCCGCAGGCCTTGAGGTTGCACATGAGGGGCTGCGGGGACGGCAGCATGCGGGTCGACATTGACTTCCCCGCCCTTCACGTCATGTATCTTCGCCGTGGATGGAAGACTTCCGCCCGTGCCCATAGCTTGTCGGAGGGGCACGTTCTCCATTTCAAATTAATGGAGAACGGCCTGCTCTCCGTCAAGGTTTTTGGGTGTTCGAGAATCGGCTTAGGGTGTTGCGTGGAGAATATCCACCGACGACGAAACCTCCTCCTCGAGCGATAGTGACGAGGAAGACAACGATGGTGAGGACGGCGGCAGTGGGCGGGAGGACGCCGATTCCGACTCCAACTGACCGCCGGTGGCAGCACCATCATCTGCACCGCCCTCCTCCCTCGGCCATGCGTCTCGCCAAGGGTCGCCCTCGCCATGCTCTCCATGGGTGCGTCTCGTCGCACTTCCCTTGCCTTCACCCGTGGCACCTGGTGGGAAAGGGACAAGAACGGAGATGGCGAGGCATTTTATCTTTCTTTCAGCATGTAGGCATTTTCCGAATCTTAATTTCTAATAAATGTAATCTCCCAGCCCATGCATGTGTTCTGTAACATCGATACCCGTATCAGCTTGTTAATGAAAAAGACAATCCTTGCCGGGGACTCTTGCATGTACACGTCCATGTAGAGGAGAAATGACTCCTTAACGCTAATAAACGAGTTTTATTGGCAAGCTGTCCTGCCGGCGCCCTCTATGCCTGTCGGAGTATCACATCTGCCGGGTTGCAGGCAGAGGGTCCAGCCCCCGGCCAAACTCTTTTTAGAAATGGGCACTGCAACCGCCCTAACCGGAGCAACGTTCTGGTCAGGGGCGAGAGCACCTGAGTTTAAAAGAGAGCGGCAGGGTTTTCTATTGCACAAGGCACAGGTTACAAACATGAATGGGCAAGAGGTGAACTTTATCTGTTTGTTTCACCAGGAGTCGCTCTGCCGGGAAGTCCCTCCAACTTCTTGTCAGAGCCAAGTCCTTGGCGGGATCGAGGATCCTTTCCGTTGTTGGGGAGAAAAGAGGACAGGAGCATGGAACCTTGGCGGTCCATTAATACTTGATGGAATCAAAAAGTAGTACAATAGCCTTGACAAGCATGTATATATGCGTATATATATAAACATGTAAATTAATGGGAAATTGTACATACCAAAAGAGTTCCTTTTCCCTGACCGCGCACAGGGTCTGCGCCTGGCTTTGAACATAGGGTTACATGCCATGCCGGCAAAGCTAGTACAAAATGGCGGGTTGCCGGGGCTCCCGGCAACCACGCCTCAGGGGTAAAACTCGCGAAGATGTTCGATATTCCAGGAATTGCTCACCGGAATGCCATCTTCGGTCTCTAGGCGGACTGCGCTGGGCCTGGTGACTCGTATCACCCGATAAGTGTCGTCCCACTTCGGCATCAACTTGTTTGAATTCTTGGAGGATTGGATCCGCCGAAGAACAAGGCCGCCTTCCTCAAGGCTTCTGGCATGAACCTTGCGGCTATGATAGCGGCGCAAGGCTTGCTGGTAGCAAGCGGCTCGTACAGCAGCGTGAAGATGATCTTCCTCAAGGAGCATTGCGTCTTCTTGGCGCAGCTGCTCTTGCTCAAGCTCATCGTAAGCGAGCACTCGAGGTGACCCGTATATGAGTTCCGTCGGGAGAATTGCTTATGCCCCGTATACCAGGGCAAAGGGCATCTGGACAGTGGCTCGATTTGGTGTCGTCCTGATTGACCAAAGAACCGATGGCAACTCATTAACCCAGCATCTTCTGCACTTGTGCAGCTTGTCGAAAGTCCTGGTTTTGAGACCTCACAACACTTCTGCATTCTCCCTCTCAGCTTGGCCATTACTCTTGGGATGAGCAACAGAAGAAAATAAAATCTTGTTGCCGAGGTCTTGGACGTACTGCATGAAAGTGTGGCTCGTGAATTGTGTGTTGTTGTTGGTGATGACTCTGTTTGGCACACCAATACGACAGACTAGTCCCTTGAAGAACTTGATGGCTGATTGCGCTATCACCCTCCTCAATGGCTCCACTTCCGGCCACTTTGTGAACTTGTTGATTGCAACGTACAAGTACTCAAAGCCCCGACGACGCGGGGAAAGGGGCCTAGTATATCGAGCCCCTAGACCGAAAATGGCCAGGAAAGAGGGAACGTCTGAAGCGCTTGAGCTGGTGATGAAGCTTCTTCAAATGGAACTGGCACGCTTCACATCTGGTTACTAGTGCAGTTGCATATCCTGGAGGGCGTTGGGCTATAAAAAGCCTTGGCAGAATGCCTTGCCGGCAAGGGCTCTTGACCCTATGTGGGAGCCACACATGCCTTAGTGTATCTCCGCCAAAAGCTCCAGTCCGTCCACCCGAGGAATCCACTTCAATTTCACACCGTTCGGTCTCCTTCTGTACATGGCATTATCCACAGACTGGTACATGCTGGACCGACAGGCTACTTTCTCTGCCTCTTCTTGTTCCTCGGGGAGTTCTCCTGTTTGGAGGAAACGAACGGTTTGTTGCACCCATGCTGGAGCCTGGGGCTCGATGGCAAGGACCAAAGGCTCACATTTGGCTGTGGGGGCGGCCGCCTCTACGGTCGGGGCTTGGGCCCCTGCCGGAGGTTGCTGCTCCCCGGTAAGCTTGGGGTACCCAGCAACGTCCTTGCTGGCTGCTCCTGGGAGCTCAGTGGGAAAGTACTTTCCGGGACCCACTTTCCTTTGTTTGTTCTGCCCCGCAGATGGTTCAACGGATGGTTGGGTTCATTGAAGCACAAAGGTACCTGGTCCCATAGGTAGCTTGAGGGCAGCGTGTTTGGACAAGTCGTCGGCAATGATGTTCTCTGCTCGGGGAACATGCTCTGCCTACAAGCCGTTGAAGTGCTCCTCAAACTTTCTCACCTCATCCACATAGGCCTCCATCAACGGGCTCTGGTAATCTTTGTTAACTTGCCTGGCGACAAGCTGCGAATCACTCTTGACGATAAGCTTCCTAATTCATTGGTCTGTCGCGATCCTGAGACCAGCAAGCAGTCCCTCGTACTATGTAGTATTTTGTTGATTGTTCCCGGGGAAAGCGCATTTAGACCACGTACTTGAGGCGCTCTCTAGTGGGTGCGACGAGTAGCACGCCGGCACCAACACCTTGTAGTGAGAAAGCTCCATCAAAGTACATAATCTAATCACAGCTCGTCTCCTTGCCGGGAAGGGTGATCTGCTGAACCTCTTCGTCGGGCATTGAGGTCCATTCTGCTATGAACTCTACCAAGGCTCGGCTCTTGATGGTTGAGGTACTTTCAAACTTGAGTACAAAGCTCAACGGTTCCAACGCCCACTGCACAATCCTCCCAGTTGCATCTAGGTTGTGCAAGATCCATTGCAAAGGGAGGCAAGTGACGACAGTGATCTCATTTGCTTGGAAATAGTGGAGCAGCTTCCTCGAGACCATAAGGAGGCCGAAAAGTAGCTTCTGCATATCGGAATACCTTGATCTAGCCCCTGCAAGAGGGAACTGATAAAATAGACCGGGTGCTGCACCATCTTCTTCTTCTCGGCGACCTCGCCTTCTTGCGCAGACTCTGTCTTGCCTAGACCAAGCCTTGCCGGGGCCCCGCCTTAGCGGCGTCGGACCCTGCCGGGTAGAGCTCTAGCCCATCATCCGATGAATCCGTCACCATTGTTGCCTCTTCCTCAAACTCCCTTTGCGCCACTAGCACATCACCGACCACTTGATTTGTTGCCGCTAGATATACCAGTAACGGCTCTTGCGGTTTAGGTGTGACTAGTGTTGGTGTGGAGGAGAGGTATCTCTTCAAATCTTGCAGTGCTGCCTCTGCCTCCGGAGTCCATTTCATCGGACCCACCTTTTTCAAAATTTTGAAAAAGGGGAGGTCGCGCTCAGCAGATTTGGAGATGAACCTACTTAGTGCAGCAACACAACCGGCGAGCTTACGGACTTCCTTGACTCGTTTTGGCGCCTCGATCTGCTCAATCAGTTTGATCTTGCGGGGTTTGCTTCGATTCCGCATTGAGACATGAAGTACCCATGGATTTTGCCGGATGGGACACCGAACACACACTTCTCTGGGTTGAGCTTGAGGTTGATCTTGCGCAAGTTTGCAAATTTCTCCTCTAGATCTTGCATGAGAGTGGCCTTGTCCTTGGTTTTGACCACTATATCATCCATATAGGCTTCCATATTTCTATGTAGCTAGGGCTCAAAACTAATTTGGACTGCTCGGGAAAATGTCGAACCAGCGCTTTTCAACCCAAAAGGCATTCGCACAAAGCATTACGTGCCACATAGGGTGATGAACGATGTTTTCTCTTCATCTTCCTTCATCATGCACATCGATGTCGGGGCAAAGACACCTATGGGATCCTGGAGGTCACCGCGCCGCCCGTGGGTAGCACGGAGACGCTCTTAGACCCAGCGGCACATGCCTCGTCGTCTTGGTCACGAACTACGCCACTCGCTTGGTTCCGATTACTAGACTGTCGTGGAAGCTCGCGGGTCGCGCCTGTGCCACCATCCGCAACCGCTCGATCGCCCGTCCGTGCGCCCCTACCTGGCGCACCAAAGATGTCGAGGAAACGACACCTATGGTATCCTTGGGATCCGTTTTCCTACGGTTGCGGGGCGTAATGTTGTGCAAAGAGCTGGTCTAGACGATCAACATGTGGGAATTTTTACCCAGGTTCGGGTCGCAAGATGATGCGTAAAACCATAGTCCTGCTTGTCTGTGTATATTTGGTGTTCTCGAGCTCTTGCACTGGCCTCTATGCGTGGCTATTCAAAAAGTCTAAATTCTCTCTCAGTATGCTTTGGGCCTCCTTTTATACGTCAAAGGGGTTGCCACAACGACACATGGGAGGTGTAATGTTACTACAGTGTACAAGGTTATCCCCTAACATCTTAGGACAAATGCATTTAATGCGCCACCTATGTGTCCCCTAGCTTTATCGGGGACGGCAAGGAAGCTTGTCTCGCCCATTGCCGCCTCACCTTGCTCCGACACGCGTCCAGGCTGATGAGGCATGCGGCGTCACACTGGCTGCTAGCTACCGTGGTGACAGGGTCTTCACGAAGATCCGCATGCCACCACGCAGGTGCTTGTAGTTGGCGTAGGAGCCGCATGCTGCCACACAGGTGCTTGTGCAGTTGGCGAGTCGCTCATCGCGTAGGAGTGGCCACGGGGCGGCGAAACCTTGGTGGGTGCGGGCCTAGCTGCGGCCCCGCAGATGCCCCCGTCAAGGGGTCTTGCCGGGGTCTTGTGGCCGTCACGGCAAGGATCTTGCCGCGGGTCTTCGGTCGTCCCCGGCAAGGCTCTTTGCCGGGGGTCTTCGTCTTGTAGTCTCTTGTCTAGGTTTTTAGGTCCCTTGGCCCTACGAGAATCTGCATGCCACCGCGCAGGTGCCCCTTGAATCTTGGCCTTGACGTTGTCGATGGTGTCAGAGCTCTCGGACCCAAGGGTGGTGGCTTTGCTGGTGCTGGGCGAGCGGCCCCGGCAAGGCCCTTGCCGGGGGTATGTAGGCCGCCCCGGCAAGGGCATTGCTGTGGGAGGAGTCCACCTCGCCCCTCTGTCCTTCATGTCCCTGGCTTGAGCGTTGCCTTGGCAGCCTCGTCCTTTCCTTCTCGTGCTCCGCCAAGCTTGGCCATAGGCGCGGCTTCAACTGCCCCTGCACAAGTAAAGGGGTGCAAAAGGACCCCTACTTTTGTACACCAACACAGATTGTGCTCTGGGTTAAAAAAAATTGTAAGCCAGCACCTGATCATCCTTAATTCCTTGTCATTTCTTTCTTCTAGAAAATCCGGGTAAGTAGGCCAGCTTTATAATCAATTTGCTAATGTTGGTTTCTCACAAAGAAATATTGTGAAGAATAATTCATTTGACTCATCTCCCAATGCTTATCAAAAAAATATTGGTCTTTGAAATACTAATCTGATCTTCAGCGGGCTTGAAGATGTAAATCTTGCCAGTTTATCATTTCCAAAACTGTCGGCTTGTAAATATTGATGGCACCGGGTCACAATTGTTGCTAACATCAAGCTTGAAAATGTACCTCCCTTATATGCATATCACTTGTAGCCCCCAAGTCTTAAGAAGGGAGCATAGCAACAGCTTAAGACTTGCTTTAGTATAAATGTTGCAACCTTGAAGAAACACAGGTTGTTCATCTCAGTCACTAGTCAAAACTGAATATTCCACATAAGTAGCCCCCAAGTTTCGGGTTGTCATGCTTGCAGCACCCTGGGACTTGTAATTGCCTTATGCTCATAAAAAATTCAACTAGTGTAGCCCCTAAGGCCCGGGTCATTATGCAATAATGAGCAGGGACTTTTTAGATATGATAATGTAGACTCAAACAGTAGCGTCTAGCCCCCAAGGGCTGGCTCAGTAAGATAATACTGAGCTGGGACTTTATATATACTTCATTGAAAATAACATCATATAATGTAACCCCCACCATGGGGCTCGAACCCACGTCCATAAGGTTTAAGAGCTTTTGTACTCTACAAACTCAACAATAGACCCTTCAATATAATGGATTAAGGCTTGCGTACCTTGAATTTTTGACAGGAGAAATTGGTGGCCCCCAAGGGCCGGCTCATTATGATGTGATGGGTCGGGTCTTCGATAAGGCAAGTAAGAATGACTTTGCATTAGCCCCCAAGTTCCATGGTGCATGCTGGCAGTGACATGTGACTTGCATATTTAATGTAATTTCAACTAGAATAATGTAGCCCCCAAGTGCCGAGTCGTAAGCCTGCAGCGACTCGGTACTATTCCTTCCATTGTAGAATAAATCATATCCATTGATGAAATAATAGCCATTGCGCTAAAGAGACTTTGAAAACCTCAATCATAATACTGGTTATTGATAACCATAATAAAAATCCAGCCATGTTGGCTATTCAAGATTTGAATAATATAATCTGTCACGGGTATTGACCCGTAGGCATGCAATATCATGATTTTGATTGCTCAAGGAAAAGATATGCTGGCAACTTAACGCCCTCTATCAGGACGGGTTATTAACCCAAGACTCTCAAATATGAGTCATAGAATCAAGGCTACATGGCCTGTAAAAATTGGTTCATGCTGTTGGCTTATCATGCCAGACGCAGCAAAGGGTAACAACCCCAAAAATGCGTCAGAGATTAAACTCCAAGTGCACAAGCATATCATACTGGGGACTAATTTTCTAGAGCCTGAACGGGTTATCAAAAACCACGGATATGCGCAAATATGAGCCATAGAGATTAAGTCTACATGGCATGAATCATTCTAAACCATATGTCAATATGGTACAAAGATGAACCCAAAAATTGTTCAAATAGAAATAATAAATCAGAAAAACAAGGCTTTCATAGGCCGCCAAGCCTAAATCTCAAGTGCTTTCAAAGGGCCGCACAACCGCTGAGTTAAACCTTCATGCAAACCTCATAAGCCGGGCCTCACATGACCAATTGTTGTTTTAACTTGTATAAGATTGACTGTCAAAAGTACGGCGGGTCATTCCAGTCAATCTGGGCAGAGTGGCAGACTTAAAAAGGCAGGATAACCCGGGTTTTTAGGTGAATACACCTCGCTTTCAAGCCTGGCTTTATTACAAGGGTCATAAAAGCTCTTGTCCATTGAACAAAGAGCCCCCAAGTAATATTTTATTAAAGGCATACAAGCCGGATCAAGAGGGTAATCAAGGCTCCTCTCATTAAGTAGGTCGCCCCCAAATGATATCAAAGCAGGGTACCTATGTTTGAGTTGTGCTTTGCAACAGACTCTCTTTGGTCCATTTAACCTGGTAGCGAGCCCCCAAGTGTTTTGTAATCATGGCGTATAAGCCGGATCATGAGATTAATCATAGCTATGCTCAATGAGGAGGAAGCCCCCAAGTGATCAATAATATGAAAGCCAACAAGGCAGGATACCCATGTTTGAACGGCACATCGTGGCAGCAAGCTCTCTTTGGCAACCTTTAATTTTTCTCATAACTCGAACTTTGCGAGAGATGAATTCTTCTTGAGCCGGGACTTTGAACCGGATATTGAGAGCTTCAAAGCTTCGTGGGAGACAGATTTCTCTTGAACCGGATTTTAAACCGGATATTGAGAGCTTCAGTGCTTTGTGGGAGAGTCATTTCCCTTAAACTGGATTTTAAACCGCAATCTTCATTTTGAGCCGGAATATTTCTGACGACCTTTATATTTTCATCAAATCAGCACCCTCCGGGATCAGGTTATTTTCCCCTCCAATGACCCGGGATTCTTGAATTCACTAAAACCGGCCAATTCTGCCGAGTCATGTCATGTAGCCCCCGAGTCTCAAGACGACTCGAGAAGTTGGCTTGAGATTCTTCATACTTGGCCGTGATATAAACCGGCATATAGTTGAACAGCGGAACGGTGAAATTTATGTAAACCGGAGGCTTGAAGCGAACTGACAATCTTCGCAACACTTATGGCACACTTCCGGTCTGAATTATTGAATAAACCTCCACGATATGACCGTCACTTTTTGAAGTAGATAATTTTGTCCGCGGAGTTTATGATCACCACGGTGAAGCTAAAGTCCATCACAGCCAAGTCGGCCATAGGAGCAGACAGATGAGCCGGCCGCGGCATTGTAAGCCGGTGCGGACGGTGAGTTAGCCGCATCAGGTTGATGTAGACTGGACCACAGAGGCTGTGGCTTGCACATGTATTCATTGAGCTTTATGGCGCGGTCAGATGCTGGTGCATCATACTGATGGCGTGAGCTTATCCATGACGATTACTCTTAAAGTGAACAATTGTCCTGCATACAAAAATATCGCAAATTAGAGTAATTGCCCACACAAAAATTAATACGTGCTATTAAAACAGATTGGACTGATATCACCTGAATTTTTGTCGGGCGAACGTGGACACTAGCGTTCAATAATACAGGATCAGTACATCTCCTCTAGATTCCTATTTTTTATCTAGGGAATCACGCCATGCATCGCTGGATAATCTGATCCTTTCTGTCGAGTGCTTGACTGGCAATGTTTTTTTTATAGAGAAAAGGCATGCGCCCAACTTTATAAATAAAGACATAAGCCAGGTAGCAACACACAGAGGTTCAAAACACACAACCAGCAAGACCCGAAGCAGGGTCAAACGAAGGAGAGTTAAAGGGGGTACATGGCTCCCTAGCCAATACACGACACGCAGGCCAGGAAGTTTACTGACCAAAAGCGACTGGCCAACGAAGCTCAAACCAACTAAGCATCCTGCTCTTGTCTGCATAGATTAGACGCCGAGGCCCGAAATTTGGAGATCAACTTAGACATCGCATCTTGGTCGTCCACCTTAGTCAATGATTTCCACTGTTGCAAGAGAGCACACAATTTAAATAAGCAATCAGCAGGTTTAGCCGGAAACACATGTTCAATAGTAAATTTAATCCTAGTCGTCCAAAGAGACCAACAAATTGCTCCTAGGCCCACCCAAAAGATATGTCTGGTAACGCCCAACAATTTATTAGCAAGGGCCCCGAGCTTAGAGAAAGAAGTAGGATCCCAGGCTACATGAAGCCACTCTGTGATGCAACTCCAGATAAGCTTAGCCAGGGCACAATGGAAGAAGATATGAGTCGTATCCTCCAAGTCACCACACAAGGCACAAAATTGAGACCCCGGACCATTCCTCTTACAAATTTGGTAGGCCGAAGGCAGCCGACCCCTAAAAGCTTGCCATAAGAAAATGACTGACACTGTCTCCTTGGATGTACGACCAGCACTCCTAGTTGGACATTGAACCGTGCATGAAGGTACTGCAAGTGCATGGAAAGTGAATAGTATATGCGTGTGATTAGCACTCCGGCCACATAACATGCACGTACCAGGTTTTTTCTTTCTTCTCCCTTTCTTCAACGGAGAGATTGAACAGGTTGAAACAAAAGTGATGCCCGGCCACGGCAACATCAGGGCCGCTCGGAGACTCATATGCGGCCGTAGCAGAGGCGGCAAGCCGGCTTGAACGGGGATCACAGCGGAGTCCATGGCGGTGGCAACCTGCGAGCTGAGCTATGGCAGAGGCAGCTTTGTGAGCCTGCAGCAGCGCGGGGGGCCACGGTGGCGGTCGCGCCTCAAGGCAGCCATGGAGGTGGCTCACAAGCGGCGCTTTGGCTATGTCTGCGAACATGGGCGGCTCGTGGACGGTGGCCGGTTCATGTGACGTCGGCTCGGAAGTGGCTTGTTGAAACGACAGTGTCGGCGTCGGCAGATCGATGTTGTGGTTTGGACGGAAGGCAAGGCTGGTTGAGGTTGCGTAGCCGTGGAGGTGATTCATCGAGCGGTGGCTGAAACAGCAGGGGAAGCGCGAGGCCAAGGTGAGACCAGTGCACGGGCGGCTCGGAGGCGCCAGACCACGGCAACGAGGGGCAGTTCGGCGACGGTGAACAAGGCAGGTCACAGGAGGAGTCCGAGCCCGTGGACCATCCGAGTCCACGGCGGGTCAATGGATCCATATTAACCAAGGCCTGCGGGACTTAGCGCTGATAGCTTGCCTCTGATCGATCTCTTCTTCCTTGGTATTCACATGCTAAACCCACGTAGTAGATTTTCCTTACTTAATTCTTGGATTAACCTCCTGGTAGATTTCTTATATGCACATAGCAACCAGAGTTCACAAAAGGAAACCGACTTGGCTTCAGGTGACGGTCTCGGTGACTCCTGTACGCCGCGGCGGCGACTCGACAAATCAAACAAAAAACAACCGTATTTTGACGATTTTGATCCGCATGGATGAAACCCCCTTTGCACTCGGCTTCTCGCGGCGATGTAGCAAAAAGTGATCCGACCACGACAGATCGCCAAAACCAGCTCTTCTTCATTTGGCAAATTGCATACTTCTCGATCCCTGGGAAAGATCCCTCGAAAAACTCATGACCACCGTGTGTGAGCCCCACGGTGGGCGCCAACTGTCGTGGATTTGTCACGACAGATGTCCTAGTGTGAGGACTTAGTCGTGAGGCCAACGCATCTAGCTTGAGAGGGGTTGATTGAAATTGAGAGATGCAACACAAGACAAGGGTTTAGACAGCTTCGGGCCCCAGGAAACATCATCCGGTAACAACCCTACATGTTGTTTATGGCTATGCCTCATTATGATCATCAGAGAATCGCCGCATAAACCGGCTCTCTGATGTCTACTACACAACCTTCTTCTTGTAGACGTTGCTGGGCCTCCAAGTGCAGAGGTTTGTAGGACAGTAGCAAATTTCCCTCAAGTGGATGACCTAAGGTTTATCAATCTATGGGAGGCGTAGGATGAAGATGGTCTCTCTCAAGCAACCCTGCAACCAAATAACAAAGAGTCTCTTGTGTCCCCAACACACCCAACACAATTGTAAATTGTATAGGTGCACTAGTTCGGCGAAGAGATGGTAATACAAGTGCAATATGGATGGTAGATATAGGTTTTTGTAATAAGAAAATATAAAAACAACAAGGTAGCAAGTGGTAAACGTGAGCATAAACGGTGTTGCAATGATAGGAAACAAGGCCTGAGGTTCATACTTTCACTAGTGCAAGTTCTCTCAACAAGGATAACATAATTGGATCATATTACTCGCCCTCAACATGCAACAAAGAGTCACTCCAAAGTAACTAATAGCGGAGAACAAACAAAGAGATTATGGTAGGGAACGAAACCACCTCAAAGTTATTCTTTCTGGTCGATCTATTCAAGAGTCCGTAGTAACGTTCAATCTATCATAGAGTTCGTACTAGAATAACACCTTAAGACACAAATCAACCAAAACCCTAATGTCACCTAGATACTCCACCGTCACCTCAAGTATCCGTGGGCATGATTATATGATATGCATCACACAATCTCAGAAACATCTATTCAACCAACACATAGAACTTCAAAGAGTGCCCCAAAGTTTCTACCGGAAAGTCAAGACGAAAACGTGTGCCAACCCCTATGCATAGATTCCCAAGGTCACGGAACCCGCAAGTTGATCACCAAAACATACATCAAGTAGATCACATGATATCCCATTGTCACCACAGATAAGCACGTGCAATACATACATCAAGTGTTCTCAAATCCTTAAAGACTTAATCCGATATGATAACTTCAAAGGGAAACCTCAATCCATTACAAGAGAGTAGAGAGGGAGAAGCATCATAAGATCCAACTAGAATAGCAAAGCTCGCGATACATCAAGATCGTGCCATCTCAAGAACACGAGAGAGAGAGAGAGAGAGAGAGAGAGAGAGAGAGAGAGAGAGATCAAACACATAGCTACTGATACATACCCTCAGCCCCGAGGGTGGACTACTCCCTCCTCGTCATGGAGAGCGCCGGGATGATGAAGATGGCCACCGGTGAGGGTTCCCCCCTCCGGTAGGGTGCCGGAACGGGGTCTAGATTGGTTTTCGGTGGCTACAGAGAATTTCGGAGGCGGAACTCCCGATCTAGGTTAATTTTCGAAGGTTTCAGTATTTATAGGATTTTTTAGCGTAGGGAACAAGTCAGGGGGCTTCTGGGCTTTCCACGAGATAGGAGGGCGCGCCCCCTACCCAGGGCACGCCCCCCACCCTCGTGGGAAGCCCGTGGCTCTCCTAGCCCGACTCTTTTACTTCGGGGGCTTCTTTTGGTCCGGAAAAAATCATCAAAAATTGGCACGTCAATTGGACTCCGTTTGATATTCCTTTTCTGTAAAACCCTAAAACAGGAGAAAAACCAAAACTGGCACTGGGCTCTGGGTTAATAGGTTAGTCCCAAAAATCATATCAAAGTGTATATAAAAGCCCATAAGACATCCTAGAAGGATAATATAATAGCATGGAACAATCAAAAATTATAGATACGCTGGAGACGTATCAAGCATCCCCAAGCTTAATTCATGCTCGTCCTCGAGTAGGTAAATGATAAAAATAGAATTTTTGATGTGGAATACTAACCAACATAATTTTTAATGTAATTCTCTTGATTGTGGTATGAATGTTCATATCAGAAAGATTCAAGACAAAATTCTATATTGACATAAGAAATAATAATACTTCAAGCATACTAACAAAGCAATCATGTCTTCTCAAAATACTATAGCTAAACAAAGTTATCCCTACATAATCATATAGTCGGGCTATGCTCCCTCTTCATCACACAAAATATTCATATCATGCACAACCCCGATTTCAGCCAAGCACTTGTTTTCATACTCTATTCCTTCAAACCTTTCAACTTTCACGCAATACATGAGCGTGAGCCATGGACATAGCACTATGGGTGGAATAGAATGGTGGTTGTGGAGAAGACAAAAAGGAGGAAGATAGTCTCATATCGACCAGGCGTATGAACGGGCTATGGAAATGCCCATCAATAGATATCGATGTGAGTGAGTAGGGATTGCCATGCAACGGATGCACTAGAGCTAAAAATGTATGAAAGCTCAACAAAAGAAACTAAGTGGGTGTGCATCCAACTTGCTTGCTCATGAAGACCTAGGGCATTTGAGGAAGCCCATCGTTGGAATATACAAGCCAAGTTCTATAATGAAAATTCCCACTAGTATATGAAAGTGACTAAACATGAGACTCTCTATCATGAAGAACATGGTGCTGCTTTGAAGCACAAGTGTGGAAAAAGATAGTAGCATTGTCCCTTCTCTCTTTTCTCTCATTTTTTTGGAGGGGCTTTCCTCTTATTTTTTAGCCCCTCTCTATTTTATGGGCCATCTCCTTTTTTATTTGGCCTTTATCTTTTTTTTTCCTCACACGGGACAATGCTCTAATAATGAAGATCATCACACTTATATTCATTTGCAACTCGATACTAGAACAAAGTATGACTCTACATGAATGCCTCCGATGGTGTACCGGGATGTGCAATGAATCAAGAGTGACATGTATGAAAAATTATGCATGGTGGCTTTGCCACAAATACGATGTCAACTACATGATCATGCATGGCAATATGACAGTATGAAGCGTGTCATATGAACGGAACGGTGGAAAGTTGCATGGCAATATATCTCGGAATGGCTATGGAAATGCCATGATAGGTAGGTATGGTGGATGTTTTGAGGAATATGTATGGTGGCTGTTTTGAGGAAGGATATACAGTGGGTGTATGGTACCGGCAAAAGTTGCGCGGTACAAGAGAGGCTACCAATGGTGGAAGGGTGAGAGTGCGTATAATCCATGGACTCAACATTAGTCATAAGAACTCATATACTTATTGAAAAAATCTATGAGTCATCAAAACAAAGCAATCAATGCATGCTCCTAGGGGGGAGGTTGGTAGGAGTTAACCATCGCGCGCCCCCGACCTCCACACAAAGGTTGACACTTTACAAATACCTCATGCTCTAACTTCATCACAAAGCGGTTCACCATATGTGCATGCTACGGGAATCAGTAACCTTAACACAAGCATTTCTCAATTTCATAATAACTCCACTAGCATGACTCTAATATCACTATCCTCATATCTCAAAACATTTATCAAGCATCCAACTTCTCATCATATTCAATGCACTTAGTGTGAAAGTTTTTACTACATTGATCGCGGATGTCTATCATGTGAAGGCTAGTTTTACAGCCAATGCACATTACCATGCTGTTTTAATAGACTCTCAAAAGGATATAAGTAAAGCATGAGAGTTCATCTATTTCTTCAAAATAAAACCACCATCGTGCTCTAACAGATATAAGTGAAGCACTAGAGCAAACAACAAACTACTCCGAAAGATATAAGTGAAGATCAATGAGTAGTTGAATAATTATGTAACTATGTGAAGACTCTCTAACATTTAAGAACTTCAGATCTTGGGATATTATTCAAACAGCAAGCAAAACAAAATAAACTAAATTGACGCTCCAAGCAAAACACATATCATGTGGTTAATAAAAATATAGCTCCGAGTATAGTTACCGATGGATGAAGACGAAAGAGGGGATGCCTTCCCGGGGCATCCCCAAGCTTAGGATTTTGGTTGTCCTTGAATTTTACCTTGGGGTTCCATGGGCATCCCCAAGCTTAGGCTCTTGCCACTCTTTGTTCCATAGTCCATCAAAGCAATACTCAAAACTTGAAAACTTCACAACACAAAACTTAGACAAAAATCTCGTGAGCTCCGTTAGTATAAGAAAGCAAACCAATACTCAAAGGTATTGTAATGAATTCATTATTTGTTTATATTGGTGTTAAATCTACTGTATTCCAACTTCTCTATGGTTCATACTTCCCAATATTACTCATAGATGCATTGAAATAAATAAACAACACACGAAAAAACAGAATCTGTCAAAAACATAACAGTCTGTAGTAATCTGCAGGTTTCGCATACTTCTGTAACTCCAAAAAATTCAAACTAAATTGGTAAACGTGAGTAATTTGTCTATTAATCATCTGCAAAAAGAATCAACTAAATAGCACGCTCCAGTAAAATCTGATGACTATTCTAGCGAGCGCTAACGATTCTGTTTTTCACAGCAAGATCATATAAACTTCACACAAGTCTTCCCAAAGGTTCTACTTGGCACAAACACTAAATTAAACACAAAACCACATCTAAACATAAGTTAGATGCAATATTTATTCCCAAACAGAAGCAAAAGCAAAGAAAACAAAATAAAGTTGGGTTGCCTCCCAACAAGCGCTATCGTTTAACGCCCCTAGCTAGGCATGATGATTTCAATGATGCTCGCATAAAAGATAAGAACTGAAACATAAAGAGAGCATCATGAAGAATATGACTAGAACATTTAAGTCTAACCCACTTCATATGCATAGGGATTTTGTGAGCAAACAACTTATGGGAACAATAATCAACTAGCATAGGGAAGCAAAACAAGCATAGCTTCAAAACTTTAAGCACATAGAGAGGAAACTTGATATTATTGCAATTCCTACAAGCATATGATCCTCTCTCATAATAATTTTCAGTAGCATCATGAATGAATTCAACAATATAACCAGCACATAAAGCATTCTTTTCATGATCAACTTGCATAGAACTTTTACTACTCTCCACATAAGCAAAATTCTACTCATTCAGAATAGTGGGAGTATCATAAGAGACTTGAATACTATAGATTGTTTCCACATTGAAAGAGTAATGTTTAGAAAAAGGGTAATCATAATCATGACAAGTTTGATAAATATAATCATCACTACTTTTTATAGCATAAGTTTCATCACAATAATCATCATAAAGAGGAGGCATGCTTTCATCATAATAGATTTGCATATCAAGACTTGGGAGGCTAAAAAGATCATCTTCATCAAGTGTAGCATCCCCAAGCTTGGGACAAACATTAATTACAGCAAATAAATTCTCAAATATATCATGCGCATCAAACATAGCATCCCCAAGCTTGGGCCTTTTCATATCATATGCATAATCACTCTCATCATTAATAGTATGGATAGCACCGATAGCATAGCAATTATTATCATCACAATGAGTAATAGGAGCAACATCATTTGGGAGGGATACCTTTTTATCTTTGCCAATTAATATCATGTTTATTATGTTGGGAAAATGTTAAAACCAATGTTAGGCCTTACTGAAGGAGTGTTATTCAAAGCGAACTGTCAAGGAGGGCCCATAAACCCCAATCACGTTAGGAACGCAAAATCAAGGAACATAACACCGGTTTAGCGGAAACGAGGGCGACAAGAGTGAAACAAAACACCAGGCAAAAGGCCAATCCTTCCACCCTTTACCAAGTATCTATGTCCATTAATTAAGTAAGAGATATTGAGATATTTCAACATATCCATGTTACTACATGGAACAACTTGCAACTTCACCTGCAACTAGCAACGCTATAAGAGGGGCTGAGCAAATCGGTAACATAGCCAAACAACGGTTTGTTGGGATGGTGAAAAAAGTTAGAGGTTGTTTCGTGGCATATTGGGAGGCTTGATAAACAAGTGGTGCGTAGCACGACATATAGCGATAGCATCGAGACAACTAGCATAGCAAAGATATTAGTGAGATCCAAGCTAACGGTCATCTTGCCTGAGATCCCGCTAGGAAGAATACTGAGTCCATGAAGAAGACGAAGCCACGAAGATGAAACAAGCGTGGTTGAACGAATGCTCACGATCGCAACGAAGCAGGAACTAACGAGAACAAGCAAACAACATGGTAAACTCACAACACGTAAACGTGGCATGATTCTCAACCAAGTGTGATGCATGACAAGGCTACATGATGCAACTCATGGTAGGATATGATGCATACAAGAACATCACAAGAAGCAAGTTTAAATGAGGTCGGAAACAACATATTAAAAATCCGGTAAGTCCTCATATGCAAAATTTCGAAATTGGTCCAGATATGATTAACACATTATGTTAAAGTTGTTAAACAGCAAGTTCAGATGCACCATGATGATATACACGACTTTCTAGCCAAGTTCCATATAAATTTCATTTAATTCGGAGCTACGGCCTAGAAGATATGAGCAAAACAAGTTAAACATGCCATTGATGCAAAATGCATTCAAACATCAAGCACAACACTCAAAACATGGATGCAACATGACATGATGCATGTACATGCAAAACCAAGCAAGTTTCATATAGAGCTTGCTCCAAACGGAGCCACGGATCCACACATACACATGAAACAAGTTTGAAACACAATATGTCCAAAACAGCAACTAGGCATCTTACGAGCATCAAAACAACATGCTACAAGAACAAGATAGGCACAAACATGATATGAACTTGAAGTACAGGTAACATGCTTGAAATAATATCAAGGTTCGGGTTCATAGGCATAATCCAACATGATCAAAGCAACAAGCAACTTTATAACACAGATTGGGACTTGGTGAAAAACTGGGCATATGCATGAGCAGAGTTAATATGTTGGCATGTTGGAGGCAAGAAACAAGTATGCTACAGTGCATGAACATGGCATCAAAAGGTATAGAATGCTATTCCATAACATGGAGCACAAAAAACACAACATGTCATATACATAGGAGCAACAAGTTCATGGCATTCATCAAAACAACATGCAAACATGAAATAGCAGATTCTCAGACTTAGTGAAAATCTGGGAATGCAAAACAGTAACATTATGATGCCAACTTTGGAGGCACATAACAGCAAGCATAGAAATTTAATAAACATGGAAAGGTCACAAATATTAAGTAGACATGGCATACTTCCAATTAGACCAAAGGAACAATTTATAGGATGCATAGGTTGATTACAATAAGCTTTGCAAAATGGAGCATGATGTTAACAGACTGACAGTTATATCATGATGATAACTTGAGAACAAGAAAGAGACATGCTACAGCAACTTTACATAGCAACGAAGGGCATGGTTGGATAGATCATAACATGATCTTCAAAACATGCTCACTAGACATCTCCAAAATATGCATATAGTTGATGGTAGCATCAAGTTAACATGGCATCACAATATAACTAATTCGGCACTTAACAACAACATGCACTTTTGCAAGAGATATTAACATGTCAAGATGCATCCTAACATGTACGCCATTGCAACCATCATGTTGAGCACTCTGAGATGAACATTTTGATATATCATACGCTCCATTCGGATAAACATGCACACAGTTATGGCATCTCAAACAAGCACACATGAGATGATTTTTTAGGGGCTTAGCCAAATTATCACCTCGCGAAAACGGGATGAAGTTGTACGACGCGGGGCGGCATGTTTGGTAGGAGGTCTTGGAGTGGATGAGCTAGATCGGGAGAGGGAGGTCCCGGTCGAGCTTGTGGCCGGCCATGGCCCCGGCGCGAGCAGGAGGTAGCTCCGGTGAGCTAGAAGGCCGGAGGGGTCAGGAGATGCCATGGCGGCGCGGCCAGGAGCTCTGGTGGCGCGGAGCTTGGGGCGGCGCCGATGGGCAAACTCGGCGGCGCAGGGCCGGTGCAGCGAGGCGGCCGGGTCGGCGCTGAGGGCAGACACGAGGCGGCGCGGCTCGGATGGAGGCGGGGGAGCGAGGAGGCGGGTGCTGTTGGCAGGGAGCGGCGAGGGGCGGCACGCGCGGGCTCGGGACGAGCCCCGATGGGCTCCAGAGAGCCCGCGCAGGCCTGGGTGGGCCTCGATGGCGCTGGAGGCGGGGGAAGGGATGCGTGGCTACATGTGGTTGGCTACAGGAGGCGGGGTGGCGACGTGGCGGGCCCGATCGGCCGGGGTGATGCCTCAGTTGGCGGCGTGACCTCTGGGCCGGTGACAAGTGGCGGATTGGAGGTGGTTACACGTGGAATTTGAGGAGGGGGAGACTAGAGGTAGGTGGTGAGGCTATGCTGCCCAAAATGGCATGGGGAGGTCTATATATAGCAGATTTAGCTAGGGTTGGGGTTTTTCAGACCCTTCGATGATGATCAGACGGCTCTTGTCGTGTAATTAACACGTCAGATGTCCGGTTTACGGACTTAGTGGTGAGGCCGCGCATCTATGTAGTAGCTTGAGAGGGGTTGAGCGGAATCGAGAGATGCGATGCAAGACACGGATTTAGACAGCTTCGGGCCCCGGGAAACATCATCCGGTAATAACCCTACGTGCTGTTTGAGGCTAGATCTCATTATGATCCTCATGGTGTCGCCGGTAAACCGGCTCTTGGTGTCTAACCCTAGAAACTTGTCTAAACTTCTCCTCTAACTTGTAACTCTAAAACCCCTATCCTCTTTGGGGAGCCCTGCCCCTCCTTATATATGTTGAAGGGGCGGGTTACATGACTAGTCCTAGTAGGACTAGGATTGATCTATTACAAGGAGTCCTAGTCTTGCTTCCTTTGTATGAGAATATTCCTTGCGCTTTATTCATAAACCGGCCCACTATTAATATGAACCGGCCTTCTGGGCCTTGGGCCTTGTCATCCATGATCCGCCTGTCGGGTTACCAATATTTTAGCCAAGTGTAAACCGTCTTAAGTATAATGTCCAGTCCGGCCGGGTTATAATTCCGGCCGGTTCATACCGCGGGGTATATCCCCGACATTAGCCCCCAAGTTTATCTTGGATGTGTCCATGGTAAACTTATGCTCCAAAACAAACACAAGAACAAATTTGATATGTTGTGCTCCGAGTTTAAGAATTCTTGTAAACCGGCACCTGATCATCCTTAAGTCCTTGTACTTTCCTTCTTCTAGAAAATCCGGGTCAACAGACCAACTTCATAATCAACTTGCTTGCATAAGAAATATTGTAAATAAAGAATCCATTTGAATCGGCTTTTAATGCTCTGACTTGACAAAAATATTGGTCTTTGAAATATTCAACTGATATCCAGCCGGCTTGAAGATGCAGAACTTGCCGGTTTATGATTGCCAAAATTGTCGGGTCACACAATTAATCTGATTTGCCAGAACTGAAAATTTGAAGATGTTCCTCCTTTATATGCATATTACCTATAGCCCCCAAGTGTCGGGTCATTATGTAATAATGAGCAGGGACTTTGTATATATTCCATTGAAAATAGCCTTGTATAATCTTGAAGAAATCCAGATTGTTCATCCCAATCACTATGAAACTGAATGTTCCATATTATGTAGCCCCCAAGTGCCGGGTCATTATGCAATAATGAGCAGGGACTTTGAAAATATGATCATGTAAACTTGAATAGCAACATATAGCCCCCAAGTGCCGGGTCATTATGCAATAATGAGCAGGGACTTTGTAGATATATTTATTGAAATGAACATTATATAACGTAACTTCCATCGTGGGGTTTGAATCCACGTCCACAAGGTTAAGAGCTTTGTGCTTTACCAACTGAGCAGTGGACCTTTCAATATAATGGATGAATACTTGTGTACCTTGAATTGTTGACAGGAGCGATTGGTAGCCCCCAAGTTCCGATTTAGCTACATTTAGAAGGTGAACCGGTACTTCCAGATGAAGCAAATGATCTTTCCATTAGCCCCCAAGTGTCAAGTAGACAACTTGCTTGTGTGCTTGAGACTTTTGTCTTTGAATTGCTGCTGTTTTACTACTTCAACTGCCCATTAGCCCCCAAGTGTCAAGTAGACAACTTGTTTGTGTGCTTGAGACTTGTGTATTTGATGTAATCTCAATCTGAATAATGTAGCCCCCAAGTGCCGGGTTGTACGCCTGCGGCGACTCGGGACTATTCCTTTGTAGAATAAATCACTTCCATCGTTGAAATAATATCCATTGCGCTTTAGAGCGACTTTGAAGATCTCAATCATAATATTGATAACCATAATAAGAATCCAACCATGTTTAGCTATTGAAGAATATAATCCGGTTTGAAGACCGGTTCCAGTGATGTTTGATCACAATCAGGCCAGGTTAATAAACACCGGTCATTATTTTATCTCATACTGGCGATTTATAGTCAAAAGCCAGGCCGGTTTTAATAAACACCGGTCATTATAACTGATCATGTACTGCCAATTTGTATTTAAAAACAAGATACTTCATACCTGCGATCAAGTATGCTTGATATTTTTAATCCGGTAGAACCTTAAAATTTCTTGATGTAGATCTTCATGGATCCAATAACAAACCCGGGTTTTGATAACAGATACCGGTTCATCTTGTGCTGAAAAACTTTGTTCCGAAATTTGTGGCTTGTTGCCTGATAGATGATCCGGGTTATAATGAACACCGGTTTATTCATGCTGGTATTCATGACCCAGACTTTTCACTTTATAGATATGTGGTCAGCTTCTGTAGCTGTTCCACTCCGGTTTAAAGGGTTATAAAACACAAACACCAAAAGATGCAAATTTTGCAAATAAGACCATGTAGTCGAGGCTTTTTAAGAGCTGCCAGGCTCAAAGCAAGGTTCAGCCAATCACTGGATGTGGATTATCCATCTTTCCAGAGGGCCTAGCCAATCACTGAATGTGGATTATCCATCTTTTCAGAGGGCCGATAGAACCGCAAATAAAAAATTGAGCCAATCACTGGATGTGGATTATCCATCTTTCCAGAGGGCCTAGCCAAGCACTGAATGTGGATTATCCATCTTTTCAGAGGGCCTCCATGGTTCCTCGAACCTGTGGGTAAATTGACTATCCATAAGAATTTTAGCCAATCACTGAATGCGGGTGAACCCGACTGTCCAGAGGGCCTCCATGGTTCCTCGAACCTGTGGGTAAATATAAACCAATCACTGGATGGATTACCATCCAGAGGGTTTCCGTGAAGCGTCCTTTTTGAGCCGGATGTGACCTCATGTTCTTTCAGGGAGTTTTATTGTTGCTGAGCGCATATGTTCTGCAAAACCAGATAAACTGATCAAAGCATCTTATTTTCTTAAAAAATAATATATAATAAGAGAAATAATATTGTAGATGGATATCACCTGAGTGAATTTGAACCGGTATGTTGAATAGACCGGATCACAGGGTGGTCAGTAAAACGACCGCAGTATCAGAGGCGGCTCAAACAGTTAAACCGGCTATGGGGTTGTAAACCGGCGGAGACGAGCAAGTTGTCCTCCGTATTGTAAACTGGTGCTATCGCATAAGACAACCACGGCTTTGTAAACTGGTGCGGGAGTCCGTTGAGTAACGGTGTTCACTTGTATCGAATGATGTTGGCGGGCCTCCATCTCCGCGGTATAATACCATTTTATAATGAATAATTTTTCTGATTCGCCTGGAGAATGGATGAGTTGGCCGTGGTATTTGTAGACCGGTGAGACGCGTATCCGCTGGGCCGGTTTACGAGGACGGGTGCGGCACTGGCTTGTTGATGTAGACCGGAGCGCGGAAGCGGTGGCGTGCGCACGTCCATTGGCGAGGGAGTCAGCCGCGGTGTTGGAAACCAGCGCGCGTGGGCGCGGATAGACGGGCTGGCCGGTATGCAGATGTAAACCGGATCGCAACATGCATGCTCGCGAAGCCGCGCAACATAGCTAAGCGTGCATCCGTGGCCTGCCCTGATGATGATCCGGCTGCCGCTTTTAATAGTCGTCCTGCATAAAAATATTACATGCGAGAGTAATTGTTGTCGGATGAGTTAATGTATACTGATAAAATATATAGGAAGAATATCACCTGGGTTTGTTCGGACGTCGGATGATTCTTATGGTAACTCAGTGTTCACACGTCCTAGTGGATAGTAGTGTAGCAGTTGATGATTTAACCTTGGTCTTCTCTCATAAAGCAGCGGCAGGTCGATCAGCGCTCGCCTGGGGACTTGTCTCCGTTTGGTACGGAGCAGCTATGCGTCGGAGTAAGGGCCATGCAGGGTGGATCACGGACTTGGCGTCCCGAGGCGAGCGACAGGGGAATCAATTTGGCAGTGGCCCCGAGCTCCTTGCGTACTAGCAACAACATCCAGTGCCATGTTGGCTTGATGTGATATTGTCTTTTTCTATGATGTGGAGTGCCTTCGTGGCAGAGGAAAAGGTAGCAGTCCATGGTTGATTGCTACGGCCTATAATTTGTAGACGCAGGGCAGCAGCGACTCGGAATAGACGGCCGCTCGACGCACACTGGAATAACTCGGGGCCAGCTTGACCCGGTGGCAAGTCGTGCTGAATAGGGTCGGCTCGATCCGGAGGCGGAGGCTGCTGATTGGGCCCGTGGCCGCGGATGAAGACGCGAACGAGAGGCGAGGCCCAACCGTGACTCGGACAAGAGGCGAGATACGATGGCGATTCGGACGGGAGATAACTCGCGTCCTGTAGTAGCAGAGGACGGCTCGCGGCCGGCGGCTTTCACCACAGCGTCGGGCGGATCAGGGCTTTGCTGGTAGGTTAACGGAGAAGACCCGCGGCGGATCACATTGGCGGTGATCCTCACCTCGGTGCAGGCAGGGCGGCAGCTCAGATGATCTTCGTTAAGAGGCGGCTCCTGGCGCGAGCGGCTCAAAGCAGGGGGTTGCTGACCTGGCGCACCATGGCGGAGAGGGAGCAGCGACTTAGCGCAACACTAAGTTAAGTGGCACCTCGGCGCGGTGTGAACGATGAACCGGCAGTGAGTTTCGGTGGTAATCCGTTGATTCGACGGCGGTTTGCACGATGCGGGCGACTCAGCCACAAAGTAGAGTCCGAGTCCTTACTATGTTGTTCTTTCCTTTTATTCCTTTTCCTTTCCTTTTGATGCGGTCAATGGATACAGTAAAGAGGAGGTCTTCTTCCAACGCATCATTGCAGTACGGCCTTTGATCTTGGTGACTTGATAACGCTCGAACAAATCGCAGGACGGTGGCGGTTTAACAAACCGCACACTAATTTTTCTTGAACTTTAATCTCATGGATCGTAAAATCTTCGTCCGGAAAATTGCAAAACTCCTCTATCCCCGAAGAGATCCCTCCAAGAACTCAACACCACTATGCGCTGCCCAACGGTGGGCGCCAACTGTCGTGGAATTAACACGTCAGATGTCCGGTTTACGGACTTAGTGGTGAGGCCGCGCATCTATGTAGTAGCTTGAGAGGGGTTGAGCGGAATCGAGAGATGCGATGCAAGACACGGATTTAGACAGCTTCGTCCTTGGGAAACATCATCCGGTAATAACCCTACGTGTTGTTTGAGGCTAGATCTCATTATGATCCTCATGGTGTCGCCGGTAAACCGGCTCTTGGTGTCTAACCCTAGAAACTTGTCTAAACTTCTCCTCTAACTTGTAACTCTAAAACCCCTGTCCTCTTTGGGGAGCCCTGCCCCTCCTTATATATGTTGAAGGGGCGGGTTACATGACTAGTCCTAATAGGACTAGGATTGATCTATTACAAGGAGTCCTAGTCTTGCTTCCTTTGTATGAGAATATTCCTTGCGCTTTATTCATAAACCGGCCCACTATTAATATGAACCGGCCTTCTGGGCCTTGGGCCTTGTCATCCATGCTCCGCCTGTCGGGTTACCAATATTTTAGCCAAGTGTAAACCGTCTTAAGTAGAATGTCCAGTCCGGCCGGGTTATAATTCCGGCCGGTTCATACCGCGGGGTATATCCCCGACAGGTCTGGTTGGAGGAAGGGGTAGGTTGGGCCTAGTGGGTGGTAGTGAGCTGTGTAGGAGAGGTCTCGAGCTGTGAGGAGAGAAGAGAAGAGGCCCGGCGACAGTGTTTCGGAGACCGAAACATTCGACGAATAAACCGGCAATGATGTCGCGATATGTTTAACGGTTGGGCTATCAAAGTAACTCCTAACGCGACGAAATTTGACATGCGGCCTACCTACACTATAATAAGACCGCTCGCCAACTTTCACCTCATTATGAAAAAAAAATGGCACTTATAAAATAATATTTAGGAGCTGCCACGGGCACGTGCAAGTGTGTCTGGGCTCAAAACGGACAACAAAGAGGACGGGGAATCGGGCAAATACAAACGGGTGCATGTTTTGAAAGACATGCAGACTAAATGCACATGATGACAAGGAAAAATGCAACACGCAAACGGATGACATGGCAACGATGGCGAATAAAAGGAACACATCTGGTGCGTTGGTCTCGGGGTGTCACAACACTCCCCTACTAACAAGAGATCTCGTCCCGAGATCTTAGGAATGATATAGAAGAGGAATAGGAAGAACAAAGTTCTTCTTGGAGAAAAGATGAACCCAAATAACCTTGAGAGGTTGAACAACTTGAAAGAAAGAACAAAACGGGGATGAACGAGACTAAGAACCTCCGTTACAAAAGAGGAACATGGAACATTACGATAATCTTGATGGTAGAAGGACATGAAACAAGGGCTTAATGAAACAAAAGAATGTGAAACTGCACCGATAGAACGAGATAGTCAAGGGACAAGAATGAAAGAATTTGGACAGCACTCCGGTTGAACATGGGAGGAATGGAACTTGAAAATATGGAATGTTACTTGAGAGAAACAACACAATGCCTCGGGATCAAATTATGAAAGGAATGAGAAGAAAGGAGAAAGATCAACATCTTCTAGCACAAATGAATTTGAAAGAGCATCTTTAGAAGGAATGATTGAGCGGAATTGTTTAGAAAATCAGCAACAAAAGATTTAATTTTTCTGAACTTTTGTAAACATCTCGAAACTTGAGGTGAATTATGCCACAACCAAAAGATTGAATATATGAGATGAAGGAAGAAATGCAAAACTCCACTTCAAAAGAATACAGATAATTATTTGCTCCTCGAGACGCAAGAATAAGAATACTTGAGCTGCTCCACAAGGATTTTTATGAATGCTTGAAGAATGATTTAAATCATGATAAACCACCACGAAGAACTCGGGTAACAAAACGATGATGAGATAGAAATGAAGGATGAAAAGAATAAGATTAAATCCTTGCGCTGATTTATATGGAGGTTCCAACAAGATGGTCGAGGAAACTTTGAATTCCGGGGAAGAAGAGATGAAACACTTGGGAATAGAATTTATTCATCATGATCAAACTCCGAAGGAACGGATTAATCAGCTTGATGAAAAGAATAAGAATTAAGTTATGTTTATCCTCCATCAATTAAATTGATGAGAAGCAATGGATTTGTATACTACTTATACGCGTTGAAAACAATTAAAGAGGGATATAGCACAAAACTTGAGAAAGTCATCATGAACCACCGGTAGGTTCGGAAGAACGAACAAATTGATATGATAACACGCGAAAAGAACTCTTGAGCGAACCACCATAAAATTGAAGCCGAGTGATGAAAGATAACGAATCGCCGGAAAGAATTAGAAAATGAATAAAGAACTTGAGAGAATTTAGATAGAGATAATCAAGAGATCATGAACTAATTAAGAATACTTGAATGATGCACCGGAAGAATATGGAGATGGACGAAGAGGCATCAATTAAGAATTGTTGGAGGACAAAGTTGAAAACCGAGAACAAAGAAATCTTCTGAAATGATGGCATTCAGAAGATCACATGGAAGAATTCATGATATACTCTGGATGTGTAACTAAATAATTTGTCATGACCGGAAAAATTTGATGGTGTAGCATTTAAGTTTGGACAACGAACAGTCGAGAGAACGGACAAGATTTGGAGGGAAAACTCTTCTTCGGTCTTCAAATGACGACGAGCAACACCAGCAAAATTGTTGAGACACTCCGGGAGAATGAAAAGGGGAAAAGGTTGACCGACACATGAAAAGAATTTGAAAGAGATCTTGGAGTAGGCATATGACTGAAGGAATCCATACTTACATCACCCCGTAAAAAGAATTTGGGAATAACTCCGGAAAATTAGAAGAGTCAGGTAAGATCCTGGGAAATACCTGTGGGTTATGAGCCCACTGAAAAGAAAACACCGTTGAAAAGCATTGTTTGAATGAGAAATGATGCACCGAAACATTTGAAAGACTTGAATGAGGTGAGAACCTCGAATAAATTGGAACACGGACGAATCTCCTAAGATGTCTTTAGAACTTCAGAACAATTAAATGGCAAGAGATGAACGAGCCAGGGGAAAACATTTGAGCCAAGGAATAGAATATGATGAACACCGAATACTTGAATTGAATCCACCAGCAAAGAAAAAGAGATGAAGAATGACGAACTAGACGAGAATTCACCAGTAGAAATAATTTAGGAAAGAAAGCAAAGGCTTCGCACGAGTAGATGGATACTCGATTAAGGACTTTGGCTCCGAGAAGAAAAAGGGTGGGCGGGTGGGAAAAAGAATGACAATTCGACATTGTCTCTCTTTGGATGACATTGCTTCTCTATCCAAGAAAGAACCAAGGATTGATCATGCAAAAGAAAAGAGAGGGTTGAATCATCTTGATGAGAACTGCACCGGATGAAAAGAGCTGACATCACAATGATCTGAAAACTAATTGCGTGATCCAAAAAAAATTGAAGGGGAAGAGGGAGTAATTCAAAACACCTATGTACAGATTCCTCACCAGAGCGACGAAGGGGCTGAGGAGTAAAAGAATTCCTACTCTCCGATATAACTAGAATCGAAAAAGTAGTTTTCTTGTAGACTCGACAATGGCTAAACTACGATCAAGCATGGGGGGCTCCTATGGTCGGTCAAGGCTCTGATACCAACTTGTCACGCCCAAAATGCGATTCTAACCCGATCACGTGTTGAACTAGTGATTGGGACACAACCGCATTTCGGGTGCTTAGCAAGATATATATCATTACATCGTAGCAAATATATAATATATGGGGATACATACAAAGTCATACGAATGTCACATGAATACAACAACATCATACAGAGAGACATCCGACTACGGATGAAAACATATGAAAGCACAAATGACATCCACTCTGCTATCCCAGGCTGCCGACCAGGAATCTATCCCCTGAACAAAGAAGAAGCAGAAGAATAGGAACTCCAACACAAGTAAACATCTCTCTCACATCATAGTCATCGCATTACCTATACCTGCAACTGTTGTTGTAGTATCTAAGAGCCACGAGGACTCGGCAATCCCATTACCATGGGTATCAAGACTAGCAAAGCTTAATGGGTATGGAAGGGATAAGTGGTGAGGTTGCAGCAAGCGACTAAGCATTTGTATGGTGGCTAACTTACGATTTCAAGAGAAAGATGAGAAGCTACGCAAACGGTCGCAAACTAGTAATGATCCCTAAGTGATCCTGCACTACCTACGAGTCAAACATAAACCCACAATGTTCTCTTCTCGAATTGAAAAGAGACGTTCACGGTTATGCACACGGTTGGTGTATTTTATTTCAGATCATGTGTCAAGCTCTCTACAACCAGATATTAACAAATTCCAAACCACCACATAATCGCGGGCATGGCTTTCGAAAGTTCAAAACTCTGCAGGGGTGTCCGAACTTAGCCCATCACAAGCTCTCATGATCAGGAGAGGTAAAACCTCCATCTTGGGGACAACCCGATCAGACTCAGAATCCTAGTGCACAAGACATTTCAACAATGGTAAAACAAGTCCAGCAAGACCTTCCGGCGTGCCGACACCCTGATAGTAGCCGCGCGTATCTCGTCTCAGGCCACGACCGGATGGGACATCCTACAGGGAAAACCAAATCCTTGAGTTTCCTCGAGGTGGCCTTGCAGTCTACCCGTTTGGGACCAACACCATCAGCTCTGGCCCCTCTTGTATTAAGGGGAATAACGAACCTCGGGTAGCGCTAACTCCCTATGTGTCAACTTTAATATCATGTTTATTATGTCGGGAAAATGTTAAAACCAATGTTGGGCCTTGCCGAAGGAGTTTTGTTCAAAGCAAACTGTCACGGGGGGCCCATAAATCCCAATCGCGCTAGGAACGCAAAATCAGGGAACATAACACCGGTTTAGCGGAATCTAGGGCAGCAAGAGTGGAAAAAAACACTAGGAAAAAGTTTCAGCCTTCCACCCTTTACCAAGTACATATGTGCATTAATTAAGTAAGAGATATTGAGATATTCCAACATATCCATGTTACAACATGGAACAACTTGCAACTGCACCTGCAACTAGCAACGCTATAAGAGGGGCTGAGCAAAGCGGTAACACAGCCAAACAACGGTTCATTGGGATGGTCAAAAAAGTTAAAGGTTGTTTCATGGTGAAAAAATTTAGAGGTAACACAGTCTTGATAAACAAGTGGCGGGTAGCGCGACATATACCGATAGCATCCGGACAACTAGCATAGCAAAGATAGTAGTGAGATCCAAGGTGATGGTCATCTTGCCTGAGATCCCGCTAGGAAGAAGACCGAGTAAATGAAGTAGACGAATCCACGAAGACGAACCAAGCGTTGTCAAACGAATCCTCAAGATCGCAACGAAACAGAAACTAACAAGAAGAAGCACAACCAGAAAGAAGCAAATAACATGGTAAACACACAACACATAAACATGACATGATGCTCAACCAATTATGATGCATGACAAGGCTACATGATGCTACTCATGGCAAGAGATGATTCGTAGAAGAACATCACATCAAAGAAAGTTTAAATGAGGCCGGAAACAACATATAAAAATTCCGGTAAGTCCTCATATGCAAATTTCAAAATTGGTCCAGACCTGAATAACACATTATGTTAAAGTTGTTAAACAACAAGTTAACTTGCGCCATGATGATCTACTCGTCATTCTAGTCAAGTTACATATAAAGTTTATTTAATTCGGAGCTATGACCTATAAGATATAAGCAAAACATGTTAAGTATGGCACTGATGCAAAATGCATTCAAACATCAAGCACACACCCTCAAAACATGGATGCAACATGACAATATTAATGTATAAACAAAAACAAGCAAGGTTCATATAGAGCATGATCCAAACAGAGCCACGGATCAACACATACACATGAAACAAGTTCGAAACACAATCTGTCCAAAATAGCAACTAGGCATCTTACAAGCATCATAACAACATGCTACAAGAACAAGATAGGCACAAACATGATATGCACCTCAAGTACAGATTACATGCTTCAAGTATCACCAAGGTTCGGGTTCATAGGCATCAAGATTAATCCAACATGAACAAAGCAAAAAGCAACTTTACAACACAGATAAAGACAATGAAAAACAGGGCATACACATGAGCAGAGTTAACATGTTGACATGTTGGAGGCAAGAAACAAGTATGCTATAGCGCATGCACATGGCACCAAAAGGTACAGCATGCTAGTACATATCATGGAGCTTGAATAACACAAGATGGCATATACATAGGAGCAACAGGTTCATGGCATTCATTAAGACGAGATGCCAACATGAAATAGCAGATTCTCAGACTTAGTGAAAATCTGGGAATGCAAAGCAGGAACATTATGATGCTGAATTTGGAGGCACATAACAGAAGCATAACAATTTTAATAAACATTCAAGGGTCATGAACATGAAGTAGACATGGCATACTTCCAATTAAACCCAAGGAACAATTTATAAGATGCATAGATTGATTACAATGAGCTTTGCAAATTGGAACATGTTGTTAACAGATTGGCAGATTTATCATGATGACAACTTGAGAGCAAGAAAGAGACATGCTACAGCAACTTCACATAGCAACAAAGGGCATGGATGGATAGAGCACAACATTATCTTCAAAACATGCTCACTGGACATCTCCAAAATATGCATATATTTGATGGTAGCAACAAGTAAACATGGCATCACAATATAACAGATTCAGACTTCGTAGTTTTTACTAAGTCTCTGAAAAGAGCAAACAACGAGTAGGTCACTTCGCAAACTTATTCCAATTAACACAGGGCATATCATGAAAAAACAATTACACCAATGCAAAGATGACATGATTTTACTTCTAAACATGTAGGCATGTTGCTCAAACAAAAATCACACAAAATGATATGAAAATGACAAAATGACAGATTATATCAGTTTTCTGCACTTAACAGCAATATGCACTTTTGCAACATAGTTTAAGATGTCAAGATGCATCCTAACATGAATGCAAAGCACACCATCATTTAGAGCACAGAGAGATGAACATTTCGACATATTATACACAACAAACGGATACACCTACACAAAGTTAGGGCCCACACAACATGCACACATAATATGTTTTTCTCGGGACTTAGTGGAAAATCACCTCGGGGAAAACTGGATTTCGTGGTTCTGGACGGTGTTTGGATGGATGGATCAGGCAATCCCGGGTCCGGCTTGGACGAGGTTGTGCCGGGATGACGCGGACGCGGTACGACGAGGGAAGCCGGGCCATTCTGATTGAGGGACGGGTGGATCTGATCCACTCGGCCGGATCTGAGCCGTCGGTGGCGCGTGAACAATTCCGGTGATCTGAGGAATCTAGCGAGGGCAGCGAGGCAGCAAGGAGCGGACCCGGGCCCTCCTGGCCGGATCCAGCAACGACGAGGTCGTGCGATGATGGGGCGGCGGCGGAGGAGCTAGGGCGCGGCTGGGCTCGGGCGACGCGGAGCTCCAGCGGCCATCCGGGAACAAGGCGGCAAGGTCGGCGAGGCGCGGGCAACGGGGTCCTGGTACGGGGCATGGTCGGCAATGAGGTGGAGGCAAGCAATGACGGCGGTGGAGCAGGGCGGAGTGGGCGGCAGGGCATGGGCAGCAGCAGCGCGGGGCGGGCGGGCTCGTCTGGGCCCGGTTACGGCCCAGGGCGGGCCTGGTCTTTGCTGCGGGAAGGCCGTGGTGGTGGGGAGGCGTGGGGAGGCCAGATTGTGGCGTGTGGTTGGCTGGGGGCGTTGCTGGCGGCGGAGCTAGCCAGAGGATAGCTGCCACATGGTGGGCAGGAGGTGGCTGGCGCCGGATTCCGAGTATAGGGTGGGGGAAGGTAGCTGGCGGCGCGGATTTTAAGGAAGAGGAAGGAGAAGGCCCAAAATGGCAAGGGTAGGTGTATACATAGGGTAGGGGCTAGGGTTAGGTTGTTTAGGGGGGGGGGTTTGGACCCTCCGATATTGATCGGACGGTTCCAGACGCGATGGGGGGTTTAGGTGGGTTAGTAGACTGATTGTGGCTATGTAGAAGGCCTCGGGCTGAGAGGAGAGAAGAGAGGGAGAGGCCCAGCGGTAGTTTCGGACACCGAAACATCCGGCGAATGAACCGGCAATGATGCCGCTATATGTTAATGGTTGGGCTATCAAACGGACTCCAAATGCGATAAAATTTGACAGGCGGTAGTCTATCTACACTATAATAAGACCACGTGCCAACTTTCACCACATTTCGAGAACATTTTCCAGCCACTTATAAAATAATATTTCGGAGGTGCCGCGGGCGCGTGCGAGTCTGTCTGGGCTCCGAACGGACAACAGAGAGAACTGGGAGACTCGGCAACTATGGACGGATGAAAATTTTGAAAACTGTGCAGATGAAATGCACATGATGACATCGCAAAATGCAACACGCAAGCGAATGACATGGCAACGACAGCGAATAAGAGGAAGACATCTAGCGCATCGGTCTCGGGGTGTCACACCTTGCGCGCCAAATGTCAGATTCAGGGCTCCGCAGACGCAAAGAGTTTCGAACTCTGGGGCATGAACGAAGGATTCCGCTTCACCTAAACGCTCTGCTAGATATACTCAAAGCTCAAGCTTGTCGTGTGGGATGATCAAAGGGGAAGGAAGAACACAAATATTTACCCAGGTTTGGGCCACCTCGCGGTGTAAAATCCTACTCCTTCCTTTGGTGGATTGGCCTCACGAGGAGGTTGAGGATGAACTACTACAGTGGGTGAGCGGCCTCATGAGGGCTCAATTATGGTGGATCGGTTGATCTTGGAGCCGCCCCCTCTATGATGGAAGCTAGCCTATATTAATAGTGGCCACGGTCCTCTTCACTCATCATTTAGGCGGGAAGAGATCCCACAACGGCCAATTTTGAAGGGGGACAAGAGGTACATATTATCCTGATGAAAAGTTGTCTTCGCATGAAAAGCTTTTGGCCATGACCCAGTGGTGCGCTCGGTGATGACATACGCCCTGCCAAGCCTGTGATCTTGGCCTCATTGCACCGAAATGAAAACCTTTGGGGACTTCCTTGGAAAACTGCGCCTGACTCTGCATCCCTTTGAACCACAAAGGAAATTGTCTTCCCCTACGCCCGTTGGCGCCTGCTTGGCCTTGGTCATCATGGCTCACGTCATCCGGAGCCTCATAAGGCCAGGTACCAGCATAGGAATCTCCCTCCTCAGGAGTCAGTCTTGAGGAGCCATTTCCCTGGAGGTCTTGGCCATGCTCGCCTCGCGAAGCCGGGTGCCTTCACGAGGGTATTGTCTTGAGGTCTGTAGGATCAAAAGTATGTCTAGAGGGGGGTGATTAGACTACTTGACCAAATAAAAATCTACCCTTTTCCCAATTTTAATTCTTGGCACATTTTAGCAACTTAGAACAAGTCAAGCAATCAACCTACACATGCAATTCTAAGAGTATAGCAGCGGAATATAAAACAATTGCATATGAAGGTAAAGGGAGGAGTTTGGAGGAGCAAACACAACTGTAGACACGGATGTTTTTGTCGTGGTTCCGATAGGTGGTGCTATCGTACATCCACGTTGATGGAGACTTCAACCCACGAAGGGTAACGGTTGCGCGAGTCCACGAAGGGCTCCACCCATGAAGGGTCCATTAAGAAGCAACCTTGTCTATCCCACCATGGCCATCACCCACGAAGGACTTTCCTCACTAGGGTAGATCTTCACGAAGTAGGCGATCTCCTTGCCCGTACAAACTCCTTGGTTCAACTCCACAATCTTGCCGGGGGTTCCCAAGTGACACCTAACCAATCTAGGAGACACCACTCTCCATAAGGTAATAGACGGTGTGTTGATGATGAACTCCTTGCTCAAATGCTTCAAATGATAGTCTCCCCAACACTCAAACAGCTCCGCACAGATTTGGATATGATGGAAGAATGATTTGAGTGGAAAGCAACTTGGGGAAGGCTGGAGAACAAAATTCATATGGTAGGAATGGAATATCTTAATCTCAACACTTGAGTAGGTGGTTCTTTCTCGGAACATGTATGTTGGAAGTGTAGGTATGTTCTGATGGCTCTCTCCACGAATGAAGAGTGGGTGGAGGGGTATATATAGCCTCCACATAAACTCTAACCGTTACACACAATTTACCAAACTCGGTGGGACCGATTCAGATAACTCCGTCAGACCGATTTAGTTCATAATGTGACCGTTAGGCATTTCGGTGGGACCGATATGGTCAACTCGGTGGGAACGATTTCATTAGGGTTAGGGCATAACGTAATCTCGGTGAGACCAATTACACAAACTCGGTGGGACCAATTTTGGTAATAAGCACACAAAGGGTTGGTCAGGCAAACTCGGTGGGACCGATTCGCTCGTTTCGGTGGGACCGAAACGTTACGAATGGGAAACAGAGAGTTTGCATTGTGAACTCGGTGGGACCGATCGCTCATCTCAGTGAGACCGAAATGTTACGAAGGGAAACAGAGAGTTTGCAATCCCATCTCGGTGAGACCGAGATCCCTTTCGGTGAGACCGAAATGATTAGGGTTTAGTGGCAGTGGCTATGTCAAATGAACTCGGTGGCGCCGGATAGAACATTTCGGTGGGACCGAGTTTGCCTTTTGGTTTGGGACATATGTGGATGTGAGAAAGTGGTTGAGGGTTTTGGAGCATATCACTAAGCATTTTGAGCAAGAAACCCATTAAGCAACACCTCATCCCCTTCTAATAGTATTGGCTTTCCTATGGACTCAATGTGATCTTGGATCACTAAAATAGAAAATGTAGAGTCTTGAGCTTGAGCCAATATGTGTCCTTAGCATTTTGAGGGGTCCACATTCCTTGTCCATGCCATGCCAATCATTGAAATTTCCTGAAATATTTATCTTGAAATAGCATTAGTTCAATGAGCTATATGTTGTTAGGAATTACCAAAACCACCCAGGGATAGTTGCACTTTCAATCTCCCCCTTTCTGGTAATTGATGACCACATATAGATCAAAGCTTCGACAAATGATAATAAGATTTAAATACATCGTCGCTTTGAGAAGTATGTGATAAGCACGAGGTCCCCCTAAATTTGTACATTATTTAAAATTTGCGTTTGAATGAAAATGCACAATCGATTAGGATCATGGGTTACTCTTCCATGTCACATACATCTTGGTGGAGCGCTCAAAATGATATAAACAGAAAAGATGCACTCATCACCAAGCAAAGTGAATGATCATATAAGGATATAAAAGATAATATCATCCAAGCAAGCATTAAGGTAGCATATGATCAATCACATGATCAAACAAGTATCTCACACACATAACATAGAGTATCAAGCAAACACACAAATGAAGTTCAACTAAAAGCAAGAGAGACAAAGAGGCAAAGCACACTCTCTCTCTCTCTCTCGAAGCCTATGATCTATACATATTTCTCCCCCTTTGGCAACAAGTTACCAAAAAGTTTGAAAATGCATAGTGCTATGCGTCTCTCAGGCTTGGTCTTCGGGAGGCGGTGTAGAGAGAACACCAAGGACGAAGGCTTCAGATGATGTGGTTGGAGCTAGTGGAGTGGCTGCTAGAGGTGGCACTGAAGTTGTGGCTGTTGGTGCTGATGTAGTAGCTCTCATATCAGGTAGTGGCACGGCAGCAGACCTCTGACCTCTAGGCACTCGCTGAAATGCATCTGTGGTAGCCTGCCCTCTCCTATCCTCTGCTTCCTCCTGGAGCTGCTCAACTGCAGACTATATCTCTGTCACGTTCAGATCAAGACCATAGAACTTAGTTTCAATGATCCACTCCAAGCTCTCCTGATTCTGAGTCAGGGTGGCCAAGCCCTTCTCAATCCTCATAGTTGCTTGAATCAGATATGCCATTGGATCGTTTTTGGACTTGAGGGACACTTGAGATACTTCTGCAGCACTTGGTATCTTGGCAGCTTTCTCATCTCTGGCTTTCTCTCTCTTCTCATGTGCTTGCACTGAAGATGGCTCATTCTCATCCATGACAACAGTGTTGTCTTCAAAGTCTGGATATAGGGGCAGATGTTTCTTGTCCAACAAGTATATGCATGTGCCCATCTTGGAGTTGATGAGCTCCTGAATGTGTGGACCATACCCACATTATCTCTTCTGATCTGCAGCAGTCCTCTTGATTGTTTCAACAATCAGACTCATGACTTTGAACTTTTGAGGGACATCGAAAATATGCAGTAAGTTGATTGAATGTCCTCTTATCATCTTGTGATCTCCAGATTTGGGCAACAATGTATGCCTCAAGATTGTGTTGATAGTGGCTAGACCAGACAACGAGAAATGCACAGATCCAAACTGATGTGTTTCCAATGCATCATCAGGAATCTCCTTGTACATATTGGCCATAGAGTTGTGGTTTTGCTTCTTCTTGACATACACATCCAAATCATCCTCATGCTCTTCAGGGGCTTTAATATGCTTGGCCCACTCATCTACAATTGACTGGTACCTTGTACCTTCAGACATCCATACAATTCTACCATTGGGATAAAAGTGTGTTGTGGAGTAGAATTGCATGATGAGTTCATCATTCCATTTGGTCAACTCCTGACCTACAAACTTGTCAACACCACATGCTTTGAAGCTTTCAATCACATTTGGAAAGTGATCTTCATTGTCCTTGATGTAGTCCCAGTCAACACATCTCATATCACACACTATGGGCTTCTTGTCAAGCAGAACAGTCTCATAGAAGTCTTGCTGTTCTTTGGTATGGAATCTATAGTCCACAGCAGTCCTTCTCCTCACAGCATATGGGTCATTTTTTCTCCATCTTGTGAGACCTGCATCCTTCCTCAACTTCATATCCTCAGCAACAATGTGAGTATTATCACGATCAGGGATCTTGGGCTTAAGCTTCCTAAGAACTTGGACCTCAGCATTTTCATCAATCTCAGGCACTGGGGCCTTGTTCTTCTCTAAAGCTGGAACGTTTCTTGTGCTTCTCTTGGGTGCAGACTTGGTCGCTTGAGTAGCTTTGGGAGCAGTCTTGGGCTTTGAAGGAGTAGCCCCAAACTTGATAGCATCTCCCATGAGCTTCTAAGCTTTAGGTGCTGGTGCAGCAACCTCTTACTCTTCTTCAGCAGCATCATCATCATCATCCTCTCTCATGGATGGCTTTCCAATCACTCTGGTTGTTGTTTTTCTAGCTCTCTTCTTTGTTCCTGCTGGCTCATCATCTCTGGATTCAAGTGTGAAAACCATCGTCTCTTGAGTTTATGATCTGGCCTTTGACATAGGAATCCTCTTGGGAGGTGCCTTCTTTTTCAGACCTGGCTTTTTTGCAGTAGTTGTGCCATACTCCTTCCTGAGCACTTTCTTCTTTGAGGTGGCCTCATCAGCAACAAAATCCTCATCCTCAGTATCTGAGGTTCTCTTCTTTCTGGTCTTGGTAGCTGCCTTGCGCAAGTTGCTAGGTGTGCTCCTGCTACCCTCATCAGAGCTACTAGAGGGACTAGTGCCCTCACTCAAGTTGACTTGCTCCTCACACAAATTCTGGCTATCACTCTGGTCAGACATCTTGGCACTGCAAACTGAAAACTGGCCCTGTGAATAGATGTAGATGAGATAGAGTGGATGAGCATCACAAAGTGTAGAATTTTTGCAAAACAAACGACTCAAAAAACTTAGTTTTAGTTCTCTACAGAAAGCATTTCGGAGCTACCGATTTGTTAAACTCGATGATACCAAAGCAATTCTGGAGCCTGAACTAGTGAACTCGGTCAAACCGAGTCACAGTTCAGTGACACCGATATTGCTAGGGTTCCACATCGAGTTGAACTTGGTCGCACCGATTTGAAATTTTTGGTCAGACCGAAAATTGCATGTGCAATGTCCTAAGCCAAATTGGTGATACTGATTTCTACAACTCGGTCGATCCGAGATGAGTTCGGCGGAGACCTAACCCTAAATTTTTCGAATCAAAACTAATTTCTACGAAGTTTCTTCTGGATAGGATGATTTCAATCGTGGCAAGAATCATGGCAAAGCAATGTGCTATGAATCAGAGTTAAAGAATAGCACAAAGGATCAAGTTCATACCCTAACTCGGCGATGAACTTGCTATGGTGGCATCGGCGGCGGAGATTGCCATTGACGGCGATGGAGACCAGTGGCGGGAGGTCGCTGGCGGCGAGGAGATGATCCGGAGACCCGAGGAGGCAGAGCAGGTCACACGCAGGCGAAGGGTTTCGGAAAGTTTTCCAAAATTCAACCCATCGGTATATATAACCTGACCCTGTCGGTATATATATACTGACCCTGTTGGTGTGACCGAGTGGAACAACTCGGTGGCACCGAGATGCAAAACTTCTAGCAGTTACTACAACTCGGTGTGACCGAAAAGTTCAAATCGGTTGCACCGAGATTGAAAACCTAGATCAACTTAGTGAACTTGGTGTAACCAAAGTGGATGACTAGGTCATACCAAAATCCATAAAGAGGTTTTGGAAGTTTAAGTCTATGATGAATCGGGGACTCCGAGTGCTCCTCACATAGAGTGGTTCGAATTTGACTTGATCAAACTTTGTGATGTAGCATGAATAGAGTTTGAGATGAGAAAATCATAGATAGCTACAGGGTGTTCCTAGGCATTCTTGTCCATCCATTTGGCAAAAGAAAATGAGCCAAACAATCAAAGCAAAAAATGGATGTCCTCGAATGAGAAAAATATGCATTCAACATTTTCACACAATAAGATAGCAAATGAAACATGTGGAAAAGCATGCACAACCATGCTAGCATCTATCGAGCAATTGGCGATAACTAGGTCATCTATATATGAGTATATTGACTTAGTAGTCAAATCAGAACATTTGATCATAGGTCATACTCATTGTTTAAGCACAAGTGGGGTTACCACTTTTACATAAAGCATTGTTGTGTTCACATCGTTAGAGTTGCTTTATCTCAATTGATTAGAGTAAAGCTCCCCCTAGATGTGATAACCCCCCTAAGAGGGATGAACTAACCTTGGGGTTTGCCGATGATGACTTCATGTAGGTGTTGAAGATGTAGATGCTCAATATTGATGTAGATCATTTGGAGCAATCCATTGGAGTGAGTTGCACTTTCAATACCTACATTGGTTAGTCCCACAAGGAACAAACAAGGATATCCATAGACATAGAGTGAATTGCACACAAGATGATGTCCATGAAAGCATTAGGTTACCTTGTCCCTTTTCTTACCAACAAGAGGGTTTGTGACTCCTTGAACTAGTGCAAGATGTGGAAGTTGTTTGCACTTGTCCTCGCCAAAATGTTATGAGTGAAGTATGTTAGCGGAGTCACCCTCAAGAACTCTCTAGTTCTTCTTCTTCGGGATCCACACCATCTTGATGGGAATCCTTGGAGTTGTAGTCGTACTTGATGAAGTAGAACTTGAAGTAGTATTGGGAACCCACTTGACCAAGGCCTTAGGAACTTCTTCAAATGCATCAATCTGATATTGAAGCTTGTCCTTGCCCTTTAGCTTGTGGTCTTGTGGTGGAAGATCATCTTGTGTTCGTGTCCCTTGAAAAGAAGTAGGATCATACTTCTCTTGTTGAGGAACAAACTTCGTCTTGGGGTATTGATCTTCTTCCCACTCAACTCCATTGGTATTGAACTTTCGTTCAAAACCAACACCTTGATTCTTCCGATGCCTTCCTTGCTTGCGTACAATCTCCTCAAATTGCTTACTCCCGGCAAGGCGCTTGTAAACACCTTTCTCTACAATTCCCTTCAATAAGCTATTTTCTTTCTCAAGTGTAACTTGGCTAAGAGAATCATTAGTGGAATCAAGAGAACTACGAGAAGCAACATCATTGGATTTAGCATGATTGTTGTTACTACTAGAGGAAGAATTTTTCTTGTTCTTGTTGCTAGGTTTTACTTGTGGCATGTAAGTAGACAAGAGTAAAAGCTTGGCAATGTAAGAACAACTTTTCTTGCGAAGATCATCATTGATTGCTTTTAAGAACTCATGCTCTTGCTCAAGGTTGAGCTTTTCAAAGCGTAACTTCTCATGAGTCCTTAAAAGTTCTCGATGATCTTCCAAGGTAGTTTCATGAGCTAACTTAAGAGTGTTTAATTCTTTAGTTAGACGGTAAATCTTATCCTTATCATTGTCATTCATTTTATCTTGATTAGCATGATTAATAGCAATTTCATCATAGTTTTCATCATAGGTTTCATCACTTTTGCTACCAACAAGTGAATCATCATCTCCTAGCAAGTCATATTCATCACTATTGAAAACAAGATACTCGGGGTGTGATACCTTAGGGCCTTTAGACATGAAGCATCTTCCAATTCCTTCATCTGGTGAGTCAAATATGTCGTAGGAGTTGGATGACACAAGAGCAATTCCGGCAACACCTTCATCTTGAGTATCTTCGGAGGTGTAGTACTAGCTTCTCTCGGAGTGGTCATCGGAGTCAGAACCGGATACCCATTCACCAACATGAGCTTGATGTCTTCGTCTTGTATAGCTCCTTGATGATTTGTCCTTCCTTTACGAATCCTTGCTTCTACGAGAGGGTCTTCGTTCATAACGATCATCTCTACTCCTTCTCTCTCTTGGTGGTGATCCTTCTCATCTACTTATCCTTTTAGGTGAGTCTTCTCTTCTCTTGTGGGGAGCCATACATTCATTGGAATAGTGTCCGGGTCTTCCACAATTATAGCAATTCCGATCACGACTTGAAGATCTCTTGTCATTGTAGGACCTTGACTTCGAACTTCTATCTTTGCTTCTATTCTTGTAGAACTTGTTGAAGTTCTTCACCATTGAGCTCAATTCTTCATTGAAGACTTGTTTATCACTTGATGATGTAGGAGCGTCACATGAGGCTTTTTAAGCACCACTAGACTTGTTGTGAAGCTCTTCTTTATCTTTGAGTGACATCTCATGAGCAACAATTCTTCCAATGACTTCCGTAGGCTTGAGATCTTTGTAATTGGGCATCATTTGGATCAATGTGCACACGGTATCATATTTTCCATTCAAGGTTCTTAGGATCTTCTTGCTGATGAATATGTCGGTCATCTCTTAACTTCCTAAGCCGGCAATCTCATTTGTGATGAGAGCAAGCCTAGAGTACATTTCAGCGACACCTTCACCATCCTTCATCTTGAAATTGTCAAGTTGACTTTGAAACACATCCAACTTGGATTCCTTGACGGAGTCGGTACCTTCATGCATATCAATCAAAGTGTCCCAAATTTCCTTTGCATTCTCAAGATGGCTGATTTTGTTGAATTCTTCGGGGCACAATCCGTTGAAGAGGATATTGCAAGCTTGAGCATTGTATTGCAGCATCTTAAACTCTTCCACGGTAGCTTCACGATTTGGTTCTTCCCATCGAAGAATTCACCTTGCAAACCAATACACACAATAGCCCAAACGGCGGGGTTATGTCCAAGAATATGAATTTTCATCTTATGCTTCCAACTAGCAAAATTAGTACCATCAAAGAAAGGACCTCTACGGTGGTAACTTCCCTCGCTAGACGCCATACTCTCCTAGGTTGTGAAACCAAGGCTATGATCAACAAGGTCGGCGCCGGCCTGGACTTGGCCGTCATGGCTCACGTCATCCGGAGCCTCATGAGGCCAGGTACCAGCATAGCAATCTCCCCTCCTCACAAGTCAGGCTTGAGGAGCCATTTCCATGGAGGTCTTGGCGATGCTCGCCTCGCAAAGCCGGGTGCCTTCACGAGGGTATTGTCTTGAGGTCTGTAGGATCGAAAGTATGTCTAGAGGGGGGGGGTGATTAGACTACTTGACCAAATAAAAATCTACCCTTTTCCCAATTTTAATTCTTGGCAGATTTTAGCAACTTAGCACAAGTCAAGCAATCAACCTACACATGCAATTCTAAGAGTATAGCAGCGGAATGTAAAACAGTTGTATATGATGGTAAAGGGAGGAGTTTGGAGGAGCAAACGGAAGTGTAGACACAGATGTTTTTATCATGGTTCCGGTAGGTGGTGCTATCGTACATCCACATTGATGGAGACTTCAACCCACGAAGGGTAACGGCTGCACGAGTCCACGGAGGGCTCCACCCACGAAGGGTCCACGAAGAAGCAACCTTGTCTATCCCACCATGGCCATCGCCCACGAAGGACTTTCCTCACTAGGGTAGATCTTCACGAAGTAGGTGATCTTCTTGCCCGTACAAACTCCTTGGTTCAACTCCACAATCTTGTCGGAGGCTCCCAAGTGACACCTAACCAATCTAGGAGACACCACTCTCCAAAAGGTAATAGACAGTGTGTTGATGATGAACTCCTTGCTTAAATGCTTCAAATGATAGTCTCCCCAACACTCAAATAGCTCCGCACAGATTTGGATATGGTGGAAGAATGATTTGAGTGGAAAGCAACTTGGGGAAGGCTAGAGAACAAAATTCATATGGTAGGAATGGAATATCTTGATCTCAACACTTGAGTAGGTGGTTCTTTCTCGGAACATGTATGTTGGAAGTGTAGGTATGTTCTGATGGCTCTCTCCACGAATGAAGAGTGGGTGGAGGGGTATATATAGCCTCCACACAAATTCTAGCCATTACACACAATTTACCAAACTCGGTGGGACCGATTCATAGAACTCCGTCATATCGATTTAGTTCATAATGTGACCGTTAGGCATTTCGGTGGGACCGATATGATCAACTCGGTGGGACCGATTTCATTAGGGTTAGGGCATAACATAATATCGATGAGACCGATTACACAAACTCAGTGGGACCAATTTTGGTAATAAGCACACTATGGGTTGGTCAGGCAAACTCGGTGGGACCGATTCGCTCGTTTCGGTGGGACCGATTCGTTACGAAGGGGAAACAGAGAGTTTGCATTGTGAACTCAGTGGGATCGATCGCTCATCTCGATGAGACCGAAATGTCACGATGGGAAATAGGGAGTTAACAATCCCATCTCGGTGAGACCGAGATCCCTTTCGGTGAGACCGAAATGATTAGGGTTTAGTGGCAGTGACTATGTCAAATGAACTCGGTGGCGCCGGATAGAACATTTCCGTGGGGACGAGTCTGACTTTTGGTTTGGTACATATGTGGATGTGAGAAAGTGGTTGAGGGTTTTGGAGCATATCACTAAGCATTTTGAGCAAGAAACCCATTAAGCAACACCTCATCCCATTTTAATAGTATTGGCTTTCCTATGGACTCAATGTGATCTTGGATCACTAAAATAGAAAATGTAGAGTCTTGAGCTTGAGCCAATATGTGTCCTTAGCATTTTGAGGGGTCCACATTCCTAATCCATGCCATGCCAATCATTGAACTTTCCTGAAATATTTATCTTGAAATAGCATTAGTTCAATGAGCTATATGTTGTTAGGAATTACCAAAACCACCGAGGGATAGTTGCACTTTCAAGGTCCTTGTAGCTGGGCCGTACTAGGCCGTCGATGTGCCCGCGCGCTGAGCCGCACGCAGGCAAGTTTGGGTACCCGCGATCCCAACCGTCTGCGGGTGAGGCTTAACACATGGCGCACGACGGGGCGCGGACGCCTCCGCTCCCTCACGCTACCTCGGCAAATACCCAGGCTGACTAAAACCCCGGCCTATGCTACGAAGTCTTCATTGCTCGCCCTCGCCTTGCTCCTAATCCCCGCCCCTAGCCAAGAACTTCCCCAGATCCTATTGCAACTCTGCCACCTTCCTTCTCCTTCCTCGACGCCAGTGACCACACAGATGGCGCCCGAGAAGTCAAATCCCGCAGCCCAGGCCGCAACCTCCTCCTCCCCTTCGCCTGCCCTCGATGTATCCTCCATCGCCGAGGAGGGGCATCTCAGCCCCGTGCTCCCGCAGACGGCGAGCAAAGACAAAGAATGGGGCGAGACCTTGATCTAGGCCAGCTCTGTGGAGCGGAGATCCTTTGAACGGACAGTCTACCCTTTCTTCCTCCACAGCATCTAGGCGGGGCTTGTCCCTCCCTTCTCGGAGTTCTTCTGCACCATTCTCCAGCACAACCAGGTCCACGCCCTCCATCTTAAGCCCAACCGCCGCCTCCTCTTGTCCATCTTCGCATTCTACTATGAGGCCTTCCTGGGTGTGAGGCCACCCGTGGCGCTCTTCCGCCACTTCTTCAGCATGCGGTTGCACGACCGAATGCAGCCCTCTGCTTGCGCCTCCTTCGTTGCAGTCCACAAGGGGGAAGTGCTCATGAAGGATGGGAAGAAGGTGGAGGGCTTCCGGTGCCGCTGGGTCTTCATCGACGTCAAGGGCTTTAACCCGCTCCTAGAGCTGCCGACAAAGCTTCCTGAGCGGCTCCCGAGGTGGGCCTCGACAAAGCTCTTCGATCCTCGGGCGGAGCCCGTCTTGAAGAGGATATCCTCAGACATAGAGGCCAAGCTTCTGATGGGGGATTTGATCGTGAAGGAATTCCTAACCCAGCATCTGGGGCTGCTCCAGTCGCACATGCGGCCCATGTGGGAGTTCCAGGGTGCGGCTGATGACATAAAGTTGTGCCCGGACAACCTGGCGAGCGAGGAACTAGACAGGGAACTGACAGTCCTGCTACCGGACGATCCACGGAAACTCCCCGAGGCATACACCCTGTTATACCACCACGGCGATAGGCGTGACCTGGTCGCCGCCCAGCCAATATTCTATGAGCTGGGGCTCATGCCGCTCGAGGGCCCCAACCCTGTTGTGCTGGTGTCCTCCGGCGAGAGCAGCGGTGAGGAGGACTCGAAGGGGACCGAGGACGATTCTCCACAAGAGGTGTCACCCCCGTCGTAGAGTGAGCTCCTCCGCAACCTTGAAGACGACGACGAGATCGGCGAGCTCCCAGTCACGGAGTCCTTGCGCTGCACTAGGATCCACACGAGGTTAGGGCCTACCCCTAGCCCACGCGAGCTCCTCGTCGGGCAACCCTACGGAAAGGCACGGCTGTGCCCCCTTCGGAGGGCTACCCGCACTCCTGCCGGGTGGCCACTACTGCCATAGATGCGGCTCCGCTGGCTGCGAGCCCTCGGGGCAACCTCCTAGCCTCTCCAAGCGGCAGCATTGTGACGGGGCTTGTCGAGGAACACCCCGCCCGCCCCATGGGTGCGGCCAAGGCCACGCCGAAGAAGGGCGGAGGCGCCCCGACCTTGGCCGAGAAGGAGAAGAAGCAGGAGTGGATCGCGCCTGAGGAGTAAGTAACCTGCCTTGCTTTTGGTCAAGCATAGGTTATATTTGTGCTCACATCACCTCTCTCTTCTTGTAGACCAGGTGCGTCGACGAGGCAGAGAAGAAGAAGGTGAGCACCGGGCAGAAATAGCCCCCTGTCCCGAGGGCGCCTCTAGCCTCCGGTCACGACCACGACGGGCGTGGAAGCGCACCGTGGTGACCTAGTGCAGCCCCTGGGTTCTTAGGACGCATCACGCCCGAGCGCGCAGGCGCACCACCTGCCTTGGATGCCTCGCTGGTGCCGCTTGATAGGCCATCTGCTGGAGATGATGGGGTTCACGGGGCGACACTCCTTGTCGCGAACACGATGACCCCCGCGGTGGTGCAGGTAGCGATCCCTCATCTCCTCTCGATGAAATCCATCCCTGAGGATGTGGTGATGCAGCTTCAGGATGAGCCAGCCCCATGGGCTAGTAGGCTACGAAGTTGTCCGACCTCTTCGTGCCCAAGGGAAACTTGGAGCCCCCAGCGCCCCAAGTCAGCCACGCCACTGCTTCCTTGGCCACAGCGTCGGTCGACGCACCAGTACCTCCTCCTCGTAACGTTCTTGCGCTTGCGGACTACGTCCCCTTGATCAGGTCCGGGGCCTTGGATGAGTCCTACGTTGCACTCGGTCGGGTCCGGGCTGACCTTCAGGACGCTGACAGGTGCTCATTTCACGGTGACTTCAGGCCAGAGCGGCCACCAAGACGACCTGGGGTCGGGCCAAGGCTGCCACCGCGGAAAGAAAGAAGGAGGCCGCCAAAGCCAAGGAGGCTCGTGATGTGGTGTTGGCCAGTGCAACCTCCGTTGATAGGTGCTGCGGCATGGTGGAGGCCCAGCTGAAGGCCCTTCAGGAGGAGCAAGCAGCGCATGCGCAATGGCTCCACCAGTGGGAAGAGGATCTCAAGGCCCGTGAGGCGAAGCTCGTCCATCGTGACTATGTGTTGTCCCGGGTGGCCAAGCTGAAGGAGGAATTAACCGAAGCCCAGACGTCCCTTGCCTAGCATGTCTTCGAGGCCACAGCCCGGCTGGATGCCAGGGAGAAGACCCTTGTTGCTGCCAAGAAGAAAGCGGCCGCAGAGCGTGACGCCTTCCCTCTCTAGAGCTCAGGTCTCGTCAGGCATTATATTCCGTCTGCATGGGAGGGTTTGAGGAGCCGCTCGCGACCTCGGAGGGTGGCTTTGTGGGGCTGTCCTCCAAGCAGCCGAGGCGCTAGAGGGTGCTGCCGCCGAGGTGGACTCCATCCTGGAGGAGTAGTGTCGCTTGCTATTCTCTGCAGCTGCGACGCGCATCTTCGACCAACTCTAACCCCAGGACTCAGGCTTCGACTTCGACGCGGTGATCCTCTCGATCGCTCCTGACACCCGTGTAGCTGTCGCCGCGGCCATGTAGGGGCACGTGGACGTGCTGCTGAAGAAGTTCACCTACATTCCTAATGCCAAGCCCCCAGCGTGGAGGCCAGCTGCGGCAACAGTCAAGGTGACGACGGCTCCTCCTCCTAGGCTTTATCCAGCGACATTTATCGTGCTTCGTGGAGGCATAATACTTTGTTTGAATTTGATGAACATTTGGTGCTTGTAATAACTGTTAGGACTCCGTGATTCCATTTTCGTGCTTAATTTCCTTCTTGTTTGCCTTCATGCTTTGCATCAGTAGGGCCCAGCCCTGCGCATACCTTAACCGCCATTGGGGCGTCCGGATCACCAGGACGAACCAAGGGGGAGGGGCTACCTGACTAGAGATGCCCCTAAGTCGCGATGCTCAAGGGTCCCCCTTGACGTACGAGTAGCCCTCATGAAGGAAATGTAGGCAGCGGCCAAGATAATCTGGAGCCCTCCATACCTTTCCTCGCCAACTTTTGCTTGGGAGGGGCCCGAGAAGACCAAGTACAAGGGACCTGGTGAGGTGGTGCACGCCAGGCTTGGCCTTGGCGTAGCCCCCGTGTCCAGCCCCCTCGCGCGCGCATCCTAGGAGAATGCAGCATGACTGGGTCATGTGAAGGGCCAAGAGGCCATCCTAAGGTTGGTGCAACCCTTAGGGTGCCTTTAGTTGTTTACCCACCAGTGGGGAGCATGGGGCTTCCACTTGGGCGTGGGCATAGCCATTGTGCGACCTTGTCGTCCGCCAGCGCGGATCATGGGGCTTCCACTTGGGCGCGGGCATAGTCGTTGTGCGACCGTGTCGTCCGCCAGCACGGAGCATGGGACATCCACTAGAGCGTGGGTGAGAGTCCCCTCAAGGGGAGACTCTGAGGCGTGTATAGCCCCAAGTCGTTCATATGCGTGACTAGCACGGCAGAACTTGAGGAGGTGTATCTGGGCAACCATGAGCCAGCGCATGACTCACGAGGCCCTACCTCAAGGCAGGTTGTTCCTGGTATTCTGGCGCGGAGCGCGCTTATAAAACCTGTCATGGGGGAGAACTGCATTGAATGAACCTCCAGAGGCCATCGCATGAGAAGGCCAAACACCAAGGACCACAGGAGGTGACGTGAACGGTGCCTGCCTGCGAGACAGAGCTCAATTGCTTGGTTTTTTTTGGTGATGTAGGGACAGACCCGAGCACAGACGTTGTGCCCAGTCTTCTCATGCAACAAACCAGATGAAGGAGACCCGATGCGCGGCTTCTGTGATGATGAAGCGCCTGACTGCGGTTGTACAAACCAGACCGCGCACCCTGACTCGCCCACCCCCGATTAGCTCACGCGAGGACATGGCACCAAGGACCCCGGGAGGCGATATGCACGGGGCCTGGCCCACGAGACAAAGCTCGGCCGCTTGTATTTATCAACGCTGCAGGGACGGACCCGAGCACAGACGTCATGCCAGCCTTTAATCATGAGGCAGTCGAGGGCGGGGTTGTGAGAGCACGACGACATTCATGGTGATGAAGCACCGGGCAAGCAAGTTGTGTCGGTGTCCTGGGAACCGGGGTACCCAGACTTGCCTGCCTACGGCCCGCAGTGTGGCTCCTTCACCAGCCTTGTACGCCCCATCTTCGGCATCTACTCACAAGACCCTCGCGAGGGGCCAAGCCTCGCGAGGCGGACGACACCAAGGCCTCCGGAAGGAGCAGCCCCCTAGGCTGTCTCCTGAGGAGCGGAGATCTCTATGCAAGCCCCCACTTCATGAGGTTCAGATGACGCAAGCCATGACGACAAAGGCCAGGCAGGCGCCAGCGGGCGCAGTGCAGCAGGTTTCCTATTTGGTGCTAGAGAAGCGAGCGCAGGCGCGGAGACCCAAGGAATCAGCCAAAGGTTTCCATTTCCATGCAACAAGACCAAGATCGCCAGGACGACAGGACGGAGGTCATCACCGAGCCCACCATGGCGTCACGACAAGAAGCTCTGCAGGCGAAGACCACCTTTCATAAGGATAAGATGTACTAGTTGTCTCCCTTCAAATTTGGCCGTAGTGGGATCCCTTCCCGCCTTCATTTTTGGAAGAGGACCAAGGCCACTATAAATATAGCCTCCACCACCGTAGCAAGGGACAGATCATTCAGACCATCCTCGCCACCACAAGCAAGAACACAACTCCTGAGGTTGTTCCACCACTATACTAGTTCATCCTCATTCCACCTCGAGGCAACCCACCAAAAAGCAAGAGTAGGGTATTACACCGCGAGGTGGCCCGAACCTGGGTAAACCGCCTTGTCCCATTTCCTTCCTGTTCATTGAGCTAGACCGTGGGAACGATGAGTAGGAACATCCAATAGCTCCGGAAGTTTTGCCCATGAAGCAAGGCCATGTGTTTGTGAAGGTCTCCGCTGGTGACACTCTCACATAATAATGAGTTGGGGTTGTACACGCCCCGAAGTCTCCTGAGCACCGCCCTTGGGCCTAACGAGGGCTCCCGCCCACGTCCTAGTGGAGGCCCAATGCTCCAAGTTGGTGGAAACACGAAGACTAGTTTAGGTGTCGGACGCGGCTGTTCTTTTGCTCGCTTTCTGTAGCTGGTTTGCTTTTTCTGGAATGAAATTTGGAGGTTTCATGCCTTTCGTCCTCAAGATTTTTGAATTCCTTCTCTCCTTATTCGCCTTTCCACCTTTGCCCCAGGAAGAGCGGCAGTTTCCCTTCGCTCCTCCTCGCACGTCCCTCGTGCGGGGGCTAGGTAGGTGTGTACATTTGGGCTCGCCCGCGATCACACCTCGCCGAAGCCTGGTCGTCCCAGAGCTTCGACGTCCTTAATCCTCGCGAGACGCACTCAAACGTTCTCGTGGGCAGGCGCACCCTCTTAAGTTCGTGCTTCCGAGCATCGTGGCGTGGTGTATCAGCCACAACCAGTCCACGCTCAGGAGTCGTGTGAGGAAGGACGATACGCCTCAAATTTCCTGACCCTATAGCTAAGCAGCATCTACGGAGGCTCTGCGGCTCCCGAGCCGTCAAGGAGGAAGCCCCTGGAAGGTGCCTCCGGAAGGCGCGCCCTCATGACGTGGGAGTCTACCGCAAACATGCCAAGCTAAGCTACCTTAACCACACCCAGTAGAAACACGGATCCCATGACATGATACGAATAACAAGGATAGGATAGTGGCGCAAGCACCATGATTCATTACACACCCCAGAGGGGCCCTCTACCTTTTTTCGAAAATGTAGGAAAAAGCAAAAGTGGAACAAGCAGCTGCAGCAGTTCTCAAGGCCTGACTCTGGCACCACAAGAGCTTAGTCCGAGCCTTCCTTCCGCTTCACTGGGGCACGACGGCGAGGTGCCTCATCGTCCTCTCTGATCCTAACGCGGCGGTGTGGTGGCTCGTCGTAGCCGTCACTGTTGGAGGAGATGCAGGCGCCGCCAAGGGCGAGCTCATCGTCATCGCCGCCATCCTCCGGGCAGCATCCCACACACCAGCCGTCCTCTCTGAACACCCTCACATAGAGGGTCGCGAGGCCGTCGTACTTGAAGTGGAGGGTGCACCTCCTTGATAGATGAATAAAACTGATTCTTATTGATTGATTTGGTGCGGCATACAAGTGTATATAAGAGGGTACAAACCGACTTGGGGTAAGGTTACAAAGATGACTTGGACTAGGAGTCGTATACAATAAAGACTACTCTAACATCCCCCCGCAGTATCAACGGCAGGCTCGACGACGTTGAGACTGAAACAGATATCTTGAAATGGCTTAGTAGGCAGTGCCTTGGTGAAAATGTCAGCAAATTGAGCCGTAGAGGGAACATGAAGCACCCGAACCTGACCAAGAGCGACCTTCTCACGAACAAAATGAATATCAATCTCAATATGCTTTGTGCGTTGGTGTTGAACTGGATTGCCGGTCATGTAGACTGCTGATATGTTGTCACAATAGACAATAGTGGCCTGCTCAATAGGCTTGTGTAGCTCGGATAGTAACTGCCGAATCCAGATTGTATCTGCAACGGCATGTGCCACGGCGCGATACTCAGCCTCGGCCGATGAACGTGAGACCGTAACCTATCTTTTCGAGGACCAAGAAATTAAATTGTTGCCAAGAAAAACACAAAAACCGGAAGTGGACCTTCGAGTGTCATGACAACCAGCCCAGTCTGCATCAGAGTATGCGGTAAGAGAGTTTGGAGAAGAATTATTTAGGTGGAGACCATGATTGAGAGTTCCTTTTAAATACCGAAGAATGCGTTTAACATGATTATAGTGAGGAACCCGTGGATCATGCATATAGAGACATGCTTGTTGAACAGCAAAAGAGATTTCAGGACGAGTAATGGTGAGATATTGGAGAGCACCTGTTAGGCTACGATAGAGAGTAGGATCTGAAAAGGGTTCACCGGCAGCCGAAAGTTTAAAACTAGTATCGACAGGAGTGCGAGATGATTGACAGTCAAGCATACCGGCATAATTAAGTAGATCAAGAATATACTGGCGTTGGAAAAAAAAAAGGCTGGAGGAATCTCGAACAACAGTAATGCCTAAGAAATGATGAAGGAGTCCTAGGTCAGTCATAGAAAATTCAGATCTAAGAAGAGAGACAATATGATCTAAGAAATTTCGAGCCGCCTCGTCCTAGGTCAGTCATAGAAATGATGAAGGAGTCCTAGGTCAGTCATAGAAATGATGAAGGAGTCCTAGGTCAGTCATAGAAATTTCGAGCCGCCTCGTCTTCGCGAAGAGTCACCATCGAGCCTCACCACTCCTGAGCCACTGCATCGCCTTGCTCTGTTTCAAGTAGCCTCTGCCGCCATGGCCTAGTCCTCCTCGGCAGCTTGCCGTCGTCGCCGACTCGCCAAGCATCGGGGGGAGGCTATGGGGTGGGTTGGATCGGCTGCTAGTTTGGAATGAACAGTCTGAGCGGAGTTTTTGGTTTGCTGTTGAGTTTATGAGATCGGCTGAGGAGCAAGTATATTGACATACATATCCTGGATCACGGCACTGGTGATAGCTGCAACCATGATGAGCTACGATAGTCTAAAATCTGCTGTTGGAAACAAGCAAAAGATCAAAGAAGAATACTATGTTACTGTAGCGGTCAAGCCAGCCACTAGGGTCAACAAGAATTTCTACGTACAAGGCTGAGGAGCTGACTACTTCTATGCATCGGCAGGATGGCGACGGATAAAAACGATACTCGACTCTGCTGTAGCCGCGGCCGTACCACGCCGGTGCATCTCCACTGCCGGGCCTCGCCACGTCAAGCCGCTGGTGTGCCTCGCGCTCGCCTGCGCTTCCTTGGTTCGGCCGTGCCCGGATTCTCTCTGGCGTCCATGCACCTGTGACGCCCGCACCAGTGGCCTCGCCGCCCGTTTTTTGCTGCCTGAGAGCCACCCTTGCAGGTCACCGTTCGCAAGCTGAAGATGTGTTTGTTGATCTTACTCGGCTGCAACTGCAGAATATGAGGGCTCTGTTTCACTTGACTCGCTGGGCTTGTTATAACCTATATGGATAAATTAAAAGAGCAATGCTACACGTACAAAAGTTTACACGCTTTTACAGAGTGGGTTAATCTTGATTGGTCAATAGGTGAGCGGGGCGGCCCACCCCCCTTAAAATCAGGGGGGAGGAGGTTTGTGATTGGTTGTTAGATAAAAAAAGCGTGTAAAAGCTTGTAAATCTTTGTATGTCTAGCATTTTTGAAATTAAAATGGCGACTAGTACTGGTACTCTGCATTGGGTTAATTTTCTTCGGAGATCCGTCTGCGTGAATTGGACGAAACACACATACGTGGAGACCAAACGCGCACTAATGGCCGCACCCACATACGTGCAAAACATCAGGTGCTATTTGTCTTATATATTTTTTTAGTACATATTAATTACTCCAAGAAAAACTACTCTCCTCTATGGTATTTTTTTATATGCGGGGTAATCATTTACTACAAAAGTGGCATTATACCGCGAATACGGAGTACATGACATCATCATTTTGCACTGGCATTTGTCCATGTTGTCGTGATCAATGATAGCGCCCAAGTCGCCGCCCTGCAGCCCGGTCTACATCAACTTACCGGGACCATGCCGGTGGTTGGTTCATCCGGCCGCGCCCGCGGCCGACTCATCCGTTCGTGCGGCTTGTGACGCCGCGGCCGACTCACACGTCCACGCCGTTTTTAAAATGTTGTGGTCGACCGCTGCATATACATGAACAGATCAAAGCCACGTCTGTTCACGCAAGCTGTTCAATGGACATATGCAAGCCGCTGTCCTGTAGCCCGGTCTATTCCAACAACTCTTGAGCCAACGATATATTATCAGCCTCTTTCTGCACCAGATGGCTCAATGGACAGGCGCACAAGTCGCCACCACTGTGATGTGTTTACTTTCAACAACCAGCTCGGAGGAACCGCTTGCCGGATTACTGACACTAATCATACAGGGTCATTTATAACCCGCCGAGCTTCAACATATTCCAGCGTTCCGCTATTCAACTATATGTCAGTTTATATCACGGTCAAGAATGCAGAATCTCAAGACAACTCCTTGAGTCGTCTTAAGACTCGGGGACTACAATGGCATGACTTAGCAAATTTTGCCAGATTCAAGAACCCCGGGTCATTGGACTGACAATAACCCGGCCCGAGAGGCTACTGTCCTATTAGTGAAGAATTCCGGGTTATCAGGAAAGATTCCGGTTCAAAATCCGGCTCAAGGGAAATTTATCTCCCACAAAGCTTTGAAGCTCTCAATATCCGGTTTAAAATTCTGGCTCAAGAAGAATTCACCTCTCGGAAGTTCGAATTCTCAAAAAAAAAAAAAGGTTGCTAAAGAGAACTTGTTGCCATGATGCGCGGTCCAAACATGGGTATCCTGCCTTATTGGCTTATCACATTATTGATCATTTGGGGGTTTCCTGCTCATTGAGCATAGCTGTGACTACCCTTTGATCTGGCTTACATGCCTTGTTACAAATTACAAGGGGGCTTCCTGCTCATTGAACATACCTATGACTACCTTTGATTTGGCTTACACGCTTTGATACAAATTACATGGGGGCTTCCCGCTCATTGAGCATAGCTATGACTACCCTTTGATCCGGCTTACACGCCTTGTTACAAATTACATGGGGCTTCCTGCTCATTGATCATAGCTGTGACTACCCTCTTGATCCGGCTTGCATGCCTTATTATAAATTACTTGGGGGCTTCCTGCTCATTCAGTATAGCTGTGACTACCCTATGATCAGGGTTATATGCCTTGTTGCAAACGACTTGGGAGCTTTATACCCAGGTTAAAGGTTACCAAAGAGAACTTGCTACAATATGCAGCTCAAACATAGGTAACCTGCCTTGATGGCTTATTATAGGTCACTTGAGGGCCTCTTGTTCAATGAACATAGTTATATTTACCCTATTGATCGGCTTGGAACACTAGGTGTATTCACCAAAATTTTGGGTTATCCTGCCTTGTATGTCTGCCACTCCGCCCAGATACTCCTGGAATGACCCGCCGTACTCTTGACAGTCAATCTTATAAAGACCCTGAACTTGTCAAAGTTAAAATGGCGGCTGATCATGTGAGGTCCGGTTTACAGGTTTAAATGAAGGATTAACTCAGTGGTTGTGCGGCCCATGAACAACACTTGATATTGAGGCTTGGCAGCCTACGAAAGCCTTGTTTTTTGATTTATTATTTTCTTCGAACATTGATTTTTGGTTCATATCATTGTACCATATTGATATATGGTTTGAAACGATTCAGGCCATTTATCCTTAATCCTTATGGCTCATATTTGAGCAAATCTGCGGTTTTTTGATAACCCGTTCTGACTTTAGACGTTAAGTCGCCAGTATACTTGGTCTGCGCAACTGGAAGTGATGTGTTATAAATCTTTGGGTTATCACCCTCACTGCATATGGCGATGTAAGCCGACAATTTTAGCCAATTTTTCCAGGCCATGTAGCCTTAATTTTATGACTCATATTTGAGAGTTTTTCGTTAATAACCCGCCCTGATAGCGGATGTTAAGTCGCCGGGATATTTTTTGCCTTGCGCAATCAAAGTGATGATATTTCATGTCTCTGTGTTGATACTGGTTCCGGATTATAATTATCAAGTCATTGCCATGGTGTCCATCTACAGGTATGTCTTCAATAATTCTATGGATATTTGCGGTTTGATAACCCACTCTGGCTTTGGACGTTAAGTCGCCAATACATTTTGAATTGCGCCCTTGGAATCGTGCGCTTATAAATCTTTGGGTTGTCACCCTCACTTGGTATGGTGATATAAGCCCGCAATACGAGCCAATTCTACAGGTATGTTTTCCTGGTTATATGAGTATGCGAGGTTTGATAACCCACCTGGGCTTTGGACTTTAAGTCACATGTATATTTTGGCTTGAATGGCCTTAATTTTAGTCTTTTCTATAATTGCATAAGACTATATTATGTTTCGGTTGTTACCCGCCCTGGCTTTTCACGTTAAGTTGCCAGGGCATATGTTGTTTAAACTTTGTGTAGGACATGCTTAGCTTTACACATAAGTAAGAATACTATTGTTGCTCATATGAATCATTGCATTTAAACCCATCATCTGGCTATCTGAAGATATTGCCCGGTTATCCAGCTTTGGGTTATGTTGCTTAATATTGAGTTTATTGGGGCTATAAGCCGCCAAAGTGATCTTTTCAAAAACTGGACATGATATGAGCTACCATGGATGGGTTATCTGTTCTTGATTTTTTATAAACGCTATAAGCCGTCGGGTTACAAAAATCCAGGATTACAATGAATGCGCACTAAGTCGCCATCGGCCAAGAGCCACTGAGTATTTAACTCTGGATTTACTTGTCAACAGACAAGATCTTGTGATTGTTTTCATATAAGATTATATTATTCCAATCTTTAATAGCCAAACATGGCTTGATTTTTTATGGTTGTCATAACCAATATTGAATGATTGAGATTTTCCAACCGGGTTATATTATTCAAATCTTAAATAACCAATGTGGTTGGATTTCTATTATGGTTATCAATAACCAATATTATGATTGAGGTTTTCAAAGCCGCCTCAGAAGCAATGGCTATTATTTATTTATCCAAGAATACCAGTTCACAGCAGAGAGCATGGTTCAATATTGAATATGCAAAGATTTTCTGCTATATCATCTCTACAATGGATATGGTTTATTTAGTCCCGAGTCGCTGTAGGCATACGACCCAGCACTTGCGGGCTACATTATTTAAATCAAGATTACATCAAGTATGCAAGTCCCATGTTGCTGCAGGCATGCACCATGGCACTTGGGGGCTAATGCAAAGTCATTTTTAACTTGCCTCATTGAAGACCCGACCCATCACATGGTGATGAGTCGGCCCTTGTGGGCTACTAATTGCTCATGTCATAGTGTGATGCCCCAAGATCGACATTCCAGAAGAATTCCAGCTATTCCGGATTTTTCCCGTGTGTTTCATTTGTGCTTGCTTTATTTATGTTTGCATTGCATCATGTCATCATGCCATCATGCCTTTAATTTTTAAGACTCAACTAAATAAATTGTATGGATCTTCGGTCCATTTAAATCGAGGGAATTCCCTTGGTATTTTCTCTTTATAACATATACTCCCAATAGTATTGGGGAGCTATATTAAAATATTCCATTGATGTGGAATTAACCATAACACACTTGCAAAATATTCCATGACTTTGTTATCTCAATTCTTGCCCTCCAACATTGCCCATAATTATTTCATCACTTTTCGGAACTCCACCTAAAATCCTCAACATTTTTGGACCTACCAAACACCCATTTGTTTCTCCCAATCATTTGAACTAAATTCAAACGAGTTTGAATTTATATCTTTCGATCATGCCAATTCTATTTTCCTTGGATCAAGCATATTGTTGGGAGTCCGGGAAAATAATCGCCATGCGCAAAATCTATCCCTAACCCTCTCTTTCTTTTCATCTCTATTTGTCTTTTCTATTAAAGTAAATAGAAGGGAAAGAGAGATAGGGAGCAGAGAGAACCAGTCCAGCCGGCCTCTTGGGCCTAGGCCGGCCCATCCATCCCCGCGGCCCACCTGTAGCTAGGCCCAACCACCCCCACTTAACCCTAGCCCGACCTCCCTCCTCTCACTCGCTTCCCTCGTTCCTCCTATGCACCGCCACCACCATCTCCCTCTCCCGCACGCACGCATCGCCCAACTCCCTCGTCTCCTCCCTCGCGCCGCGACAAACAGGAGCGAGAGCTCCTCGCCCTCACCTCCGCGCGACGCCTTTCCTCCTCGCTACCCTTCGCTTCCTTGTTCCTCTGCCCGCGTGTCGTCCATCCGGGCCGCCTCATCCCTTAGCAGCTTCAACCACCGGCGAGTCGCCCCATGCCCCCTCGCTCCCCGGCACCCGCAGCCGAGCCCGCCATGGCCGCTGCCTCGACCTCGCCTTGCCGTCGTCCGCAGGTCTCCCCTAGCTGCCGACGGCGCCGCTACTTGCGTCTTCTACTCAGGCCCCCGACCCCGCTCATGTCCGCCGCTCGCCTCCACTCTCCGGCCCCAGGCAGTCGCATCCGTGCCCGAGGTGGCTGCCGCTCGCCCGCCGCCGCCGACGGCGACCATCAGGAGGCCGACGCTGAACTACGAGCAGGCCATCGTGTTCCGTTGCCGTTGACTGAAGCCGTCGGGCTCCTGCCTCGTGTCCTTCTGGTTTCAAACGACGTCGAGTTCCGCTCCAGCAAGTTGTCGGGCGCCACCTTATCGGACTGCTTCTCGCAGTGCCTTGCTCCCTCCTGCCATGGATCCGCCTCCCCTGCTTCTGCCGCTGCTCTGCCTTGCTTCACGAGGCCTGCGTGCGCCTCCGCTTTCTGGTGATGCCAAGACCACAGCTAAAAGACCTGCAACCAGATCATCAAGCACCGTCTCCGGTGATTTCGTCAAGTACCCCAACGGTAAGAGCACAAGGACCCGAGTACAACTACAACCGGTGTGTTTTTCGTCAAGTTCCACTATCGTCGACGTGTACGACTACCGTTGGGAAAAAATGAGACCAGCAAGTCCGAAGACCCCAAGTACCATGACTTTCGGAGCCCTCGGATCCCTTAAGTTCATCTACGTGCGTGTACGACTACCTACGTTGAAGACCCGTGTACGACTACACATTCGGAACGCGGCAAGTACCACGACGACCATCGCTCGTCGAGTTTGACTACCGCCGAAATGTACAACTACCATCGTCGTGCGCTTTGCTAAGTACCACTACTTCCACTATGACCTATGTACCACTACTTCCACTACCGCCGAATTCGAACCACTCCGAAACTCATGCTTCAAAGGTATAACGCCGAGACGATGCCCGTGGATGAATGTGTGTTGTATGAGGTGTATCACTTGTTTGCACCGTGACCGTTGTGTTGCTCGTTTCCATGTCGCCGACCCGTGGGAACCCGAAAACCGGGAGCACCCCATCATCTTGCATGACACGCTCCCATCATCCTTCTTTTGCACCGGTCTCTCAACGCGCTACCAGAACCGGAATGTTGTCGTGACATCATTTTCGGTTATCGCCGCCATGGCCCCTTTTCCTTCCACCACGGTGGCAAATGCTTCAAATCATGTTCATGTCAACTTTTCACAAAAATTGCTTATAACTTGTATATGTCATCCGCATCATGATAACAACAACATTAAAATGTTTAAATTGTGTTTGCTTAGAATTGCTAAATATGCACATGGGGATTTTCTGGAGTTGTCGTTGTTATATCCGGCCTCATTTAAATTGACTAGATAGTGTAGTTTGCTCATGCGTGACCTCTTACCATGTTAATTAACATTTAATATTGTTGGGTACCTAACCAAGATTCAACTAAATATATATAATGTGGTGTTTTGTCAATATGCAACTCGTTGCATATTGAGCTCCACTTAACTTGTAGTTTCGTTGTTGTACTTTGCCATGCATATTTAAACTGGACATGCATCATACTTGTTTGTGCATCATGCCATGGTTATGATATGTGTGTTTACCATGTTGTTTGCTTCTTTCCGGTTTCTTCTCTCGTTAGCTTCGGTTTCGTTCCGGAGCTGTGAGGATTCGTTTGTCTACGATCGTTTGTCTTCTTCATGGACTCGTTCTCCTTCCTTGCGGGATCCCAGGCAAGATGACCGTTCCCCGATATCACCTCTATCTTTGCTTTGCTAGTTGTCTCGCTCTATAGTTATGCCTCGATGCCTATTCTTGTCTTGTCAGCCTCCTATGTTTCCATGAAACACTCTAACCGCCTTCCTAGCAAACCGTTGATTGGCTAAGTACGCTTTTGCTCAGCCCCTCTTATAGCTTTGATAGTTGCAGGTGAAGTTTGAAGATTGCTCCATGTTGGATTTGTTTATTGGGATAACACAATATATATCTTAATTAATTAATGCACATATATATTGGTAATGGGTGGAAGGCTTGGCCTTCTGTCACGCCCAAGATGCGATTCTATCTTGATCACTAGATAAAACTTGTGATTGAGGCACAACCGCATTTCAGGCTCTTAGCAAGATGGATATCATTACATCGTACCATTACATACATACATAGGGATACAACAATTCATAAAAGCCACATGAATACATCAACATCAATACAAGACATCCGACTACGGATGCAAACAATAAAAACACAACGACATCCATCCTGCTATCCCAGGCTGCCGACCAGGAACCTAACCCAAGAATGAAGAAGAAGAACAAGAAAGAACTCCAACTCAAAGAACATCGCTCTCACGTCAAGTCATCGGAAACCTGCACCTGCAACTGTTGTTGTAGTATCTGTGAGCCACGCGGACTCAGCAATCCCATAACCATGGAAGACTAGCGAAGCTTTATTGTGTAAGGAAAGGATAGTGGTGAGGTTGCAGCAGCGACTAAGCATATGTATGGTGGCTAACTTACGAGTACAAGAATAAGATGAGCCTCTACGCGAACGGTCTCAAACTAGTAATGATCGCTAGAGATCCTGAACTACCTGCGAGTCAAACATAACCCCACCGTGTTCTCTTCTCAAAATGAAAAGAGAGGTCATGGTTACTCACGCGGTTGTGTATTTTATTTCGGATCCTCTGTCAAGTTTTCTACAATTGGACATTAACAAATTCCCATCTGCCACATAACCGCGGGCACGGCTTTCGAAAGATCAAAACCCTGCAGGGGTGTCCAAACTTAGTCCATCACAAGCTCACGATCTGCGAAGCCGCAACTCCAAATTGGGAAGACCCGAGTATTCTCATAATCCCGTGCTCAAGATATTTCGACAAAGGTAAAACTAATCCAACAAGACCTCCCGGCATGCCGACATCCTGATAGTAGCCGCGTGTATCTCGTCTCAGGCCACTACCGGATTGTCCAAACTTCTGGTAGACTAAAATACCAGAGTTGCCCCTGGCGGTCACTGGCGGTTGACAGGTTTGGACCAACACTCTTGAGGAGCACTGGTCCAGGGGTTGATTAATTGTCCTCGGGTGCTAGCCGGTCCCTATGCAAGTTTTAGTTATTAGGCAAAAGTAGTACCAAAGTTGGGTCTTGCTGGAAAAGCTTTAAGCAGTGCGAATTATCAAGGGGGGCCCATAAACCCCAACCGTGTTAGGAACACAAAATCAAGGAACATAACGCCGGTTTATCGGTTCTTAAGGCGGCATGAGTAGAACAAAACACCGAGCAAAAGGCCAAGCCTTCCCCCCATTGCCAAGTATATACGTGCACAAATTAAATTAATAGATATTGTGATATTCCAAGAACATCCAGCTCCAACATGGAGCAATCTTCATCTTCACCAGCAACTAACAACGCTATAAGAGGGGCCGAGCAAGCGGGTAACATAGCCAAACAACGGTTTGCTGGGATGGTGTCAAAGGTTAGAGGTTTCATGGCAACAAGGAGAGCCTGACAACAAATAGATAGGTAGCGTGACATATAGCGATATCATCGATACAACTAGGCTGCCAATGATAATAAAGGTATCCAAGGTGACGGTCGTCTTGCCTAGAATCCTGCAAGGAAGAAGAACAAGTCCATGAAGAAGACGAAGAAGAAGCCACGAAGACGAACCAAGTGTAGTCGTACGAATCCTCACGATCGCAACGAAACAAGCACTAACGAGAAGAAGCAAGCAACATGGTAAACACACCACACAAGAACACGACACGATGCTCAACCAAGTATGATGCAAGACAAGTCTATATGCAAAACATGGCAAGGGATGAAGCATGCAAGAACATCACACAAATCAAGTTTAAATGAGGCCGGAAAACAATATTTCGGTAAGTCCTCGTATGCAATTTTAAAAATTGGTCCAGATCTGATCAAACCATAAGTTCAAGTTGTTAAACAGCAAGTTAACATGCACCATAATGATCTACTCGAAATTCTAGTCATGTTTCATATAAAGTTCATTTAATTCGGAGTTACGGCCTAGAAGATATGAGCAAAACAAGAAAAGCATGGCATTGATGCAAAACGCATCCAAACATCAAGCACACACTCCAAACAGGTATACAACATGTTATTATGCATATACATGCAAAAACACACACGTTTCATATAGGACACGCTCAAAACGGAGCAACGGTTCAACACATACACATGTAGGCATGTAGTTGACATCAAAACAACATGATACAATAACATTTCATGGCAACAAAGGGCATGGCAAGTATGTACATGTCCAGCACTACAAGCATGACCAATGATCTACTACAAAACACCACTAGAATAAGCTCAAAACATCATGGCAAGATTGCAAAAGATAACAGTTTCACATACTTAGTGAAATAAACTACACATGGCAGCAACAACGACAAGTAGGCATGTTTGCAAGCTTGTGCAACTCATCTCAAATCATATAATGGCTTGTGAATATAACCAACAACAAGAAGAGATGTTTATGAAGCTACTCATGGCAAGAACATGGTCATAGGATGCATAGAACACTAGATATTCACATGGCAAAACTGAACTTGCTGATAACAGGCTGACAGATACATTTTATAGCAAGTTGAGAGCATGAAAACAACAAGCTACAGCAGGCCATATATGCAAACAAGGGCATGGATGGATAGAGCATAACATGGACATCAAGACATGGTCATTGGACAACCCAAAACATTCATGGATTTGAGTGGGGCATCAAGCAAACATGGCATCAGGTTATAACAGTTTCAGACTTAGCAGTTTTCAACAAGTCATATAAAATAACAACAGTGAGTAGGCTACTTTACAAGTTTGTTGCAAACACCACAAGGCATATCATGAAAAGTGGATTGCACCACAACAAAGATGACATGATTGTGCTTCTAAAACATATTGACATGTTGATCAAACAAAAATCACACATAAAGATATGAAAATGACAAATTAGCATCTCATAACAAGTTTCGGCACTTAACAGCCACATGCACTTTTGCAATAGAGATAAACATGGCAATATGGCACCTAACATGAATGCTACAGCCACCATCATATAGAGAACTTCACAATAAACATTTTGACATATCATACACTCCATTTGGACCAACATGCACAAAGATAAAACCTCACAAACATGCTAACATATTGTTGACAGACAACAAGGACTTGACACTAACATCACATAGCATTTTTGCAACAAAGATTAAGACAACAAGATGAACAGTAACATGCATGCAAATGCAACTAACATGTAGAGCATCACACGCCGAACATCTGGACATATCATTCACTCAATTTGGATAAACGTGCACAAAGTTACAAGGGGTCAAACATGCACACTTAATTATAGCAATTCGGGGACTTAGTCATATTTTCGAAAAAACAGAGTCAGCGTTTAGTAACTAAAAATCACACGGGCGTTTTTTTACGGGGATGGGCTGCTCACCTCTTGGGCTCGGCCGAGGACGATGAGGAGGCAGATCGGCGGGCTGGCGAGGCGAAGCCGGGCCGAACAGGCTGGGGAGGTCGGCCCATGCTACAGGAGGCGGCCCAGGCGAGGGGGCGCCTCGTCTTCCCTGCTCGTTCCTGAGCGGACGGCAGCACGCGGCGGCGCTGGGAACGCGGGGCGGCGGAGGTGGGACTCCGGCGACGGGAGAGGCCCCGGAGGACGCAGATCTGGACGGATCCGGGGCAGAAGGCCCCGTTCCCGACAATGGCGGGGCTCGGGCGGCCGGCGGAGCAAGCTTCCCGGGGCGGCGGAGGTAGCCAGTGTCTATGGCTCCGGTGAGGGCGGGCGATGGTGGGCGAATCGATCTGGCGGCGGGGCGGACGGGGTTCGGCGGGGTGGCGGCGGAGCATGGCGCGGTGGCGCGAGTTTGGAGACCGGCGGGCGGCGGCGGACGGCGTTGGGAGGAACGCTGCGAGGGAAGGCAGACGCGCGCGGCTCGGGCTACTCGGCCCAGATCGCGGCCCGGGGCGGGCCTGGACCGGGCTGACGCGGGCCTGGAGGGCCACGTCGTAGTGGGAGGCGGGGAGAGGCCAGGTGGCGCTCCCCGGTTGGTTGGAGCGATGCTGGGGCTGACGTGGCGGCCCTCGGTTGGCCGAGAACGGCGGCTGCGGCGGCGCCAAGTGGCGGGTGTGGTTGGCGGCGCCGGATCCGAGGGAGGGGGAGGATTGGCTGCGGCTAGGAGGTAGGGGAAGGGTAGGTTAGGGTAGGTATGTCCAAAAATGGACATGGGGGTGTCTATTTATAGGCAAATAATAGGTTGGGGGGTTTTTGAACCCTCGGATCGAAATCGGATGACTCCGGACGTATGAGAAGGAAGGTTGGGCGAAGTGCCTGTGAAGAGGCATTGGGCTGTGGGGAGAGAAGAGAGAGAGGCCCCAGGGGGGGGGTGGGTTCGGAGACCGAAACATTTGACGAATAAACCGGCTATAGTGCCGCTATAGTTATCCATTGGGCTATCAAACGGACTCCGAACAGGACGAAATTTGACACGCGGTCTACCTATACTATAATAAGACCACACGCCAAGTTTCGACCCATTCCTAGAATGTTTTTCGGCCACTTATAAAATAAATATTCGGAGGTGCCCGGGCGCGTGCGGGTGTGTCTGGGCTCAGAACGGACAACGAAAAGGACGGGCGGACTCAGAGGGCTGCAAGTTTTGAAAACATGATGATGACAATGCACATGATGACAAGGCAAAGATGCAACACGCAAGTAGATGACATGGCAATGACGATGAATAACTGGCTGACACCTAGCGCATCGGTCTCAGGGTGTCACACCTTGTGCTTAGTGTTTTGTTCCATTCATGCCACCTTAGGACCCGATAAACCGGTGTTATGTTCCTTGATTTTGTGTTCCAAACACGGTTGAGGTTTATGGGCCCCCTCGGTAATTCGCACTGCATAAAGCTTTTCCAGCAAGGCCCAACTTTGGTTTTACCATTTGCCTAACAACTAAAAACTTGCATAGGGATTAATTAACCCGAGTTCTTAATCAACGACCCGGGTCAATGCTCCTCATGAGTGTTGATCCAAACTGGGCGGACTACGGGGCCACCACGAGGAAACTCGAGGATTGGTATATACCTGTAGGCTGACCTATCCGGTCGTGGCCTGAGACGAGATACGCGCGGCTACTATCAGGGTGTCGGCACGCCGGGAGGTCTTGCTGGATTAGTTTTACCTTTGTCGAAGTATCTTGAGCACGGGATTCCGAGAATACTCGGGTCTTCCCAACTTGGAGTTGCGACTCTGCAGATCGTGAGCTTGTGATGGGCTAAGTTGGGACACCCCTGCAGGGTTATGAACTTTTGAAAGACATGCCCACGGTTATGTGGCAGATGGGAATTTGTTAATATCCGGTTGTAGATAACTTGACACCATATCCTTAAGAATACACTACCTGTGTGAGTAACCGTGATGGTCTCTTTTCAAAGGGGTTTTCAGAAAGTGAACACGGTGGGGTTATGCATGAACGTGAGTAGCTAGGATCACTTATTGATCATCTTTGGCGACCGTTGGCACTTTTCTCATCTCGCTCTCCCTTCATAAGCTAGTTGCTTAGTGCTTGCTGCAGCCACTTTATTACCTCTCCACACCTGAAAAGCTTTGCTAGTTCTGATACCAGGGAATGGGATTGCTGAGTCCTTGTGACTCACAGATTACAACACATACTAGATGCAGGTACATCTGAGTAGGACGCAGGAGATGGACAAGAACTTCACTCGGAGTTCGATAAAGAGCGTGGTCGACTGTATGTGACGTATCCCGACGATCAGTAGTGGTTCCTACTAGGGGCGATCAGGATTTGTGGTTGTCGTATCTTTTCTCGTTTGATTTTGTCCGTAGTCGGACCCTGTGTTATTTGGATGAATGTATGCTATTGTATTAATTGTGTGACATGGCGAGTGTGAGCCAACTATTTTACTCTTTCATCCCTGTTCATTACATGAGTTGTGCAAAGATACCACGCTTGCGATCATTCCAGAATGCGCTTATATCTCTAACTCGTGCCTCGACAGGTAGGAGATATAGTCGCATCCTAGGCATTACAAGTTGGTATTCAGAGCCTTCTCCGACCTAGGAGCCCCCTGATTGATCGAACCGCTGCCGATGTTGAGTCTAGGCACACACAGAAAATGTTTTGAGTCCTATATATATATCGGAGAGTAGGATTTCTTTTTACTCCTCATCCCCTTCGTCGCTCTGGTAAGGACTCCTGACATTGTTTTAACATCACTATCCTCAATTTTCACCCAAAAAAATTTAGGATCACGCGGGTATTGTTTGGATTGTTCCGATATCTTTATGACGAGAATTCTGTCTTGGTGCCTCCCGCCTGTTTAGGCAGAGTCCCGATGAGTTGAGCTCTGAGGTATTGTCATCCCATTGTGTATCGTTACAGTTCGAGAATACCAGAGGCGGCTGACATCGAAAACTCTTTTATGCGTGTCTGGTGGTGAGATAACCCCGACATCAGCCAGTACTGGTGGAATAGTTTGGGAGTACTGCCACAGCTAGTATAGCGGATGCATTTCAAAGATCTGAGGTAAACGGTTTCCGAAGGTGCGTGGTTAGGTGTTGACGGATGGATATAGCTGGATGTAGGTATTGCTAGTTGGGTGAGATATTGTTCTTCCCCTGTATCCCCAACACCAGATTGCATAACCGGAAAGCTTCGGGAATTAATAGGTGGGATTCAAGTAGCTCTTAGGTAATGTTCCAACGGGTGCATGATATGAGGTTGGGGTTCAACATCTAGTGGAGAGGTTATCATGGGCATTGTTACACTAGGGGGTTGCATCTTAAAGGATCCTTGGCTATGCTGATCCAGGGATTGCAAGGCCCTTTGTAACATGTGCCATGGGACATTAGCATGAACATGTGGGACGAAACCTCTATTATGTATTTGTTCCATCTGTTACCTTGTTGTTTTTATTCTATCATTTTGTTCTCCCAAGTGGCTTCTCGACAAGTTGATGTACCATTAAGCTTACGGAATTCATTCATTCAATTCTCTGTTCGAATGATATTGTGAATATTATGTTGCGAAATATCTATCCTTTGTTTGTTTTGATTGTGGTATCCGAGTTGCTTTGATGTCAAGTGTTGATTCTTTCCTAGTCTGTGTTCTCATATTTCTATGGGAGCGCTAGTTCTTCTTGATCATCAAGATTGTCATGTTAAATTCTTTTTCAACCGGCGTGCTTCTCTTGAAGTTAACCCGATCCTTTCAATATGTGCTGACCAATTCTTGGTCTATTCTCGACGGTGTCTGTTTCATTCATCCCAAACTGTCTTTGTTTTCCCCGCCCTCCCTCCCTTCTTCTACTCGGAGCCAGAAATTCTCAAATGAAATATCCATTTTATTCATGTGATGTTTCTTCGTTCTTTTCCTTCAATGTCCTTATCTGGTGATTTCTGGTGAAGATGCTCAGGAAGATTCAAGTTCATCATTCTTCGTTCTCTTTTTCTTCTCGGTGGAATAAATTCAACCTTCGGTCATGATCATATCTCTTCCTTTTTGTTTTCACATGTTTTCCCATGTTGAATTTTCTTATCCGAAGTCTCTCTTGTTTATTCAACTCTCTCTATTCACATCCGGAGTGTACAAGATATCTCAGAAGATTCATGTTTCAATTCTTAATCAATTCAATCCATTTTGAGATTGTTATCTCATTCAAGCCATTTGATTCAACCAGTGCAATATCTCTTTCAAGTAATAATTTCACTGGTGTTTCTTGTGGGCGGGCCCTAACCCACAGGTCTTTTCCTAGGATCTTACCTGACTCTTCTATTTTTTCCGGAGTTATTCTCAAATTATTTTCAAGTTTAACTTAAGAATGGATCTCTCATCGGTCAAATGTATCCTCCAAGACCGCTTTCAAATTCTTTTCACCTTTTGTTCAACCTTTTAATTCTTCATTCCGGAGTGCCTCAACAATTCATGGTGGTGTATCTCATCGTCTTCTCAGATTTGAAGACCGAAGAAGAGTTCCTCTTCAATCCTGGGTTCTTGCTTCATACCATCCCCATAATTGTTTTCGATTGTGAGAATTCTTTTCATATCATCCGAAGCATTTCACGAATTCTTTCCATTGTGATCCTCAGAAGGCCATCATTTAAGAAGATTTCTTCATTCTCAGTTTTCAACTTCATCCTCTAACTATTCTTAATTGATGCCTCTTCATTCGTCTCCGTATTCTTCCGATGCATCATTTAAGTATTCATTAGTCATCTTGTGATCCCATCGTTCTTTCGTATCTAAGTTTCCTCAAGTGCCTTGGTTATTTTCTAATTCTTCACGGTGATTCGTTCTCTTTCACTACTCGGTTTCAATTCTTACGGTGGTTCATTGGGCCTTCCTCTTCCATATTATCATATCAATTCAGCCGTTCTTTTCAAATCCTATCGGTGGTCCGTTGAATTGTGTGATATATCTCTCCAATCCTTTTCAAGAAGAATAAGTAGTAGGCCAAATCCGTTGCTTGTCATCAATTTAATTTGATGAAGGATAAGCATACAGTAAATCTTATTCTTATTTCCTCAAAGTGATTAATCTCTTTTTCCGGAGCTTGTTCATCATATCATATTCTCGGTTCCAAGCTGTTCATCTTGTTTTCCGGAGCTCCAAGTTATTTCAATTATATCATTTCAAAGCTCCATCTAATCATTGCAAGGATTCAATCTTATTGTTTTCATCCTTCACTTCTCATCCTTTTGTTACAGGAGTTCTTCTTGGTGGTTTATCAAAGATTTTTTTCCATTCTCGAGATGTTCTTCAAGATTCTTGTTGGAGGAGCTCAAGTATTCTTCATCTTGCATTTTGAAGTGCAATTCTTGCTCCGTTATCTTTGGAGGTGGTGTTATACCATTCTTGACAATTTCCCTCATGTTTCATGATTAACAAGTTATCAAGAATGAGATATTTAATCCCGTCAATTTCTTCGTAGGAGTTATCTTGGGTTGTATTTCACCTAAAAGCTTTCCCTGAGGATTGTTGCTATTTATGGTGCTTATAAATGACCCAAGTTCTTCATTTATCCTCTCGGTGAAAGAAGTTTTTATCTCTTCGTTGATCTCTAGCAACAATTGGTTTCCGTTAGTGGCTGGTTGTCACCTCATAATTTTGAGATGTTTTCCATAAGCCCAAAACAAACTTATTCTTTTGGTGTTGATTTTCTCAAAAACTTCGTTCAATCCATCTTTGTAAGGTTGCTTTTCCAATTCATTAGTGGTAGAAGTTATCATTTTCTTCTACTTTCTTTCTTCCTAACAATCTAGCTTCTATTCTTTTGTTCCGGAGGTATTGTAATATTGATATCCTTGTTCCACCATCTATTTTTGTCAAGATCATGTTGTTTTCCTTGCCAGTCCATTTAACAGGAGTGTCATGTCCTCCATTCAAGTTCTCTCATCTTATCAAGTTTTGCCTCTCTTTTCAACCGGAGTGCTATCTAAATCTTTCTTACCTCTTGTGACATTCTTTCAGTAGTTCCGGAGGCAGTATGTTGTTGATTTCATCAAGTATCATCCCATCCTCTCAAGTTCATGTTCAATTGCTTCCATTTTCAGTTGAAGTGTTGTTTGAATTATTTCATTCTTATCCCTTCTCTATCTTTTTAACCGGAGTGGTTTTAAATTCTTCCATGATCCTTGAGTTCTTCGTTTATGTCTTTGCAACCTTCAAGGTTCTCGCGATGTTACTGGTTCCTCTTGTCTATTGGAGTGTTTCAATTTCTTTCATCTCCGTCATGCCATTTATTCAAGTTTTCAACCTCTCAAGGTCCGTGGTTTCACTCGTTTGTTGAAGAAGCAACTTTGTTTTACCTCTTCTTTTCCGTTACTATCCGGTGCCTTCTCCAGGATCTCGGGTTGAGATCCCCTGTTAGTGTGGGCGAGTTGTGACGCCCCAAGACCGACGTTCCAGAAGACTTCCAGCTATTCCGAATTTTTCCCGTGTGTTTCATTTGTGCTTGATTTATTTATGTTTGCATTGCATCATGTCATCATGCGATCATGTCTTTAATTTTTAAGACTCAACTAAATAAATTGTATGGATCTTCGATCCATTTAAATCGAGGGAATTCACATGGTGTTTTCTCTTTATAACATATACTCCCAATAGTATTGGGGAGCTATATTAAAATATTCCATTGATGTGGAATTAACCATAACTCACTTGCAAAATATTCCATGCCTTTGTTATCTCAACTCTTGCCCTTCAACTTTGCCCATAATTATTCCATCACTTTCCGAAACTCCACCTAAAATCCTCAACATTTTTGGACCTACCAAACACCCACTTGTTTCTCACACTCACTTGAACTAAATTCAAACGAGTTTGAATTTATATCTTTCGATCATGCCAATTCTATTTTCCTTGGATCAAGCATATTGTTGGGAGTCCGAGAAAATAATCGCCATGCGCAAAATCTTTCCCTAACCCTCTCTTTCTTTTCATTTCTTTTTTCCTTTTCTGTTAAAGTAAATAGAAGGGAAAGAGAGATAGAGAGCATAGAGAACCAGTCCAGCCGGCCTCTTGGGCCTGACCTAGGCCGGCCCATCCATCCCCGCGGCCCACCTGTAGCTAGGCCCAACCACCCCCACTTAACCCTAGCCCGACCTCCCTCCTCTCGCTCTCTTCCCTCGTTCCTCCTGTGCGCCGCGACCACCATCTCCCTCTCCTGCAAGCACGCATCGCCCAGCTCCCTCGCTCCCTCGTCTCCTCCCTCGCGCCGCGATGAACAGGAGCGAGAGCTCCTCACCCTCACCTTCGCGTGACGCCGCTCCTCCTCGCTCCCCTCCGCTTCCTCGTTCCTCTGCTCGCATGCCGTCCATCCGGGCCGCCTCGTCCCTCAGCAGCTTCAACCACCGGCGTGCCGCCCCATGCCCCCTCGCTCCCCGGCGCCCGCAGCCGAGCCCGCCATGGCCGTTGCCTCGACCTCGCCTTGCCGTCATCTACCGGTCTCCCCTAGCTGTCGACGATCCCACTGCTTTTGTCTTCTGCTCAGGCCCCCGACCCCGCGCATCTCCGCCGCCCGCCTCCATTCTCCGGCCCCAGGCAGTCGCATCCACGGCCAAGGCGGCTGTCGCTCGCCCGCCGCCACTGCCGGCGATCATCAGGAGGCTGACGCTGAACTACGAGCAGGCCATCGTGTTCCGTCGCCGTTGAGTGAAGCCATCGCGCTCCTGCCTCGTCTGCCTCATGTCCTTCTGGTTTCGAACGACACAGAGTTCCGCTCTAGCAAGTTGTCGGGTGCCACCTTCTCGGACTCCTTCTCGCAGTGCCTTGCTCCCTCCTGCCGTGGCTCCGCCTCCCCTGCTGATGTGGCCGCTCTGCCTTGCTTCACGAGGCCTGTGTGCGCCTCCGCTTTCTGGTGATGCCAAGACTACAGCTAAAAGACCCGCACCCAGATCATCAAGCATCGTCTCTGGTGATTTCGTCAAGTAGCCCAACGACAAGAGCAAAAGGACCCGAGTACAACTACAACCGGTGTGTTTTTCGTCAAGTTCCACTACCGCCGACGTGTACGACTACCATTGGAAAAAAAACGAGACCAGCAAGTCCGAAGACCCCAAGTACCATGATGGCCGAAGCCCTCGGATCCGTCAAGTTCATCTACGTGCGTGTACGACTACCGACGCCGAAGACCCGTGTACGACTACACATTCGTAACGCGACAAGTACCACGACGACCATCGCTCATCGAGTTCGACTACCGCCGAAATGTACAACTACCGTCGTCGTGCGCTTTGCCAAGTACCACTACTTCCACTATGACCCATGTACCACTACTTCCACTAGCGCCGAACTCGAATCACATCGAAACTCATGCTTCGAAGGTATAGAGCCGAGACGATGCCCGTGGATGAATGTGTGTTGTATGAGGTGTATCATTGTTTGCACCGTGACCGTTGTGTTGCTCGTTTCCATCTCGCCGACCCGTGGGAACCCGGAAACCGAGAGCACCCCATCATCTTGCATGACATGCTCTCATCTTCCTTATTTTGCACCGGTCTCTCAACGATATACCGGAACCGGAATGTTGTCGTGACACTTTTCGGTTATCGCCGCCGTGGCCCCTTTTCCTTCCACCACGGTGACAAATGCTTCAAATCATGTTCATGTCAACTTTACGCAAAAATTGCATATAACTTGTATATGTCATCCGCATCATGATAACAACATTAAAATGTTTAAATTGTGTTTGCTTAGAATTGCTAAATATGCACATGGGGATTTTGTGGAATTGTCGTTATTTCCGGCCTCATTTAAAATGACTAGATAGTGTAGTTTGCTCATGCTTCACCTCTTACCATGTTAATTAACATTTAATATTGTTGGGTACCTAACCAAGAGTCAACTAAATAAATAGAATGTGGTATTTTGTCAAGATGCAACTCATTGCATATTGAGCTCCACTTAACTTGTAGTTTTTTTGTTGCACTTTGCCATGCATATTTAAACCGGACATGCATCATACATGTTTGTGCTTCATGCCATGGTTATGATATGTGTGTTTACCATGTTGTTTGCTTCTTTCCGGTTCTTCTCTCGTTAGCTTCGGTTTTGTTCCGGAGTTGTGAGGATTCGTTTGTCTACGACTGTTTGTCTTCTTCATGGACTCGTTCTCCTTCTTTGCGGGATCCCAGGCAAGATGATCGTTCCCCGATATCACCTCTATCTTTGCTTTTGCTAGTTGTCTCACTCTATAGTTATGCCCTGATACGTCCAAAACGTATCTATAATTTCTGCTTGCTCCATGCCTCTTTTGTGTGATATTGCTATGATATTTATGCACTTCCATACACTTTTGATCATATTTGGACTAACCTATTAACTTAGTGCACCCCAGTGCCAGTTTCTGTTTTCTGCTGTTTTTGTATTTCAGGTTTTCCCATTACGTAAATTGCCAGAAAAATCCCGGGAAAAATATATAAAAAATCAGCATTCCGGAAGCTTCCATGCGGCCAAAGTAGGGCCAGAGGGGGGCCACCAGGGCTCCAGGCGACCAGAGGGGGCGGCCCCCCTCCTGGCCGCGCCGCCAGGGCGCCTGGGCCCCCCTGGCCTCTTCTGACGCACCCCGTTGGCATATATTTACACCGCGTCCCGAAACCCTCGAGGACGGAACCCTTTTTCGCGATCTCATCTCTGTTCCGCCGCCGCCGGGCTTCCAAGATCGGGAGCACCAGGAGAACTCTTCCCGGCACCCTGCCGGAGGGGAGGATCACCACCGGGAGCTTCTCCACCACCATGGACGCCTCTCGGATGAGTTGTGAGTAGTCTCCCTTAGACCATGGGTCCATGACCAGTAGGTATGTGATGTTCTCCTCCCCTCTTTGATCTTCACCTATTAGACCTCGTGAGCTGACCTGCATGATCGAGGCACATATGTAATCCATATGCTGTTGCTATGATGAGTTTGCTGGGATCCGATGGATTATGAGATTATGTTCAGATTGTGTGTGAGTAATATATTTGATTCACCTCTTTTATATTTATGTTCTTGAGTAATTCTTGCATGTTCTCCATTGCTGTTTATTGCTTTGGCCAAGTAGTAGGTAGTAACTCTAAGAGGGAACGTTATGCTTGATTGTGGGTTCATGCCCCTCGATGTCTAGCTTGAGTGACAGAAACATGAGTCTAGGGGATGTGCTGTTGCCACAAGGGGGAAAACAACGGTGCTTGTACTTGCGGGTGCAAGGATTGTTTACTTTACGCAAAGTTCTTTTAATGCAGTTGTCTGTTGCTTTGAGTTTACACTATGGGTGGGACTCGCAACTTAATACCAGCGAGATGTTCTGGATAGATATCTCAAGGTGGATGATTAGTAGTAGATGCAGATGGATTTCGGTCTACTTTCCTTGGCGTACCGCCCATGCTTTTGAGCCTCTACCTTTCTTTGCAGCATAGTTAGCATTGGATTGCGCACATAATCCTGTCAATTGCCCAGCTGTAATTCGTTTACCTCGCTTAGCTGTTTTATCGTCTTTTGGGAGAGAGACATCACTAGTGAACATCATGGGACCCCGGTCCATATTACCGTCACTGATCACACCCGCTATTTACTTTCTGTTCTTACTTACTAGTTGCAGTCATACCTATAACTATTATCTCTTGCGTTTGATCCTTTGTAAACGACAAGGCCGGAGGGATTGACAACCTCTCTGTACTCGTTGGGAGCAAAGTTATTTGTATTTGTGTGCAGGTCCAGTCAATCGCTAAGTTGCGCCGCTAGCAGTTGACTCCTTCTTGTTGACCCTCGGAGTCTCAGGGGATTCGATCCTTGGTATCTTTGCCAAGGGAAAACTACCGCTACACTGCATCTCAAACCTTCCACTTGGGGTAACCAACGAGGGGCGAGAAGCCATCATGCCCTGATGCCTATTCTTGTCTTGGCAGCCTCCTATGTTGCCATGAAACACCCTAACCGCCTTCCTAGCAAACCGTTGATTGGCTAAGTATGCTTTTGCTCAGCCCCTCTTATAGCATTGATAGTTGCAGGTGAAGTTTGAAGATTGCTCCATGTTGGATTTGTTTATTGGGATAACACAATATATATATTAATTAATTAATGCACATGTATATTGGTAATGGGTGGAAGGCTTGGCCTTCTGCTTGGTGCTTTGTTCCACTAATGCCACATTAGGACCCGATAAACCGGTGTTATGTTCCTTGATTTTGCGTTCCTAACACGGTTCGGGTTTACGGGCCCCCCCCCCCTCGATAATTCGCACTGCTTAAAGCTTTTCCAGCAAGGCCCAACTTTGGTTTTATCTTTTGCCTAACAACTTAAAAATTGCATAGGGAGTAATTAACCCGAGTTCTTAATTAGTTTTAACTTTGTCGAAATATCTTGAGCACGGGATTCCGAGAATACTCGTGTGACACCCCTAGACCGATGTGCCAGGTGTCAGCCAGTTATTTGTCGTCATTGCCATGTCATCTGCTTGCGTGTTGCATTTTGCCATGTCATCATGTGTGTTGCATCATCATGTTTTCAAAACTTGCATCCGCCCGAGTCCCCCTCGTCCTCTCCGTTGTCCGTTCTGAGCCCAGACACACTTGCACATGCCCGCGGCACCTCCGTTTATTTATGTTATGAGTGGCCGAAAAATGTTTTCGGAATGAGTTGAAACTTGGCGTGTGGTCTTATAATAGCATAGGTAGGCCGCCTGTCAAGTTTCGTCGCATTCGGAGTTTGTTTGATAGCTCAACGGTTAACCACTTTAACCGCCCGAATCCTTCTCTCTTTTGGCCCAGAACCCGTTCACAACAGCCCACAAGCCCATCCTAACCCCCTACATGCTCTCGGCCGTTCGATCATGATCGCGTGGCCGAAAACCGCTCCTCATTTGGACACTCCTAGCTCCCTCTACCTATAAATAGGTGCCTCCCCCTCCATTTTCGCGGATGAAACCCTAGCCTAGCCTCCCTCGGCGCCACCGGACACGTCCGCGCCGCCGCCCCGAGCCAATCACAGCGCGCCACCCGTCCTTTCCCGTGCCCACTTCGCCGCCGGCCCTCGGGGCTCGAATCGGGCCCGCGCGAGCCCGTTCACCACCGTCGCTCCGCAGACCGAGCGCCCCGCTCGCCTGGCCCGCGCCCCGCCGCCTTCGAGCGCTCGGCGCCTCCCGTCGATGCCCCGCCGCCGCTCCCGAACCCCGCCGCTGGCCGCCGGATCGCCGCCGCCCAGCTCTTCCGCTTCCCCGCCGCCGGACGTCGCTCCACCGCTGCCGTGCCCTCGTCCGCCTTCCCTCCGGCCGAATCCGGGCAGGCCCCGCCAGATCCACAGCCCCACCTCCCCGCCTAGCTCGCCGGAGCCTGCAAGCCACCGCTGTCGTTCCCAAGCCACCGCTGTTCGTCCTCGAGCAGAGGAGGATGATGACGCGCTCTGTCCGCCCTTGCCTAGGCCGCAGTGGCGCCAAGGCCCAGCCCCGCTTGGGCCTGCTCCCGGCCTCTCCAGGAAGGCCCATCTCCGCCCCCTCTCCGGCCCACCTCATCCTGCACAGTGTTGGGCCGAAGCCCATCTGGTGAGCCTCTGCCAATCTCTCGCTCGTGTGTTTCTTAACTATCTTGCGCTCAATTTCACTTAGTGATTTTGACTAAGTCCCCAGTATCAGTAATTTTTGTTGCATGTTTGCATGCCTGTAACTTTTTTGTAGCGACCAGACCTCAAACAGTCTGATCTCTGTGCATCAGTGTCATCCCTGGATCAGTAATGCTGACACGCACAGTACTTGAAGGATTTATAACAGAGTAGCAATCACACACTTATTACATCGATAGTTCCAAAGATGAACTTATTATAATAAAAATGGCTTAAGGCCATCTAACACGATAACAGCGGAAGGCTGGGAAGATAAGTGAGTCCATCAACTCCAACGGCATCACTGAGTATAGAACCACGGCCTATAAGGCACCTTACTCGTCGTCTGAAAAGTCTGCAACATGAACGTTGCAGCCCGAAAACGGGTCAGCACATGGAATATGCTGGCAAAGTAACACAAGAGAGCAATGGAAGTAAAGCTATACTATATGCAATATGGCTGGTGGAAAGCTCTATGGTTATAGTTTTTGCGTAAAGCCAATTTTTTCGTACTTCAAAGGAATAGATTTTAGTTAACTGTCATGGTAGTTGAAACATCATTGTGAAGATAGACATCCTCTCAACCCCAATTAAAGTTCATCATTAAACCCAGCAATATTAAATTAAAGTAACATGATGAGATTCACATAATATCCAAGTACTAGATACTCAAGACGTCCATAACCGGGGACACAGCTAATCATGATCAGTTTGTACACTCTGCAGAGGTTTGTGCACTTTTCCCCACAAGACCCGATCTCCTCCGTTTAGTTTCTCGCACTGCATGGTGTTTGAGAAACGGATGACCGAGACACAGTCTTTCGGAAGTACTCGCACCTTACAAACGGGTGGACCGTACCAACCTACATCCCCTACATCTGCTAGTCCACCACTGTAAGAGTTCGCACGACTTACTCATACTATGCTAGAGCCCATAATAGCATTGTGGCTGCACACGGAAGTTTCTAGTATGAATCATCTCATGATCCCTTTGAGCCTGGGTGGCGGTCCATAAAAAAATAGGCAATCGCTGGAATACCTAGGTGCCTCAATCCACCCAGATATTTATTAATGTTGCCACCTTAAGTTGAACCATTAATTAGCAAACTCACATCTGTCATGGATACACTCACCCAATCCACGTCTACGAGCATAGCATGTCCTAACAGCAAATGTAGAAGTAACCCCCAAAGGTTTGAATGTAATGCAGGTAATAGGTACTACCTCAATCTACTACCCAGTCCCACAAATTAATTCATCTTACTCATGCAATGTGTGAGGGTTTGACTAATGCAATGAAAACCGGGTAATTGGAAAGTATGATCAAAGTGTTACTTGCCTTGCTGATGATCCGCAAAACCTAGAGATTCAAAGTAGCAAGCGGCGCATTCCAGGTACTCTATCGTAAACCAACAAGCACACAATAAGTACTTAACTAATGCACGGGTAAAACTCAAATAAAAGATATAACCAAAAGGTTCAACTTAAGAACTCCGGTTTGCAAAAGAAACGGCAAAAGAAAAGCAACGAAAGACAAACGACGAAAGAAAAACAACTACCGAACCAATCTGGACCTAAGTCCAAATTTAGCAGAGGCAAACACTTGAGTGACTAGGTTAAACGGAAAGAGAATTTCGAGATGAAACTCCAGGCGCTTGAATCGCCTGATTCCGATAAACGAGCGAAAAGATAAACTAAAACAGAGATCGGATCAGAGATCGCGATCAGAAAATAACTGCAAAAAAGAAAACTAAAACAGCTTAACGAACGAGCGTTCGTCAGCTGATACTAAACGACGAATTCGTTCGTTAGAACGAACGAACGGGTGAACGTCTACTATTTAACTAAACCAGAGAATAAAAACGAAAAACCGATCTAAAAAAACGACTAGGGTTCTTAAGAAAAAAACCAACGGTCTTCTAAAAGAAAACCGGGCGGCGGCTACCTCATCGGAAACAGCCGCCGGCGGCGGCTTGCGGAGACGGCGGGCGGCGGGGCTGCTGCGGTGGTGGCGGTGGGCAACGGCGGCGACGTGCGCGGCGGCGGCAGCGGTGTCGCGGGCTTGCAGTGGCGGCGGCGTTGCGGGCTCACGACGGCGGCGGCTTGTGGCGGCTTCGGCGGGGTGCGGTGGAGGAAGAGGGGGGGCTGCATTTATATAGGGGGGAGGGTAGAAGGCTTGGAGGAGGGGGCAACCACGGCGGCGGCGGAGACCGGCTCGGCTTCGGCCGTCGCTGGGGAAGGCGGTGCGGGGCAGGGTGGTTGGGCCTGGCTCGGCTGGGCTTTGGCCCAGTCGGGTTGGGTCCCCTATTTTTTTTTCTAATTACGCCAGCGTTACTAAAAGAACTCTAGAAAAAGAAATAAAAATCTAAAATTGACAAAACAAATTTTTACCGTCTAAATAGAATATTTAGAACAAGATGAACATTTTCTTGGCACTAAAATGCATTTTTGAAAACATGTAATTTTTACTAATTCAAATAAAATCCAAATAGAACTTGTTTGATTTTTCTATTAAAATCCTCCGTATTTCTTTATTTTTTTGGGAGAGTCATTTTACTCCCTCTCTCATATATTTATGATAGAAATACTTGAAGATAAATAGATAAAATCAAATGATCCTATTTTCAAAATTTGAGAAACCTCAAATATGAAAATATTGAAATCCCCAACTCTCTCCGAGGGTCCTTGAGTTGCTTAGGATTTTCTTGGATCACCAAAAGCAAGAAAATATGATATGCACAATGATCTGATGTATAACATTCCAAATTAAAAATTTGGGACGTTACAAACCTACCCCCCTTAAGATGAATCTCGCCCTCGAGATTCTGGTTGGCTAGAAAATAGGTGAGGGTGGTCCTTGCGTAGATCTTCCTCTCTTTCTCAGGTGGCTTCTTCCTCGGTGTGGTGACTCCACTGAACCTTGCAAAATTTGATAACCTTGCTGCGGGTGACTCGGCTCGAAAAGTCGAGGATCTTAACAGGCTTTTCCTCGTAGGTCAGATCACTGTCCAACTGAATTGCTTCCAGGGGTACTGTGTCTCTAAGCGGGATTTCGGCCATCTCCGCATGGCACTTCTTAAGCTACGAAACGTGAAACACGTCGTGCACTCCTGACAATCCTTCGGGCAATTCCAACTTGTAGGCTACTTCTCCCATGCGTTCCATAACCATATAGGGTCCTACAAAATGGGGCGCTAGCTTTCCCTTAACTCCAAAGCGCTTAACTCCTCGAAGCGGAGATACTCGAAGATAAACTCTGTCTCCAACCTCGTAAACGATCTCCTTGCGTTTTGAATCTGCGTAGCTCTTCTGCCTGGACTGGGCTATCTTAAGCCTATCGTGAATCAACTTCACCTTCTGTTCCGATTCCTTGATCAAATCTGGCCCGAACAGCTTGCGGTCTCCAACTTCGTCCCACGACAACAGAGTCCTACATCTCCTTCCGTATAACGCTTCGAAAGGGGCCATCTTCAAACTATTTTGATAACTGTTGTTGTAAGAAAATTCGGCATACGGCAAATTGTCGTCTCAACTAGATCCATAATCTAGTGCGCAGGCTCTCAGCATATCCTCCAATATCTGATAGACTCTTTCAGTCTGTCCATCTGTCGGCGGGTGAAAAGCTATGCTAAACTCTAGTCTGGTACCCAAAGTTTCATGTAACTGATTCCAGAACTTTGAGGTAAATTGGGTTCCTCTATCTGATACGATGCTCCACGGAACTCCATGCAGACATACAATTCTGGTCATGTATATCTTTGCCAACTTTGCACTGGTATAAGTAGTCTTTACGGGGATGAAATGAGCTACCTTTGTGAAACGATCGACTACGACCCAAATTGAGTCATAGCCAGAACGAGTTCTGGGTAATCCCGTAATAAAATCCATACCTAGTTTACCCCACTTCCCTTCGGGTATTGGCAATGGTTGTAACAATCCTGCCAGTTTCTGATGTTCTGCCTTCACTCTCTGACATACATCACAAACTGCTACATACTCCGCAATATCTTTCTTCATACCGGTCCACCAGAAAATATCCTTCAAATCCAAATACATCTTAGTATTTCCTGGGTGAATTGAGTATGGTGAATCATGGGCCTCCTGTAGAATCAACTTCCTGATCTCCGGGTCATTAGGCACATAAATGCGGTCCTCAAACCATAAGGTGTAGTGTTCGTCCTCACGAAATCCCTTGGCTTTTCCTTCACTCATCCTTTTCCTTATCTCGGCAATTTCCTTGTCATCCTTCTGGGCTTCACGTATCTTTCCCAGCAATGTCGACTGAACATCCAACGTTGCCACGAAACCTCTAGGAACTATCTCGAAACAAAGCTCCCTGAGATGTTCTGCTAACTCCTGTGGCAATCCCCCTTTTATTAGGGTATTGGCATAACTCTTGCGGCTTTCAATTTGTTGATGCTTCCTTTCAATCATTAGGGCGCGATCAACCAACTCCTGATAGTTATTGAAAGTTGCCACCATCAACTGTACACTCATCTCATCATTCAGCCCTTCCATGAATCTCTCCTGCTTAGCGGCATCTGTGGCCACATCATTTGGGGCATAACGAGATAGGGTACAAAACTCATCCACGTAATGGGCCACAGTACTGTTGCCTTGGCGCAAATTGCGAAACTCCTGCTTCTTCATACTCATAGCTCCAGTTGAGACATGGGCGGTACGAAAAGCTTGCTGAAACTGATCCCAAGTCACATTGGCTATGGGGTAAGTGGCTGTGTAATTCTCCCACCATGCTGCGGCTGGTCCAGACAACTGGTGTGCGTCAAAACGCACCTTCTCAGCATCCGAGCAGTTGGCAGTGGTCAAATCCCTTCCAATTTTGCCCAGCCAGTCGTCAGCGACTATTGGTTCAATGCTGCTAGCAAACACTGGTGGTTGCAACCTTAAGAAACGTGTCAGGTTGTCCACGGGTGGTGGTGGTGGAGGGTTGTTGTTGTTGTTGTTCTGGTTGTTCTGAGTGTTCTGGACAAGAAGTTGCATCAAGGTGTTCTGCTGCTGGATCAACTGGGTGAGCTCAGGGGGAAACTCAAATCGGGGCTCACGTCTTGGAGGCATCTGATGGGTGTAGAGGGAAGAGATTAGAATAGAATTGAGGTCTAAGGGAAAATCACTACCCATATGCACATGAGGCAAACACACAATTCATCACACCAAATCAATTTCACACAAGGGCTTACACGGATCTATCGTTACAAAAGTGTTCTAAGTCTACTAAATGGGAAAAACTACTAGTCATAGGAAGGTCTTCTAGAAATTTTGATCGACAGAGGATTCCATGTATCTGCTCCAGCTTCATCTTCGTAGTCTTCGTCTTTGCTATCATCAGGTTCCGAATCCGTGTTGTCAATGATGATGTAGTCTTCCGGTGGAATCTCCTTGGGTTCTTCTTCCTCGTTTTCTTCTCCCATGAGTATCCCTAACTTCCGTGTCAAGTCATCATTCTTTTCCACAAGTATTAGCATCTCCTCCTCGTATCCGTCGCGTGTAGACTTGAGTTCTTCCTCTAGCTCCAAATTCCTATTTAGGGCTTTCTTCAAATCTATCATCCCTGCACACATCTGGTGCTCCTGGCGACGAATGTGATCGTTCAACTCCTGGATGAAGGCTGCAATGGATCTATCCTTCCGGGTGCTGATCATATCCCAATTCTCATCTCGGCGTCCACAAATCTGGTAGATGGTGTCCTTTAGCTCCTGCTTGTAGACTTCTCCAATCCTTCCCATAGCGATGTGGGCTGCCATGCTCCTGCCTAGGCTCCATGTAGGCGCATTAAAGAAAAATGCTATGAGTGCGGTGACGGGCTTGAACGTCCTTCCTGAAACTGGAGCTTGAATCAACCAACGCTCCTCCTCAGGTAGAGTGGCATTGTAGGTTCCGGTGAAACTTGGTAGTCCAATGTTTAGATATCTGGTGACTTCCTTCAGGTGTCGTCCAAATGGTGTATCGTCATCCGGTTGAGTGAACTTGTTCTTTGCATCCACCATCCTAAAAGAGTAGAAAAGATGAGGAGCCAGAAAAGAGAAGAGTGAATAGTGCTCTAGGGCTTTAGCTTAGTGGTCGTGTCCTACAGTCAGCGTGTGCTCTGATACCATGATGAGGACATCACTAACAAGGTTACACCCACAGCTCCAACTGACACATATACATGACCAATTACTAGAGCTCGCGCACGCCAATTAAATTACCAGGTACTTTCGTTTCTTGGTAATGAATCTAATGTTCATGAGAATATGATGCTGCCTAAATTGGATACATTTGTCTTGCTTACCAATGAAGGGCCTAGCTTGGACAAGAAGGATGAACATTGGAGCAAGATCAAGCATGGAGATGATGGCATGCGCAAGGGGAACAAGAATGGAGTTTCAATTGATGATTTCAGGACTTTGAAGCCACCATAATGAGTGCGAGAAGTCTTGGACGAAATATACAATATGCCACTTCATAAATTTCGTCCAGAGGCTATTATAGGTGCTGTGTCACCTTATTATTGGGCCAGGCCCATGTAATTTCGACATACTTGAGTATAGGTTGTTTTTAGAGTCCGTATGTGTGGGGAAACAAGAGATAGGGTTGGTTTCGGACCCCTCCACCAAGGGACACGAAATTGCCCCCTCTTTCCCCCATATATACAGCCCTTAGGGCGTCGTTTAGACTTTGGGTTTTGTTTAGATTAAAGTTCGCCATAGCTGCAACTTCGCGTACTTCGTTTGTGTTCAACGACCAGACCAAGACGTCACAGAACCCCACTTGATCAATAAAGTTTTCCTCTTGAATTCGCAATATCCAGATTGCAATCTCAGTTTCTTGCTTGTTCTTCGTTTTCCTGCAGGAAACAGACCTTCGTGGTCAGGTTGATCGTGCTCCGGGGTGGTCAATAACCTCTCAGAGTTGGTTTAGCGATTGCTAAGGCGCGACGTCCACGCACGTTCGTAGTCGGATCGTCAAAGTCGACTTCATCCAAACGATAGCCACCATCTCTTCGAAAGACGGGACACCTTTGCCTCTATCAAGTGGTATCAGATTTCCAGGTTGCTCGGTGAGATTTTACAGTTTTTCGTAGATTAGATCGAGTCTGTTCTTCATACCTACAGTCCACGAAAAAGCCAAAAAAAAAATTAGGGTTAGTTCATCCCATCCGAACCAATCTGAGCCTTTGCATAATCTTTTCTGTATTTGCTTTGCTGAATTTGCGGTTGCATCGTCGTGTCAAGTTGCTGGTCTTAGCGTCTAGTTCTTTAGAGTTTCGAGTTCTGTTCACAGTTTGTCACGTCGCCGCCGCACCATATTCATCGCCGCTGCCATACCACCACTGCTGCCATATCCCGCCACCGCCACCACATACCACCACCGCTGCCCTAACCTACCACCGCTGCCATATCCTACCACCATATATCCACCGCCAATCCGAGTTCTTTTCATATTAGGTTTGTTCTCGATATCCATCTAGGGTTCGGATTTGTGTTTCCTTGCCTGCGTAGGTCACGAAAAAAAAATGAGTCTGGAGACCCCCGGGCAGTTTTTAGGCCAAAATTTCGACAGGTGAAAATATTTTTTCCCTATCCTATTTTTGGGCTTTTCTGAGTCTTTTGAGACACGTGCCATCATACTGTTTTTTACCGCACTTTTTCGTCGTCGCTGCCCTGATTCCGAAAAAAAAATCGTCAAAAAAATTTCGTGCCTATCATCTTAGTTTGACTTGGGAAGTGTTTTGAGACACTCGCCATTATAGTGATTTTCGGCCAAAAAAAGCAGCGCCAAAAAAAAAGAGCGCAAAAAAAAGAGGCGAAAAAAAAATTCAGAGTGTGCTTTCCCCTTTATTACGTGCAGCGCCGTGATTTTGTTAGTGTTCTAGGCTCGCGTCTCTAGTACGGTCTAGCCTAGGACCAGCACAGTACCGTCGTTGAGCGTTTATTCAACTTTGCATCTCTGAATTGATTATTGCTGACCACTTTTGCTACCATCTTATAAGCCTTCCCAGCTCCACATACATCTACGTCGTGCGTTTGACTCTCCCTGGTAATCGCTTTATCCAAGCTTTGAGAGTTTTGACTACCACAGTTGCCGATCACCACCTGCTGCTGGGTAAGAACTGGTAAGAATTTGAGATTTGCTTGTCGGATTTGTGACACCCGCCACCACCACCACTTATTAGTAGTCTGTAGGATCATATTCTTGTGTGTTTCTATTGCTGCTAACCATGCCAGGATCACAAGTCGACGAGACTAACTGGGAGAACTTGACGAATAAGGAGCTTCATGATAAGTTTCAGCAAATGATGAGTGTACAGGTGCAAGATGTGCTAAACACATTGGACGAGGCCATGGAGAAGATAGTTGGCATGGAGAAGACGTTTGACACAAAGCTCGATAACAAGTTTGCTGAATTGCTTGCACGTTTTCCACCACCACCGGCTGCTGCAGCTGTCCTACCTCTTCAACAACAACAACAACAACAACAACAACGGCGCCTTCCGAATCAAGTGGGACGAGCACAACGCGTTCCCCTTGAGACTGGTCAAGCTTCTGGTGCTGCTATTGATGTTTCTGTAGCTCTTGCTGCTACTGCAGAGGTGGAGGACCATTACGAGGATGAGGTTGACCAAAATCAGAACTACGTGCAACAACCAGCACCACCACCACCAGGTCGTCCTCATGCATATCATCGCAACGGTAGGGCTGCACCACCACCTGAGGTAAATGACCATCTTCCTAAACTGAAATTGAATATTCCACCATTTGAGGGTAGATATGTTCCTGATATATATCTTACTTGGGAGTTACAAACTGAACAACGTTTTACATGTTTAAACTATCCCGAGGAGAGACGTGTTCCTGCTGCTGTTTGTGCTTTCACTAGTTTTGCATGTGTTTGGTGGTCTGAACATTGTAGATTATATCCTATTCCAGCTACTTGGACTTGTTTGAAAACTGCTATGCGTACTCGTTGGGTTCCACCATATTATCAACGTGAATTACTTCAAAAACTGCAGCGCTTAAGACAAGGAAAAAATTCTGTAGAAGAATATTATCAGCAATTACAAACTGGCCTGATTAGATGTGGTATTGTTGAGGAGAATGAAGCTATGCTTGCACGTTTTATGGGTGGATTAAATAGAGAGATTCAGACCATTCTAGAGTATAAGGATTATACTAATATCACTCGTTTATTCCATCTTGCTTGTAAAGCTGAACGTGAAGTGTAGGATCGACAGGCATTGGCGCGGACTAACTTTTCTGCAGGACGACCTTCATCATGGACACCGCGTGCATCCTCTACTTCCTCACATTCTACTGCACCGACACCTCCATCAGCTGTTACCTCCAGCCGTGATACAAGGAAGCAGGCACAACCACCATTATCTGCCAAGAGCACACCTATTGGGCCTGCACAGAGTTCTTCTTCTTCCATGGCATCAACAGGGCACACTAGTGATATTATTTGTCGTCGTTGTAAGGGAAGAGGACATTTTGCGAGAGATTGCAAATCTCAGCGTGTGATGATTGCTACTGAGGATGGTGGATATGAATCCGCTAGTGACTATGATGAGGAGACTTTGGCTCTTATTACACGTGAAGAACACGGCGGAGACGATTCTGATCATGAGACGCAATACATGGCTCCTGAAGATGCTGACAGGTATGAATGTTTAGTTGCTCAACGTGTTTTGAGTGTGCAGGTTACACAAGCTGAGCAAAATCAGAGGCATAATTTGTTCCATACAAAGGGAGTTGTGAAGGAACGTTCTGTTCGCGTGATCATAGATGGAGGGAGTTGCAACAACTTGGCTAGCATGGAGATGGTGGAGAAGCTATCTCTCACCACAAGACCACATCCACATCCTTACTACATCCAATGGTTCAACAACAGCGGCAAGGTTAAGGTAACACGTACTGTTCGTGTGCATTTTAGTATCTGATACGGTGTATCCTAGGGCCATCCCCATGGACCCTCCTTCACCCCCTCAAGTGCCTCAAGGACCGATGACACGTGCCCGTACTAGAGCTTTCGAGACCGAGGTGACGTCACTCCTAGCCCTACTTCCTTATGAATCTTGCGAGACATGGTTGCTACCTCAAGCGAGTGTGCTTTGTGTGCTCAGGTGTGAAGGAGACCGCTTCGGAGAAGAGCGTGAAGGTGAACAAGTCCCCAAGGCCACGTACGAACCGATGCATCAAGAAGGGCAGAAGGGAGCTCCAGGCCCCGGACATCCGGCGCCATGGCCCGGACATCCGGCACCTGGGCCATCATCTACAGAAGACCAGCAGCGACTGAAGCTACAGGGCCCGGACATCCGGCCAGGGCCCGGACATCCGGCCAAGCACGGCCCGGACATCCGGCCCCGGGCCCGGAAATCCGGCGCCTCTGTCCAGAGAGCACCCGAGACCAGGCCACTCCAGCCCGGACATCCGGCCCATGGCCCCGGACGTCCGGCGTCCCTCGAAGCCCCGGACATCCGGGCCACCGCCCGGACATCCGGCCCCTGATCTGCCTGCGTGCAGCCCCCTGGGCCGAGGCCCATGTACCCGTTCGCCCCGAAGACTATATATACTCCTCTCCTCTTTCCGTTTAGGGTTAGCTGTGGTTTTTAGCTCATTTGACACTTGTGTGGATTTCTCCCACGAGACCGGTGCGCCTCTACGGAGAAGATCCACCTCTGGATTCAAGACCCCTAACGGGAAGATCCCACGGGATTCCAAGACCTCCTCCGGGAGAAGACTATCTGTATCACCGTTGTTGACTTTGGATCATGTATCTCGACCTTGTATCGCGAATCTAGCACTTGTGTGATTGCTTCCGTGTTGATTTGAGTGTTCTCTCTTGTGTTTTCCCCATCTTTCTCCGTGTTTTCCCCGTGTTCATCGTGTGCCAACCTCCAAACGTGAAAGATCCGCTGATTAGGGTTCCACCCTATATCACTAACTTTTCTGCAGGACGACCTTCATCATGGACACCGCGTGCATCCTCTACTTCCTCACATTCTACTGCACCGACACCTCCATCAGCTGTTACCTCCAGCCATGATACAAGGAAGCAGGCACAACCACCATTATCTGCTAAGAGCACACCTATTGGGCCTGCACAGAGTTCTTCTTCTTCCATGGCATCAACAGGGCACACCAGTGATATTATTTGTCGTCGTTGTAAGGGAAGAGGACATTTTGCGAGAGATTGCAAATCTCAGCGTGTGATGATTGCTACTGAGGATGGTGGATATGAATCCGCTAGTGACTATGATGAGGAGACTTTGGCTCTTATTACACGTGAAGAACACGGCGGAGACGATTCTGATCATGAGACGCAATACATGGCTCCTGAAGATGCTGACAGGTATGAATGTTTAGTTGCTGAACGTGTTTTGAGTGTGCAGGTTACACAAGCTGAGCAAAATCAGAGGCATAATTTGTTCCATACAAAGGGAGTTGTGAAGGAACGTTCTGTTCGCGTGATCATAGATGGAGGGAGTTGCAACAACTTGGCTAGCATGGAGATGGTGGAGAAGCTATCTCTCACCACAAGACCACATCCACATCCTTACTACATCCAATGGTTCAACAACAACGGCAAGGTTAAGGTAACACGTACTGTTCGTGTGCATTTTAGTATCTCTACATATGCTGATTATGTTGATTGTGATGTGGTACCTATGCAAGCATGTTCCTTATTACTTGGTAGACCATGGCAATTTGATAAAAATTCTGTACACCATGGTAGAAACAATCAGTATACTCTTGTTCATAAGGATAAAAATATTACTTTGCTTCCTATGACTCCTGATTCCATTTTGAAAGATGATATTAATAGAGCTAATAAAGCAAAACAGGAGAAACATAAGAGTGAAAATTAGATTGTGGCAAAAGAATTTGAGCAACAAATGAAGCCTAATATTAAACCATCTACTTTTTCTTCTGAAATTAAATTGAAAAGTGAATGTTTATTTGCCACCAAATCTGATATTGATGAGCTAGATTTTAGCAAATCTGTTTGCTATGGTTTTGGGTGCAAAGAGGCATTATTTTCATTTGAGGACGTGCCTTCCTCTTTGCCTCCTGCTGTCCCTAACATTTTGCAGGAGTTCGCCGACGTCTTTCCACAAGACGTGCCACCGGGATTACCACCTATTCGAGGGATTGAGCATCAGATTGACTTAATTCCCGGTGCATCGCTACCCAACCGCGCACCATACCGTACCAATCCAGAAGAGACGAAGGAGATTATGCGTCAAGTACAGGAGCTACTCGACAAAGGTTATATACGCGAATCCCTTAGTCCTTGTGCTGTTCCTATTATTCTCGTGCCGAAAAAGGATGTTACATTGCGTATGTGTGTTGATTGTAGAGGCATTAATAATATTACTATTCGTTATCGTCATCCTATTCCTAGGCCAGATGATATGCTTGATGAATTGAGTGGCTCTACAATTTTCTCCAAAGTTGATTTGCGTAGTGGATACCATCAAATTCGTATGAAATTGGGAGATGAATGGAAAACAACATTTAAAACTAAGTTTGGATTATATGAGTGGTTAGTCATGCCTTTTGGGTTAACTAATGCACCTAGTACTTTCATGAGATTAATGAATGAAGTTTTACGTGCTTTCATTGGACGATTTGTGGTAGTATACTTTGATGATATATTGATTTTTAGCAGATCTTTGGAGGAACATTTGGAACATTTACGTGCTGTTTTTATTGCTCTACGTGATGCACGTTTGTTTGGTAACCTTGGAAAGTGCACCTTTTGCACCGACCGAGTCTCTTTTCTTGGCTATGTTGTTACTCCACAGGGAATTGAGGTTGATAAAGCCAAGATTGAAGCTATTGAGAGTTGGCCGCAGCCCAAAACGGTCACACACGTGAGGGTTTTCCTTGGCCTCGCTGGATTCTATCGGCGTTTTGTGAGAGATTTCAGCACCATTGCTGCACCTCTCAATGAGCTTACAAAGAAGGATGTGCCTTTTGTTTGGGGTACTACACAGGAAGAAGTATTCACGGTATTGAAAGATAAGTTGACACATGCACCTTTACTCCAACTTCCTGATTTTAATAATACTTTTGAGCTTGAATGTGATGCTAGTGGAATTGGGTTAGGAGGTGTGTTATTACAAGATGGTAAACCTGTTGCATACTTTTCTGAAAAATTGAGTGGGCCTAGTCTGAATTATTCTACTTATGATAAGGAATTATATGCTCTTGTTCGGACTTTGGAAACATGGCAACATTATTTATGGCCCAAAGAATTTGTTATACATTCTGATCATGAATCTTTGAAGCACATTAAAAGTCAAGCAAAACTGCACCGTAGACATGCTAAATGGGTTGAATTCATAGAGACTTTCCCTTATGTTATTAAACACAAGAAGGGAAAAGAAAATGTTATTGCTGATGCATTATCTCGTCGTTATACTATGCTTTCACAACTTGACTTTATTTGGTTTGGAGACCATCAAAGATCAATATGTGCATGATGCTGAATTTAAAGATGTATTGCAGAATTGCAAAGAAGGGAGAACATGGAACAAGTTCGTCGTTAATGATGGATTTGTGTTTCGTGCTAACAAGCTATGCATTCCAGCTAGCTCTGTTCGTCTTTTGTTGTTGCAGGAGGCGCATGGAGGAGGATTAATGGGACACTTTGGCGTGAAGAAGACGGAGGACGTACTTGCTACACATTTCTTTTGGCCAAAGATGCGACGGGATGTTGAGCGTTTTGTTGGTCGCTGCACTACATGTCAAAAAGCTAAGTCACGACTCAATCCTCATGGTTTATATATGCCTTTGCCTGTCCCTAGTGTTCCTTGGGAAGATATATCTATGGACTTTGTTTTGGGTTTACCTCGAACCAAGAAGGGGAGGGATAGCATATTTGTTGTCGTGGATAGGTTCTCGAAGATGACACACTTTATACCATGTCAGAAAAGCGATGATGCTGCTAATGTTGCTGATTTGTTCTTTCGTGAAATTATTCGCTTGCATGGTGTGCCAAATACTATTGTTTCAGATCGTGATACTAAATTTCTTAGCCACTTTTGGAGATGTTTATGGGCTAAGTTGGGGACTAAACTGCTTTTTAGTACTACTTGTCACCCCCAAACTGATGGACAAACTGAAGTAGTCAACAGAACTTTGTCTACTATGCTTAGGGCTGTTTTGAAGAATAATAAGAAAATGTGGGAAGAATTCTTGCCTCATATTGAATTTGCTTATAATCGTTCGTTGCATTCTACTACTAAGATGTGCCCTTTTGAAATTGTCTATGGTTTCCTACCTCATGCACCTATTGATTTGTTGCCTCTTCCATCTTCGGAGAAGGTTAATTTTGATGCTAAACAACGTGCTTAATTGATCTTAAAAATGCATGAGTCAACTAAGGAAAATATTGAGCGCATGAATGCTAAATATAAACTTGTTGGAGATAAGGGTAGAAAACGTGTTGTCTTGGCACCTGGAGATCTTGTTTGGTTACATTTGCGTAAGGATAGGTTTCCTAATTTGCGCAAGTCAAAACTAATGCCACGTGCTGACGGTCCTTTCAAGGTGTTAGAGAAAATAAATGATAATGCATATAAACTTGAGCTGCCTGCAGATTTTGGGGTTAGTCCCACATTTAACATTGCAGATTTGAAGCCTTACTTGGGTGAGGAAGATGAGCTTCCGTCGAGGACGACTTCAATTCAAGAAGGGGAGGATGATGAGGACATCACTAACAAGGTTACACCCACAGCTCCAACTGACACATATACAGGACCAATTACTAGAGCTCGCGCACGCCAATTAAATTATCAGGTACTTTCGTTTCTTGGTAATGAATCTAATGTTCATGAGAATATGATGCTGCCTAAATTGGATACATTTGTCTTGCTTACCAATGAAGGGCCTAGCTTGGACAAGAAGGATGAACACTGGAGCAAGATCAAGCATGGAGATGATGGCATGCGCAAGGGGAACAAGAATGGAGTTTCAATTGATGATTTCAGGACTTTGAAGCCACCATAATGAGTGCGAGAAGCCTTGGACGAAATATACAAGATGCCACTTCATAAATTTCGTCCAGAGGCTATTATAGGTGCTGCGTCACCTTATTATTGGGCCAGGCCCATGTAATTTCGACATACTTGAGTATAGGCTGTTTTTAGAGTCCGTATGTGTGGGGAAACAAGAGTTAGGGTTGGTTTCGGACCCCTCCACCAAGGGCCACGAAATTGCCCCCTCTTTCCCCCATATATACAGCCCTTAGGGCGTCGTTTAGACTTTGGGTTTTGTGTAGATTAAAGTACGCCATAGCTGCAACTTCGCGTACTTCGTTTGTGTTCAACGACCAGACCAAGACGTCACAGAACCCCACTTGATCAATAAAGTTTTCCTCTTGAATTCGCAATATCCAGATTGCAATCTCAGTTTCTTGCTTGTTCTTCGTTTGCCTGCAGGAAACAGACCTTCGTGGTCAGGTTGATCGTGCTCCGGCGTGGTCAATAACCTCTCGGAGTTGGTTTAGCGATTGCTAAGGCGCGACGTCCACGCACGTTCGTAGTCGGATCGTCAAAGTCGACTTCATCCAGACGATAGCCACCATCTCATCGAAAGACGGGACACCTTTGCCTCTATCATACCATCTTGTAGCAACCAGACCTCAAACAGTCTGATCTCTGTGCATTAGTGTCATCCCTGGATCAGTAATGCTGACGCACACAGTACTTGAAGGATTTATAACAGAGTAGCAATCACACACTTATTACATCGATAGTTCCAAAGATGAACTTATTACAATAAAAATGGCTTAAGGCCATCTAACATGATAACAGCGGAAGGCTTGGAAGATAAGTGAGTCCATCAACTCCAACGACATCACTGAGTATAGAACCACGACCCATAAGGCACCTTACTCGTCGTCTAAAAAGTCTGCAACATGAACATTGCAGCCCGAAAACGGGTCAGCACATGGAATATGCTGACAAAGTAACACAAGAGAGCAATGAAAGTAAAGCTATACTATATGCAATATGGCTGGTGGAAAGCTCTATGGTTATAGTTTTTGCGTAAAGCCAATTTTTCCCTACTTCAAAGGAATAGATTTTAGTTAACTATCATGGTAGTTGAAACATCGTTGAGAAGATAGACATCCTCTCAACCCCAATTAAAGTTCACCATTAAACCCAACAATATTAAATTAAAGTAACATGATGAGATTCACATAATATCCAAGTACTAGATACTGAAGACGTCCATCACCGGGGACATGGCTAATCATGATCAGTTTGTACACTCTACAGAGGTTTGTGCACTTTTCCCCACAAGACCCGATCTCCTCTGTTTAGTTTCTCGCACTGCATGGTGTTTGAGAAACGGATGCAAGAGACACAGTCTTTCGGAAGTACTCGCACCTTACAAACGGGTGGACCGTACCAACCTACATCCCCTACATTTGCTAGTCCACCATTGTAAGAGTTCGCACGACTTACTCATACTATGCTAGAGCCCATAATAGCATTGTGGCTGCACACGGAAGTTTCTAGTATGAATCATCTCATAATCCCTTTGAGCCTGGGTGGCGGTCCATAAAAAACAGGCAATCGCTGGAATACCCAGGTGCCTAAATCCACCCAGATGTGTATTAATGTTGCCACCTTAAGTTGAACCATTAATTAGCAAACTCACATCTGTCATGGATACACTCACCCAATCCACGTCTACGAGCATAGCATGTCCTAACAACAAATGTAGAAGTAACTCCCAATGGTTTGAATGTAATGCAGGTAATAGGTACTACCTCAATCTACTTCCCAGTCCCATAAATTAATTGATCCTACTCATGCAATGTGTGAGGGTTTGACTAATGCAATGAAAACTGGGTAATTGGAAAGTATGATCAAAGTGTTACTTGCCTTGCTGATGATCCGCAAAACCTAGAGATTCAATGTAGCAAGCGGCGCACTCCGGGTACTCTATCGTAAACCAACAAGCACACAATAAGTACTTATCTAATGCACGGGTAAAACTCAAATAAAAGATCTAACTAGAAGGTTCAACTCAAGAACTCCGGTTTGCAAAAGAAACGGCAAAAGAAAAGCAACGAAAGACAAACGGCGAAAGAAAACCAACTACCGAACCAATCTGGACCTAAGTCCAAATTTAGCAGAGGCAAACACTTGAGTGACTAGGTTAAACGGAAAGAGAATTTCGAGATGAAACTCCAGGCGCTTGAATCGCCTGATTCCGATAAACGAGCGAAAAGATAAACTAAAACAGAGATCGGATCAGAGATCGCGATCAGAAAATAACTGCGAAAAAGAAAACTAAAACAGCTTAACGAACGGGCGTTCATCAGCTGAGACTAAACGACGAATTCGTTCGTTAGAACGAACGAACGGGTGAACGTCTACTATTTAACTAAACCAGAGAATAAAAACAGAAAACCGATCTAAAAAAACGACTAGGGTTCTTAAGAAAAAAAACCAACGGTCTTCTAAAAGAAAACCGGGCAGCCACTACCTCGTCGGAAACAGCCGCCGGCGGCGGCTTGCGGCGACGGCGGGCGGCGGGGCTGCTGCGGTGGTGGCGGTGGGCAGCAGCGGCGGCATGCGCGGCGGCGGCGGCGGTGTCGCTGGCTCGCGGTGGCGGCAGTGTTGCGGGCTCGCGGCGGCTGCGGCGGGGTGCGGTGGAGGAAGAGGGGGGCTGCATTTATATAGGGGGGGAGGGTAGAAGGCTTGGGGGAGGGGGCAACCACGGCGGCGGCGGAGTCCGGCTCGGCTTCGGCCGTCGCTGGGGAAGGCGGTGCGGGGCGGGGCGGTTGGGCCTGGCTCGGCTGGGCTTCGGCCCAGTCGGGTCAGGTCCCCTATTTTTTTTTTCTAATTACGCCAGCGTTACTAAAAGAACTCTAGAAAAAGAAATAAAAATCTAAAATTGCCAAAACAAATTTTCACCGTCTAAATAGAATATTTAGAACAAGATGAACATTTTCTTGGCACTAAAATACATTTTTGAAAACATGCAATTTTTCCTAATTCAAATAAAATCCAAAAAAACTCCAAATAAAACTTGTTTGATTTTTCTATTAAAATCCTCCATATTTCTTTGTTTTTTGGGAGAGTCATTTTACTCCCTCTCTCATATATTTATGATAGAAATACTTGAAGATAAATAGATAAAATCAAGATCCTATTTTCAAAATTTGAGAAACCTCAAATATGAAAATATTGAAATCCCCAACTCTCTCCGAGGGTCCTTGAGTTGCTTAGGATTTTCTTGGATCACCAAAAGTAAGAAAATATGATATGCATAATGATCTAATGTATAACATTCCAAATTGAAAATTTGAGATGTTACATTTTTGTGTGGTGATCCAAATTGAGTGTATGATATGTCAAAATGCTCGTTGTGATATGCTCTACATTTTGTTCCATTGTGGCATGCTTGTTTGACTTCATCTTGACGCTCTAATCATCGTTGCAAGAGTGCTATATGTTTAAAACTGCTGATAACTGTAATTTTGTTGCATGCTTGTGATGTTGATAACTTTGTGCATGTTGGTCCAAATGGAGCATATGATATGTCAAAATGTTCATTGTGAACTGCTCTACATGATGGTTGTTGTAGCATTCATGTTAGGTGTCATATTGCCATGTTTAGCTCCGTTGCAAAAGTGCATGTGGCTGATTAGTGCTGAAACTTGTTGTGAGATGCTGATTTGACTTGCTCATTGCTATTGGTGTGTTTGTCTTCATGCCACATGTCTATATGTTTTAGAAGCACAATCATATGGTGTTCGCTGTGGTGCAATTCACTTTCCATGATATGCCTTGAGGTGACTTAAACAAGCTTGTAAACATGCCATGCCAATGTTGTTGTTTTATACTTAGTGAAAAAACTGCTAAGTCTGGAATCTGTTAAACCTGTTGCCATGTTTGCTTGATGCCTTACTCAAATCCATGCACTTTTTAGTATGTCAAATGATCATATCTTGTCGTCCATGTTATGCTCTATCCATCCATGCCTTATTAGCATATATGGCCTGCTGTAGCTTATTTATTTCTTGCTCTCAAGTTGCTATAAATTTATCTGTCAGCCTGTTATCAGCATGTTGAATTTGGTAAAGCTTGTTGCTATTGATCCATGCCTCCTATGAAGTTTCTCCAATGGAGTTGTTTGATGTATGTGATGTCTACTACATGTCAATGATCTTTATATACTTAGTTCTGTTGTTTTGTGCCTCCGAAGGCAGCATCGTGATGATGTTTTTGCCTTCCCATATTTTGACTAAGTCTGGATAAATTTATTGCAACTTGCCATGCTTGTTTAATTGTGTTCCAGCAAGTTTTTGGGTGTGATCTAAGTTCATGCTTGTTAAGTATCATGTATATTTCACATCCATGCCTCTTGTTGTCATGTTTGGGTGCTGTAGCATAAATTTACCTTGCTCCAAAGTTGCTATGTGGCTGATTTTGGACAGCTTGTTGTTATATCTTGTTTCATGTGTATGTGTTGAACCGTTGCTCCATTTTGAGTGTGCCCTATATGAAACTTGCGTGACTTTGCATGTAGAAGCATAATATCATGTTGTTTTCATGTTTGGAGTGTGTTTGCCTAATGTTTGGGTGCATCTTGCACCATTGACATGCTTGACTTGTTTTGCTCATATCTTCTAGGCCGTAGCTCCGAATTAAACAAACTTTATATGAAACTTGACTATAATTTTGAGTAGATCATCATGGTGCATGTTAAATTGCTGTTTAACAACTTTAACTTAAGGTTTGTTCAGATCTGGACCAATTTCAAATCGTGCATATGAGGACTTACCGGAGTTGCTATATGTTGATTCTGGCCTCATTTAAACTTGTTGGTTTGTGTTGTTCTTGTGTGCTTCATCCCTTGCCATGTTTTGCATCATATAGACTTGTATTGCATCATACTTGGTTGAGCATCTTGTCATGTTCTTGAGTGGTGTTTTTACTATGTTGTGTGCTTTCTTCTCGCTATTTCTTTTCCGTTGCGATCGTGAGGATTCGTTCGACTACACGTGGTTCGCCTTCGAGGCTTCTTCTTAGTCTTCTTCATGGACTCTTTCTTATTTCTTGCGGGATCTCAGGCAAGATGACCATCACCTTGGATACCTTTACTATCATTGCCATGCTAGCTGTCTCGATGCTATCGCTATATGTCGCGCTACCCATCTATTTGTCAGCCCCTCTCCTTGTTGCCATGAAACCTCTAACCTTTGACACCTTCCTAGCAAACTGTTGTTTGGCTATGTTACCCTCTTGCTCAGCCCCTCTTATAGCATTATTAGTTGCAGGTGAAGATGAAGATTGTTCCTTGTTGGAACTTGCTGTTGGTATATCACAATATGTCTTATAAATATAAACACACCTATATACTTGGCAATGGGTGGAAGGCTTGGCCTTTTGCTCGGTGTTTTGTTCCACTCATGCCACCTTAGGAGCCGATAAACCGGCGTTATGTTCCTTGATTTTGCGTCCTTACACGGTTGGGTATATGGGGACCCCTTGACAGATCATCTTTGAATAAAACTCCTCCAGCAAGGCACAACATTAATTTTAATTTGCCTCATAATAACAACTTAATTAAATAATTAAAATTTGCATAGGGGGTCACACCCTCGAGGATTCTTTTCTACATAGCAGGGGGGCCAGTGCTGATGGTGTTGGTCCCAAACGGGCAACCTGCGGGGCCACCTAGGGGAAACCCGACGGCTGGTTTTACTTGTAGCTTGTCCCATCCGGACGTGGCCTGAGATGAGATACGCACGGCTACTATCAGGTTGTCGGCACGCCAGGAGTTCTTGCTGGACTTGTTTTACCATTGTCAAAATGACTTGTGCACCGGGAATTCCGAGTCTGATCGGGCCTTCCTTAAGATAAGGGATAATATTATTATTGCTTCTGCTGATCGTGAGAGCTTGTGATGGGCTAAGTTGGGACACCCCGGCAGGGTTATGATCTTTCGAAAGCCATGCCCGCAGTTATGTGACAGATTGGAATTTGTTAATGTCCGGTTGTATAAAACTTGATAGAGGATCCGAAGTAAAACACACAACTGTGTGAGTAACCGTGATTGTCTCTTTTCACTTTGAGAAGAGTACACGGTGGGGGTTATGTTTGACTCATAGGTAGTTCAGGATCTTTAGAGATAACTACTAGTTTGCGACCGTTTGCGTAGATGCTCATCTTCTTCTTGTACTCGTAAGTTAGCCACCATACCTTTGCTTAGCCACTGCTGCAACCTCGCCACTTTACCTCTTCCTACCCATTAAGCTTTGCTAGTCTTGTTACCCATGGTTATGGGATTGTTGAGTCCTCGTGGCTCACAGATACTACAACAACAGTTGCAGGTGTATTTTTTCGATGACTTGACGTGAGAGCGTTGATCTTTCAGTTGGAGTTCTTTCTTCTTCTTCTTCTTCTTCAGTCTTGGGTTAGGTTTCGGGTCGGCAGCCTGGGATAGCAGATGGATGTCGTTGTGCTTTTCATGTTTTCATCCGTAGTCAGATGTCTTGTATTTATGTTGTTGTATTCATGTGACTTGTATGTATTGTTGTATCCCCCATGTATGTACTCCCTCCGTCCGAAAATACTTGTCATCAAAATGGACAAAAAGGGACGTATCTAGAACTATAATACATCTAGATACATCCCCTTTTATCCATTTTGATGACAAGTATTTCCGGACGGAGGGAGTATGTAATGGTACGATGTAATGATATCCATCTTGCTAAGCGCCCGAAATGCGGTTGTGCACCAATCACGTAAGTGTCACGTGATCGGGATAGATCCGCATCTTGGGCCTGACAACTCGGCTCTTCCCAACTTGGAGTTGCGACTCCGTAGATCGTGAGCTTGTGATGGGCTAAGTTGGGACACCCCTGCAGGGTTATGAACTTTCGAAAGCCGTGCCCGCGGTTATGTGGCAGATGGGAATTTGTTAATATCCGGTTGTAGATAACTTGACACCATATCCTTAAGAATACACTACCTATGTGAGTAACCGTGACGATCTCTTTTCGAAGGGGTTTTCGGAAAGTGAACAGGTGGGGTTATGCATGAACGTGAGTAGCTAGGATCACTTAGTGATCATCTTTGGCGACCGTTGGCACTTTTCTCATCTCGCTCTGACTTCGTTAGCTAGTTGCTTAGTGCTTGCTACAGCCACTTTATTACCTCTCCACACCTAAAAAGCTTTGGTAGTTTTGATACCCGGGAATGGGATTGCTGAGTCCTTGTGACTCACAGATTACAACACACACCAGATGCAGGTACAACTGAGTACGACGCAGGAGATGGACAAGAACTTCACTAGGAGTTTGATGAAGAGCATGGTCGAATGTATGTGACGTATCCCGACGATCAATAGCGGTTCCTACTAGGGGCGATCAGGACTTGTGGTTGTGGTATGTTTTCTCGTTTTATTTCATCTGTAGTTGGACCCTGTGTTATTTGGATGAATGTATGCTATTGTATTAATTGTGTGACGTGGAGAGTGTAAGCCAACTATTTTACTCTTTCATCCCTGTTCATTACATGAGTTGTGCAAAGATACCACGCTTGCGATTATTCCAGAATGCGCTTATGTCTCTAACTCGTGCCTCGACACGTAGGAGATACAGTCGCATCCTGGGCATTACACAAAGTCTAAATAATCAGGTATGCAGAAGTCCCTGCTCGTTATTGCATAATGACCCGTCCCTTGGGGGCTACACTGGTTGATGTTTTACAAAGCATAAGACAATTATCAAGTCCCAGGGTACTGCAGGCAAGATAACCCGACACTTGGGGACTATATCGCTTAATTGTTTCAATAGATTATAAGGGCCAAATTGAAGGCCTGGCCATTAAACATTGATGAGTTGGCCCTTGGGGGCTACACATGTGTAATACAAAGCATTCATTCTATGACTGGTCACTCAAATGAACAACCCGTATTTCCAAAATTGGAGCATTTATATTGAAGCAAGTCTTAAAACCCTCACTACATTCCCCTCTTAAGACTTGGGGGCTACAGGTGATATGCATATAAGAGAAATACATCTTCAAGTTTCGGTTTTGAGCAAACCAGGTGTCATATTTTTTAGTGGAGAAATTGGCAAAGTTTATCTCCTCTAAAGCTATTCATAAGAAAGGCCCAGTAGTCGACTCAATGATTGGAAGTTATATTTACAAGTGCAAGCACCAAGTCATCACAGGGAATAAGGACTTGGCCTGAAGAGACTCAAGAAGACCAATTATGTGACCCCGCGTCTGTAGCAGTCATGACCCGGTATGGTTAATTTCTATAACCCGGCAATTTTGGTGATCATAACTCGCCAACCTCTACATCGTCAAGCTGGCGGATCATCAGATGAATATCTTGAGTCCAATATTTTTATTAAGCTGGAGCTTTGGAAACCGACTCAAATGGATTATTTCTTACAATATTTTTCTACAAGAGACCAATGTCAGCAAAATTACTATGAAGCTGGCATGTTGACCCAGACTTTCTCAGAAGAAGTATCTGGATTTTTTGCATTCGCAGAGTTTGAACATATCCGCTAAAGGAGATTTTCTATGAGGTCATGGACACGTATCAAGAAGGAAATGACGAGGACTTAAGGATGAGCAGTTGTCGCTTCAGAAAAAACTATTAACCCGGAGCAGAACCTGTCAAATTTCTTCTTGTGTTTATTTTGTAGGATCAGTTTAACATGGATAAATCCAAATTAAATTGGGGGCTAATATCGGGGATATACCCCACGGTATGACCCGGCTGGGACTTGACATTTCATTGGTAAACCACCCGAACACTAGCGACTCACTGATGACTCGGTCGGGCCTGGTGACTCTCATTGGTGACCCGGCAGGTGTTTCAGATGGATGCCAAGGACCAAGGAAAAGGCATGAGGAATATTTCCCTTACAAGGAAGCAAGACCCAGACTTGTATCCGGGTTCTAATAGAAGATAGACTAGTCCTAACCCTACTAGGACTCCATATGTAAACCGCCCCTCCAACTTATATAAGGAGGGGTAGGGCACCCCAAGAGGGGGAGGAAAGAAGCGGAATAATCTTGATGGCTATACACAACTAGAGGAGAGCCGGCTTACATAGCAACTCCCTCATGAGTATATTGAATAAGACCTAGCCACAAAACAACATGTAGGGTTATTACCGGATGATGTTTCCCGAGGGCCGAAGCTGTCTAAATGTTGTCTCGTGTGCTAATCCGCTTCGACGATCTACACGCGTCTCTCGTCCCAATTAACCCCTCTCAAGCTACTACCTAGTTGCGTTGGCTTCACGACAAGTCCTCACATTAGGATATATGTCGTGACAAATCCACGACACCTCCCATTCAGGCCCCGTGCGCAAGAAAATGGCTGCCAGCCGCGGGTCAAGGACACGCTGCCCGTGGCAGCGACCTCGACCCCCACCCACGAGGCCTTGCTGCAGTAGCCGTCCACCTGTAGCTAGGGGCTGTCAAGACTAGTGGATGACGGTGCAGCCGTGAACAAGTGCGGGAGTGGAAGCCAGGTGTCGGCGGGCCTCTCCGACCACACAATGAACTCTGGGAAGGCATCTGCTAAGCGGGAGCACGATCGAAGGGGCCGAATGACCACGGCGCACCTTTCCACATCGCAGGAGCCGCCCTGCCCTCGGCGGCTCCCACCGCGCGAAGAAACGCCGCCACGGCTCCCTGAGGCGACGACTGCCTCCAAAGAGGTGTGCCCGCGCCCTTGAGGAGTCACCATCGGGGTCGTGGTGTGCTTGCGGGGGCGTCCGCGGCCTCTCTTGGGAGGTGTTGTGTCCGGCCGCTCCTTGGGGGTCTTCCCTTTCTCTGCGACAAAGAACCTCCTCATCAACGCCATGGACGCTTCGGCAAGATGGCGAGGCAAATAGGAGGAAGAAGGAACGAGCGGCAAGGAGACGGAGATGAGCAGGGGGCTCTGCCCCTCCTCATTTATAGCAAGAGGGAGGAAAACCGCCAGCCTCCATGATCGCAGGTAATGATGACCTTTTTCCATGCAACAGGCTCTTGTCAAGTCGAACAGTTGCCAAGGCAGCATGGGGAAGTGGAGACACCCACATCCCGTCAGGCGCCATGCGTCAACCAGGCCCCCAATCGGTTGGGGCCCACGGCGCTTCGCCCTTGCCCTTTGTCTTTGCCTCGAAGCCAAGTTTGAGCGTGCCTTAGGCCTGGGGGCTACTGTCGGCATCCTGGGAATCGGGGTAACTAGACTTGCCTGCCTGCGGCCCGCAGCATGGCTCCTTCACCGGCCTGGTACGACCCATCTTCGGCACCAACTCACGATACCCTCGTGAGGCGGACGACACCAAGACCTCCTGAAGGAGCAGCCCCCCTAGGCTGGCTCCTGAGGAGCGGAGATCTCTATGCAAGCCCCCACCTTGTGAGATTTAGATGACGCAAGCCATGACGACCAAGGCCAGGCAGGCGCTAGCAGGCACAGTGCAGCAGGTTTCCTCTTTGGTGCTAAAGACGCAAGCACAGGCGCAGAGTCCCGAGGAATCAACCAAAGGTTTCCATTTCCATGCAAGAAGACCAAGATCGCCAGGACGACAGGATGGAGGTCACCACCGAGCCCACCATGGTGTCACGACCAGAAGCTTTGCAGGCGAAGACCACCTTTCGCCAGGATAAAATGTACTAGTTGTCTCCCTTCAAATTTGGTCGCTGCGGGATCCCTTCCCGCCTTCATTTTGGGAAGAGGACCAAGGACACTATAAATATAGCTTAGCCACCACCATAGCAAGGTATGGATCATTCAGACCATCCTCACCACCACTTCGGATCTCGGGTTCCGGCAAAACCCTTAAGGTTTGAACTCTGGGGTGCACATGAAGATCTCTCCTTCCGCCCTAGCTCGTCTAATCAACAACCCTAGGCCTAGCTCATCAGATCCGAAGAACAAGGGACACAAGATGTATAAAGGTTCGGGCCACCGTTGTTGTGTAATACCCTAATCCAGTGTGGTGTAGTGGATTGCCTTGGTGGCTGAGGAGGAGCTAGTACATGGTTTAACTGCCTCCTGAGGAGAGGAGTTTTTGGGCTCGAGTGAGCTGGTGGTGTGTGGCCTTCTATCTACTCAACTCTAGGTGAGATCAAATCCCTCTCTGATGAGATGATCCCAATGGTAGTAGCTAGTCCTATTTATAGTGGCTCGGGTCCTCTTCCCAAATATTGAGCGGGAAGGGATCCCACAATGGCCAAATTTGAAGGGGGACAGCTAGTACAAGCTATCCTGACAAAAGGTGGTCTTCGCCTGCCAAAGGCTCTGGTTGTGACGTGGCCGTGGGCTCCGCGATGACCTCCGTCCTGCTGTCATGCTGGTCTTGGACTCGTTGCACCGATATGGAAACCTTTGCCTGACGCCTCGGAACTCTTCGTCTGCACCCGCTCCTTTAGCACCAAAGGGGAAACTGGCACTCTGCACCCGCTGGCGACCGCCTGGCCTTGGTCATCACTGCTCACGTCACGAGGACCTCGCGAGGTGTCCCTCGCCTCGATATCTCCAATCCTCACGAGCCGGCCTGGTGAGGCCGCCCCAGGGGATGCCTTGTGTCGTCCGCCTAGCGAGCCTTGGCCCCTTGCGAGGGTCTTGAGTGGTTGCCGAAGATGCTGGGCCATACCAGGCCGCATGATGAGCCACGCCCTGGGCCGCAAGCATGCAAGCCTGGGTACCCCCATTCCTAGAATGTCGACAGTAGCTCCCGGGCCCAAGGTGCGCTCGGGCTTAGCTTCGCAGCGAAGCCAAGGGCCAAGTGTGAAGCGCCGTGGGCCCTCAAAGCCTGCGGCCTTGTCCGACGCATGGCGATTGATGGGACATGGGCATCTGCGCTCCCACGCTGCCTCGACAACTGCACAGCTGACAAGTCCCTGCATGCATGAAAATCATCATTACCTGCGATTACAGAGGCCGATGATTGGCATTCTCCTGGCTGAGTTCCAACTCGTTTGTCCGAGACGCGCTGAGCCAGGTCGTGGTGGCCTCCGAGGAGGACTAGTGGGCCACTGACCAGGCCACGGCTGTTCGCGAGGTGGCGCTGCAAGACGCTCGGACCACCCAGTAGCGCTGTCAGTCGGTAGAGACCGAGTTGAGGGACATGCGTGGGAAATGTGAGGCGGGCGAGGAGAGGATGAAGGCTCGACAAGACGCAGTGGCCAGCCGTGACACCGAGCTGGAGCAGCTGGCGAGGGAGCTGTCTGCGGAGCGCAGCCAACTGGAGGAGCTGAAGCGGGCGACAGAAGCAAAGGAGGCGCAGCTGGAGGCCAAGACGAAGGTCCTGACCAAGGACCGCGCGGCCTTCAAGTCCCTCGAGGAGAGGTCCCTCTAGGCGCTGGGGGCACTCTACGAGAAGGGCTTGGATAAGCCGTTGGCGATGGACGATGAAGGCCCTGCCCAGCTGCTTCCCTATCTTGTCCTAGCGCTCGAGGATGTCGTCCGCGAGATCAACCCCTTGGTGGAGGAGGAAGCTCGCGTGATTTCTTCTTCTTCCTTGACGCGCGTCCTCAGCCACCCACACCTTCACGATCCCAACGTCAATCTCGGGGCACTGCTCGAGCCTGTGGAGGCGGAGCGTTACGAGTCCGCCGCTGAAGCTGTGAAGGACCATGTGGAGGCTTTTCTGAAGGAGTTCGTCATCGTTCATCCTTCTCCTGCAGCCAATGGTGCCACCGATACTGCAGCTGAGACCGTTTCCCTAGGGCGCGGCGGTGCCACTGGGAGGAGGTCCCTTCAAGCAGCAGCGCCCAGGGCTGAAGGAAGGGCCTGCTGGTGGGTGACGGCGCTCCCCTTTATCTTTATTCTCCTGCGACATGAGCGAGCCTCGTGGAGGAGTCAAAACTTCTGTTTGGTGTTTTGAAGGACAACTTGGTTTGTAATAATTGCTAGATATTCGCGCTTCCTTCCTTATTTATCGTTCTACGTCGACAGGGCTGAACCTCGCGCATACCTCAGCCACCAGCTGGTTTGCCCAGGTCACTGGGTCAAGACAAGGAGTGAGGGGCTACGTGGCCAATTAGGCTCCTGAGTCGTGATGCTCACGAGTCCCCCTTAACGTGCAAACGATCCCTAGGTAGGAAGGGCTAGGCAGGGCTTTGGCGTTCTCCGTCGGGAAGGCCCGGCCCTGCGCGTACCTTAGCCGCCACTCACCTTGACCAGAAACCAGGACAAGACCAGGGAGTGAGGGGCTATGGGACCAGTTAGGCCCTTGGGTCGCGATGCCCAAGGGCCCCCTTAATGTACAAACAGCCCTGAGGAAAGTGAGTGCTGGACTTAGGCCTTGATGTTCTGCGTTGGTAGGGCCCGGCCCCGCGCGTACCCCAGCCGCTGCTGGCCTTGACCAGAAACCAGGACAAGACCAGGGAGTGAGGGGCTACGGTACCAGTTAGGCCCTAGGGTCGCGATGCCCAAGAGTCCCCCTTGACATACGAACAGACCCCATACATGTCCTCGTCGGTCTTGCGCTCGCGAGGGTAGTGCGTCAACCAGGCCCGAGGGACCTGGTGAGGCGTGTGCCAGGCGTGACCTGGACGAAGCCCCCGTGCCCAGCCCCCGCGCGCTACCCTCCCGAGGGGAGCACAGCGCGGTGGGGCTGGCCACTGAGCTGTGGGGCTCTCTGAGGTTAATGCGGCCGTGAAACCACCCCCAGTTGTTTATCACAAGCGCAGAGCATAGTATTGCCACTCTTGCGCAGGCATAGCCGCTCCTCGACTGTGTCGTTAGCCCGCGCGGAGCATGGTGCTTCCACTGGACCGTGGGAGGGGACTCCCTATCGCGGAGAGCCCTCGGGCGTATACAGCCCCGCCCGGACACGTGACTAGCACGGTGGGCCTAGACGAGGTGTATCTAGGCACCCGTGAGCTAGCGCGGGACTCACGAGGCCCTACCTCTAGGCGGGTTGTGCCTGGTCTTGAATGGGAGCGCATGAGGAGATCCTGCAAGGTGGTTAGGCAACCTGCGCCGGGTGAATCCCTCGAGGTCGCCTTATGAGAAGGTCGGGCACCAACGACCCCAAGAGGTGACGTGAACGGGGCCGGCCCGCCAGACAGAGCTCAGCCATTGGATTTATCGACGCTGCAGGGACGGACCTGAGCACAGACATTGTGCCTAGTCTTCTCATGCCGACGTCCTAAGGGAATTCATCCGGCGTGCGGCTCTCGCAGCGACGGGCCATGGTGTCATGCACCCCGACTCCACTGCTAGCATCCGGCTGGAGCGTGGGCGAGGCACCAAGGGCCACAGGAGGTGACGTACATGGGACTGGCTCGTGAGCCAGAGCTCAGCCGCTTGGATTTGGTGACGCTACAGGGACGGACCCGAGCACAGATGCCGTGCCAGCCCCCGGCCATAGGACGGATGCAAGTGAGCTTGTGGGGGCGTAGGATGCTCATGGCATAAGAGTGATGGTCAAACAAGTGATTCGAATGCAACATGACAGAGATGGCAGCACTAGCTTAGGTAAAATGCAAGGGAGATACATACCACCAGGACAAACCTCCGCGGCCTGGGGATAATGCAGCTCGAGGGGTGTCCCCCACAAGGTGATCTGAGATGCAAAAGGATACACGTCGCAGGGACAGGCCCGTGCGACCTAGGAATAATGCAGCCTGAGGGGCGCTCCCAGTTGAACAAAAAGCGGAAGATGTCACCTGGCATAGTTGCTGAAGTAGTGTTGGTGTAGCTGAAGATGCTCGACGCACGCGTTGTTCCTTATGTGCCGCCTGGCTCCGGCCCCTCGCAAGGCTCCGGGGCTCCCCAGATCTCACGGAGGGCTGAGTCCAACTCCGCCTGGATCTCCTTGTGCCTGGCCTCGCGAGCCGCCAGGACTTCCCGCATGTGGCACTAGTGTAGGGCTGCCAGGTTCGGCAGACCGAAGGGCACGCGCACGTAGCTATGAGGGGGACCCTGGCACCGGCCCACCTGGGAAGGCCAGTAGAGCTCCTGAGATGCGATCATGTTGAGTGCAGGGACGTTGACAGGGATGCGCAGCCTGTCTCCTGAGCCTGGACCGACAGCTGCCCTCAGAGGAGGCGGGCGACACTCACCCCGCATGGCTCTCGGCACCTGTATGTCTTCAATGCCCTGGCTGATGAACTCCTGAGCGCTTGGTGCCTCACGCCTTGAGGCCTCTGGAGGAAAGTGTGCGGCGAAGCACTCCTCCACATGGTTCCCGAGCGCCTCCCTCGTGACATTGGCTCGGCCAGAGGCCTTCCAGAGGAGAGCCCCCGAGCCCAGCCTGAGGGGGGCGCCAGGCGCGCCTTCCTATGCGAGAGAGGGAGGAGGCTCCTCCCTAGGTGTAGGTCCAGAGGTGCTGCCGCCCTACGCTGTATCCTCATGAGGCTCGAGGGCTAGCAGCTGCTTCTTCTTCGGGACGACCTTAGGTGGGTAGATGATGTTTTCATAGTCCGGATCCTCGACTGCTACCGCCTGGTAAGCACGCTCGAGTGAGCACACTGCGTCCTTTTCTTCACAGGCAATGGTAATGACGCCGCAGCTCCCAGGCATCTTGAGAACATTGTAGCCGTGGTGAGTCACTACAATGAACTTGGCTAGGGCTGGGTACCCAAGGGTGGCCTTGTAAGGGTGGTGGATATGGGCGACATCAAAGTGGATGAGCTCAGTGTGGTAGTTGTTGCGTTTGCCGAAGGTTACAGGTAGGCGGACCCAAGGTTGTCAGAATCGTGATTTGAATCGAATCGGAGCTCCGATGGTAGGATCGCAAATCGTAGAATCTTCAGTATCAGGATCGTAGAAACGTAGATTCTATTAACTAAAATCGTAGAATCAAAGGGGCTATTTCGGATCGTAAAGTCATAGAATCGTATTACAGAATCACGATTCTGACAACCTTGGGCGGACCTGCCCCACGGGGGTGGTGGAGCCATCAGTCACTCCGGAGAAGGGCTTGGTAGGCAGCGGTTGATCGTAGGGTACTTGGATGCTGTCGAATGTCTCAATGGGCAGGACGTTGAGCCCTGCGCCACCGTCGATGAGAGTCTTAGTAACTTGGACATTGCTGGTGATGGGTGAACAAAGCATCGGGAGGGCGCCAGCCATAGCTGCGCACTTGAGCTGGTTTGCTGAACTGAAGGTGATGGGGCATCTGGACCACCTAAGTGGGCGAGTAGCCTCGATCTTGGGGAGAGCCGCGTTTACTTGACGGGCGAATTGCTTGAAGAGGCGCTGAGAAGCCGGGCCATGTGCTCCATCCAAGATGCAAGCGATGGCACGCGGCTCCTGGAAGCCCCCAGCCCCCTCGTCCTGATCGTCGTTTCTCCTTGGCGGTTACAGAGGTGGTTCCGCTGCCCTGCCCTGAGGATGGTCCTCCCAGGGTTGGTTCCTCCAGGCGTCCTCGCAGGGCTGGCCGCGCCAATGGTCCTTCCGAGGCTGATCATGCCACTCCTGGCGGGGACCGTGGTCGTCCCAGCGTCCCCCGTTCCGACTTCCCCCGCGGACGTAGCCACGGTTGCTGCGCTCGGGGCGTTGGATGACGCGTCCTTCGCGGAGGGCACTGAGCTCTTGACAGTCATGAGTGTTGTGGCTGTGCACGTTGTGGAAGGCGCAAAATGCTCGGCCGTTCTGGGGTGGCTTTGGGTAGTCGCGGTCGCGCTTCATTTCTGGTTCGGCTGCAAGCACTGCCGCTCCCTTGCGCTTTACGTCCTTGCTTTTGGCCTTCTTGTCTTCGGGTTCAGCAGTGGGGAGCTCGACGAGTGAGAGGCGCCCCTCCTCTGCCCTGGCGCACTTGGTTGTGAGGTTTAACAGCTCCAAGGACATGCACAAATCTTCGTGGATGGCGAGCTCCTCTTTCATCTTGACATCGCGGACGCCATCTGAGAACGCCGAAATGATGGCCTCATTCGTGACCTTGGGGATCTTGACACGGACACTGTTGAAGCATTGGATGAACTTCTATAGGGTTTCTCCTGGTTGTTGCTTGATACGCCGCAGGTTACCTGCGGCCGAGGGACGGTCTCGGGTGCCCTGAAAGTTGGCGATGAACCGCTCGCGCATCTCACTCCAGGTGGAGATCGATCCTGCGGGCAGGTTCAAGAGCCATGAGCGCACGCCATCCTTGAGGACCATGGGGAACCAGTTCGCCATGATCTTCTCGTTGCCGCCAGACGCTTCGATGCTCAGCTCGTAGAGCTGCAAGAACTCCGCAGGGTCCGGGGTGCCATCGTAGCGTGGAGGCAGGTCAGGCTTGAACTTCCCAGGCCAGTTGACGTTGTGCAGCTCTGGGGCGAGGGCCTTGCAGCCTGCTATCGACACCGGAGCTTGTTGGGGAGGTGGAACTTGATCTCGGTCCTCGCGCGCTACCAAGGGCGGGGGGTGCGCGGTCTCGGCGCAGCGGTGGAGGGAGTGCGGGCACTCCTCTGCGGGGCCGCTGGATCTCTTTGCAGCTTCCTTCTTCGTGCACTGGCGCCACGCGTGGGTGGTCAGGCCGCGGGGCCATGTGCCTTGGGTCTTGGACGAGCCTTGACGCAGGGGTACCAGTGGAGCTTCTTGGGCCTCGTCGTCCTCCTGGGGAGGCGGACGGGGCAGGGAGAGGGACGACGCTGGAGAGCCCCCAACGGCGCTGACGAGCTCGGCGATACGGTCTAGCCATTCTTCGTAGAAGTCGTCGACGGGGCGGTAACGCAGGAGCTCGCTTGTCATGAGCAACGCAGCCTGCGCGTCCGCGGGTCCGCGACGAGCATGGGACGAAGAGACCGCCAGAGTCAGCGACAGGGTAGCGATGCGTCCATCACGCCGCACAGAGGGGTGCAGGGACAATGCCTGCTGTTCATGCCACGCCGGACCGATGGCGGCGTTAGCGACAAGCGATGGAGAACCGCTGGGTGGTCCGCCGGCAGGAGCAGTCTGAGCGACGCGGGTAGCAAGGGCAGCTCGCCGCTCAGCACGGGCTCTGCGAGCGTCGGCCATGGAACTGCTGGAACGACGGAGCACTAATCGACGGAAGAGAAGTTTCGGCACACCCCTACCCAGCACGCCAAATGTCAGATCTCGGGTTCCGGCAAAACCCTTAAGGTTCGAACTCTGGGGTGCGCACAAAGATCTCTCCTTCCGCCCTAGCTCGTCTACACAACAAGCCTAGGCCTAGCTCGTCAGATCCGAAGAACAAGGGACACAAGATTTATACTGGTTCGGGCCATCGTTGTGGTGTAATAACCTAATCCAGTGTGGTGTAGTGGATTGCCTTGGTGGCTAAGGAGGAGCTAGTACATGGATGAACTGCCTCCTGAGGAGAGGAGTTCTTGGGCTCGAGTGAGCTGGTGGTGTGTGGCCTTCTATCTGCTCAACTCTAGGTGAGATCAACTCCCTATCTGATGAGATGATCCCACAGGTGGTAGCTAGTCCTATTTATAGTGGCTCGGGTCCTCTTCCCAAATATTGAGCGGGAAGGGATCCCACAAAGGCCAAATTTGAAGGGTGACAGCTAGTACAAGCTATCTTGACAAAAGGTGGTCTTCGCCTGCCAAAGGCTCTGGTGGTGATGCTGATCTGCGCTCCGTGATGACTTCCGTCTTGCTGGTCTTGGTCTCGTTGCACCAATATGGAAACCTTTGCCTGACGCCTCGGAACTCTTCGTCTGCACCCATTCCTTTAGCACCAAAGGGAAACTGGCACTCTCTGCCTGCTGGTGCCCGCCTGGCCTTGGTCATCACTGCTCACGTCACGAGGACCTCTCAAGGTGTCCCTCGCCTCGATATGTCCGTTCCTCACGAGCCGGCCTGGTGAGGCCGCCCCAGGGGATGCCTTGTGTCATCCACCTCGCAAGGTTCTTGAGTGGTCACCGAAGATGTTGGGTCGTACCAGGCCGTCTGATGAGCCACGCCCTGGGCCGCAGGCAGGCATGTCTGGGTACCCCCATTCCTAGAACGCTGACAACCACAAGCAAGAACACACCTCCTGGGGTTGTTCCGCCACTGTACTAGTTCATCCTCAGCCCACCTCGAGGCAATCCACCACAAAGCAGAAGTAGGGTATTACACCATGACGTGGCCTGAACCTGGGTAAACCGCCTTGTCTCATTTCCTTCCCGTTCATCGAGCTAGACCATGGGAATGACGAGCAGGCAGACCGGGGAGTTGAGTTCTTCGCACGTACCCTAGTGTTCGAATTTAATAAGGGTTTTGCAGAGCCCCGAATCCGACAAGTTGAAGTACTTAGAATTCATAATAGGCAAGCCAGTTCTAATATATGCACAAAATGATACAACTGCAGGGGCTAGCCCACACAGCTTGAGGATAATGCGGCCCGTGGAGCGCCATCAACTAAACAAACCAAAAAGTCACTGATGTCTACTACACAACCTTCTTCCTGTAGACGTTGTTGGGCCTCCAAGTGCAGAGGTTTATAGGACAGTAGCAAATTTCCCTCAAGTGGATGACCTAAGGTTTATCAATCCGTGGGAGGCGTAGGATGAAAATGGTCTCTCTCAAACAACCCTGCAATCAAATAACAAAGAGTCTCTTGTGTCCCCAACACACCCAATACAATGGTAAATTGTATAGGTGCACTAGTTCGGCGAAGAGATGGTGATACAAGTGCAATATGGATGGTAGATATAGGTTTTTGTAATAAGAAAATATAAAAACAGCAAGGTAGCAAGTGGTAAACGTGAGCATAAACGGTGTTGCAATGATAGTGGAAAAGGCCTAGGGTTCATACTTTCACTAGTGCAAGTTCTCTCAACAAGGATAACATAATTGGATCATATTACTAGCCCTCAACATGCAACAAAGAGTCACTCCAAAGTCACTAATAGCGGAGAACAAACGAAGAGATTATGGTAGGGTAAGAAACCACCTCAAAGCTATTCTTTCTGATCGATCTATTCAATAGTCCTAGTAACGTTCAATCTATCATAGAGTTCGTACTAGAATAACACCTTAAGACACAAATCAATCAAAACCCTAATGTCACCTAGATACTCCATTGTCGCCTCAAGTATCCGTGGGCATGATTATACGATATGCATCACACAATCTCAGAAACATATATTCAACCAACACATAGAACTTCAAAGAGTGACCCAAAGTTTCTACCGGAAAGTCAAGACGAAAACGGGTGTCAACCCCTATGCGTAGGTCCCCAAGGTCACGCAACCCGCAAGTTGATCACCAAAACATACATCAAATGGATCACATGATATCCCATTGTCACCATAGATAAACACGTGCAAGACATACATCAAGTGTTCTCAAATCCTTAAAGACTCAATCCGATAAGATAACTTCAAAGGGAAAACTCAATCCATTACAAGAGAGTAGAGGGGGAGAAGAAGATCCAACTAGAATAGCAAAGCTCATGATACATCAAGATCGTGCCATCTCAAGAACACGAGAGAGAGATCAAACACATAGCTACTGATACATACCCTCAGCCCCGAGGGTGGACTACTCCCTCCTCGTCATGGAGAGCGCCGGGATGATGAAGATAGCCACCGGAGAGGGATTCCCCCCCTCCGGCAGGGTGCCAAAATAGCTTTAGATTGATTTTCGGTGGCTACAGAGGCTTTCGGCGGCGGAACTCCCGATCTAGGTTAATTTCCGAAGGTTTTAGTATTTATAGGAATTTTTGGAGTCGGGGCCAAGTAAAGGGGAGCTACGGGCCGTCCTCGAGATAGGGGGGCGTGCCCCCTTCCCAGGGCGCGCCCTCCACCCTCGAGGGCAGCCCGTGGCTCTCCTGGCCCAACTCTTTTGCTTCGGGGGCTTCTTTTGGTCCAGAAAAAATCATAAGTAATTGGCTCGTCAATTGAACTCCGTTTGATATTCATTTTCTGTAAAACCCTAAAATGGGAGAAAAACAGAAACTGACACTAGGCTCTGGGTTAATAGGTTAGTCCCAAAAATCATATAAAAGTGTATAATAAAGCCCATAAAACATCCTAGAAGGATAATATAATAGCATGGAACAATCAAAAATTATAGATACATTGGAGACGTATCAAGCATCCCCAAGCTTAATTCCTGCTCGTCCTCGAGTAGGTAAATGATAAAGAAAGAATTTTTGATGTGGAATGCTAACCAATATAGTTTATCAATGTAATTCTCTTAATTGTGGCGTGAATGTTCAGATCTGATAGATTCAAGACAAAAGTCTATATTGACATAAGAAATAATAATACTTCAAGCATACTAACGAAGCAATCATGTCTTCCCAAAATACTATGGCTAAAGAAAGTTATCCCTACAAAATCATATAATCTAGCTATGCTCCCTCTTCATCACACAAAATATTCATATCATGCACAACCCCGATTTCAGCCAAGCATTTGTTTTCATACTCTATCTTTTCAAACCTTTCAACTTTCACGCAATACATGAGCGTGAGCCATGGATATAGCATTATGGGTGGAATAGAGAGGTGGTTGTGGAGAAGACAAAAAATAGGAAGATAGTCTCACGTCGACTAGGCGTATCAACGGGCTATGGCGATGCCCATCAATAGATATCAATGTGAGTGAGTAGGGATTGCCATGCAACGGATGCAATAGAGCTAAATATGTATGAAAGCTCAACAAAAGAAACTAGTGGGTGTGCATCCAACTTGCTTTCTCACGAAGACCTAGGGCATTTGAGGAAGCCCATCGTTGGAATATACAAGCCAAGTTCTATAACGAAAATTCCCACTAGTATATTAAAGTGACTAAGCATGACACTCTCTACAATGAAGAACATGGTGCTACTTTGAAGCACAAGTGTGGAAAAAGATAGTAGCAATTGTCCCTTCTCTCTTTTCTCTCATTTTTTTGGAGGGGCTTCTCTCTTTTTTTAGCCCCTCTCTATTTTTTTGGGCCATCTCTTCTTTTTTTGGCCTTTATCTTTTTTTGTTTTTGATTTTTTTTTGTTTCCTCACACGGGACAATGCTCTAATAATGATGATCATCACACTTTTATTGATTTACAACTCGATGATTACAACTCGAAGCTAGAACAAGTATGACTCTACATGAATGCCTCTGGCGGTGTACCGGGATGTGCAATGAATCAAGAGTGACATATATGAAAATTATGCATGTTGGCTTTGCCACAACTACGATGTCAACTACATGATCATGCATGGCAATATGACAATATCATGCGTGTCATATAAATGGAGCGGTGAAAATTTGCATGGCAATATATCTCGGAATGGCTATGGAAATGCCATGATAGGTAGGTATGGTGGCTGTTTTTAGGAACAATATGGTGGCTGTTTTGAGGAAGGATATATAGTGGGTTTATGGCACCGGCGAAAGTTGCGCGGTGCAAGAGAGGCTAGAAATGGTGGAAGGGTGAGAGTGCGTACAATCCATGGACTCAACATTAGTCATAAGAACTCATATACTTATTTCAAAAATCTATGAGTCATCAAAACAAAGCAATGAACACATGCTCCTAGGGGGGAGGTTGGTAGAAGTTAACCATCGCGCGCCCCCGACCTCCACACAAAGGTTGGCACTCTACAAATACCTCATGCTCTAACTTCGTCACATAGTGGTTCACCATACGTGCATGATACGGGAATCACTAACCTTAACACAAGTATTCCTCAATTTCATAATAACTCCACTAGCATGACTTTAATATCACTATCCTCGTGTCTCAAAAAAATTATCAAGCATCCAACATCTCATTCTATTCAATGCACTTGGTGTGGAAGTTTTTACTACATTGATCTTGGATATCTATCATGTGAAGAATAGTTTCTTTAGCCTAAACACATTACCATGCTGTTCTAATAGACTCTCACAAGGATATAAGTGAAGCATGATAGTTCATCTATTTCTTCAAAATAAAACCACCGTCGTGCTCTAAAAGATATAAGTGAAGCACTAGAGCAATATCAAACTACTCCGAAAGATATAAGTGAAGATCAATGAGTAGTTGAATTAATTATGTAACTATGTGAAGACTCTCTAACATTTAAGAATTTCAGATCTTGGGATATTATTCTAACAGCAAGCAAAACGAAATAAACTAAATTGACGCACCAAGCAAAACACATATAATGTGGTGAATAGAAATATAGCTCCGAGTATAGTCACCGATGGATGAAGACGAAAGAGGGGATGCCTTCCCGGGGCATCCCCAAGCTTAGGATTTTGATTATCTTGAATTTAATTGGGGTGCCATGGGCATCCCCAAGCTTAGGCCTTTGCTACTCCTTGTTCCATAGTCCATCAAAGCAATACTCAAAACTTGAAAACTTCACAACACAAAACTTAGACAAAAATTCTCGTGAGCTCCATTAATATAAGAAAACAAACCACTACTCAAATGTACAGCAATGAATTAATTCTTTGTTTATATTGGTGTTAAACCTACTGTACTCCAACTTCTCTATGGTTCATATCCTCCAATACTACTCATAGATGCATCGGAATAAGCAAACAACACACGAAAAACAGAATCTGTCAAAGACAGAACAGTCTGTAGTAATCTGCAGGGTTCGCCTACTTATGGAACTCCAAAAAATTCAAAATAAATTGGTAAATTTGCGCAATTTGTCTACCAATCTGCAGCAAAAAATAATCAACTAAAAACCACGCTCCAGTAAAATCCCACGACTACTTTAACGAGCGCTAACGATTCTGTTTTTCACAGCAAGATCATTTAAACTTCACACAAGTCTTACCAAAGGTTCTACTTGGCACAAACACTAAACAAAACATGAAACCACATATAATCAGAGGCTAGATGCAATATTTATTCCCTAACAGCAACAAAAGCAAAGAAAATAAAATAAAGTTCGGTTGCATCCCAACAAGCGCTATCGTTTAACGCCCCTAGCTAGGCATGATGATTTCAATGATGCTCGCATAAAAGATAAGAATTGAAACATAAGGGGAGCATCATGAAGAATATGGCTAGCACATTTAAGTCTAACCCACTTCCTATGCATAGGGATTTTGTGATCAAACAACTTATGGGAACAATAATCAACTAGCATAGGGAAGCAAAACAAGCATAGCTTCAAAACTTTAAGCACATAGAGAGGAAACTTGATATTATTGCAATTCCTACAAGCATATGATCGTCTCTCATAATAATTTTCAGTAGCATCATGAATGAATTCAACTATATAACCAGCACATAAAGCATTATTTTCATGATACTTGCATAGAAATTTTACTACTCTCCACATAAGCAAAATTCTTCTCATTCGGAATAGTGGGAGAAGAAAATTGAATAAAATAATTATCATGTGAAGCATAATCCAATTGAAAACTAAAATCTTGATGACAAGTTTCATGGTTAGCATTATTCTTAATAGCATAAAAGTCATCACAATAATCATCATAGATAGCAACTTTGTTCTCATAATCAATTGGAACCTCTTCCGAAATAGTGGATTCATCACTAAATAAAGTCATGACGTCTCCAAATCAACTTTCATCAATATAATCATCATAAATAGAAGGCATGCTTTCATCATAATAAATTTGCTCATCAAGACTTGGGAGACTAAAAATAACATCTTCATCAAACATAGCTTCCCCAAGCTTGTGGCTTTGCATATCATTAGCATCACGGATATTCGAAGGATTCACACTAACAACATTGCAATCATGCTCATCATGCACATATTTTATGCCAAGCATTCTATGTAATTCTTCTTCTAGTACTTGAGCACAATTTTCCTTTCCATCATTTTCACGAAAGATATTAAAAAGATGAAGCATATGAGGTAACCTTAATTCCATTTTTTTGTAGTTTTCTTTTATAAACTAAACTAGTGATAAAACAAGAAACTAAAAGATTCGATTGCAAGATCTCAATATATACCTTCAAGCACTAACCTCCCCGGCAACGGCACCAGAAAAGAGCTTGATGTCTACTACGCAACCTTCTTCTTGTAGACGTTGTTGGGCCTCCAAGTGTAGAGGTTTGTAGGACAGTAGCAAATTTCCCTCAAGTGGATGACATGAGGTTTATCAATCCGTGGGAGGTGTAGGATGAAGATGGTCTCTCTCAAACAACTCTGCAACCAAATAACAAAGAGTCTCTTGTGTCCCCAACACACCCAATACAATGGTAAATTGTATAGGTGCACTAGTTCGGCGAAGAGATGGTGATACAAGTGCAATATGGATGGTAGATATAGGTTTTTGTAATAAGAAAATATAAAAACAACAAGGTAGCAAGTGGTAAACGTGAGCATAAACGGTGTTCCAATGATAGTAGACAAGGCCTAGGGTTCATACTTTCACTAGTGCAAGTTCTCTCAACAAGGATAACATAATTGGATCATATTACTAGCCCTCAACATGCAACAAAGAGTCACTCCAAAGTCACTAATAGCGGAGAATAAATGAAGAGATTATGGTAGGGTACGAAACCACCTCAAAGCTATTCTTTCTGATCGATCTATTCAAGAGTCCGTAGTAACGTTCAATCTATCATAGAGTTCGTACTAGAATAACACCTTAAGACACAAATCAATAAAAACCCTAATGTCACCTAGATACTCCATTGTCACCTCAAGTATCCGTGGGCATGATTATACGATATGCATCACACAATCTCAGAAATATATATTCAACCAACACATAGAACTTCAAAGAGTGACCCAAAGTTTCTACCGGAAAGTCTAGAAGAAAACGGGTGTCAACCCCTATGCGTAGGTTCCCAAGGTCACGGAACCCTCAAGTTGATCACCAAAACATACATCAAGTGGATCACATGATATCCCATTGTCACTACAGATAAACACGTGCAAGACATACATCAAGTGTTCTCAAATCCTTAAAGACTCAATCCGATAAGATAACTTCAAAGGGAAAACTCAATCCATTACAAGAGAGTAGAGGGGGAGAAGAAGATCCAACTAGAATAGCAAAGCTCATGATACATCAAGATCGTGCTATCTCAAGAACATGAGAGAGAGATCAAACACATAGCTACTGATACATACCCTCAGCCCCGAGGGTGGACTACTCCCTTCTCGTCATGGAGAGCATCAGGATGATGAAGATAGCCACCGGAGAGGGATTCCCCCCTCCGGCAGGGTGCCAGAACAGATGTAGAATGGTTTTCGGTGGTTACAGAGGCTTTCGGCGGCGGAACTCCTGATCTAGATTAATTTCCAAAGGTTTCAGTATTTATAGTAATTTTTGGAGTCGGGGCCAAGTAAAGGGGAGCTACGGGCCGTCCTCGAGATAGCGGGGCGCGCCCTCCACCCTCGAGGGCAGCCCGTGGCTCTCCTTGCCCAACTCTTTTGCTTCGAGGGCTTCTTTTGGTCCAGAAAAAATCATAAAAAATTGGCTCGTCAATTGGACTCCGTTTGATATTCATTTTCTGTAAAATTCTAAAACAGGAGAAAAACATAAACTGGCACTGGGCTCTGGGTTAATAGGTTAGTCCCAAAAATCATATAAAAGTGTATAATAAAGCCCATAAAACATCCTAGAAGGATAATATAATAGCATGGAACAATCAAAAATTATAGATACGTTGGAGATGTATCAGTCACCTGGCACCAGTGTTGAAGAAGCGTCGAGGTAGCTGAAGAAACGCACCTTGGAGACTGCTCCTCACGAGTTGGGCGGCTCCGTAAGCCTGGGGGGATCACGAGGCCCGCGGGGCTCCTGAGGGTCCGGGACCTCCTGAGATACAACTTCCAAGCGCCTGGCCTCATGAGACGCCATGACACACTTCATGAGCCACTGGTACGTGGCACCCGCGTTCAGCAGGCCAAATGGCATGTGAACATAGTTGCAGGGGTAGCCCCTGCTCCGGCCGATGTGCGAAGGCCATAAAAGGTCTTGCGAAGCGGCCCTGTTGAGGCCTGGGATGTTGATGCAAACACGCAGCTCGCCACTGCACTGGTGGGCCGTGCGGGGCGTCGCTCGTCTTGCATGGCTCGCGCCTCCTAAAGCTCATCAATCGGCTTGGTGATGAATTCTTGCTTTCCCGGAGCCTCGCGCCATGCTCCCTGCTCGCGAGGGTGTGCATCAAGGCACGCCTCCAAGTGTTGCCTGAACACCTCCCTCGATGCAATGGTCAGGTTAGAGGCTCTCCAGACGAAAGCCCCCAAGACTGTCCCGAGGGGGGCGCCGGGCGCACCTCCCTATGCGCGAGGGAGAGATACCCTGGCAGCAGGCGCGGGCCTGAAGCGCCGCATGCAGGTTCCTCGGTCTTCGGATGACCCATGGGGAGGAGGTGTTTCTTCTTTGCGGGGGTGGCTTCAAGGGGCAGGACGCCGCCCTCGCCGTCAGAGTACTCAGCTGCTACGGCACGGTAGGCATGCTCAAGAGGACAAACAACATCCTTCTCATCGCAGGCGACTGTGATGATGCCACGACTCCCTAGCATCTTGAGGACATTGTAGCCATGATGAACTGTTGCCATGAACTTGGCGAGGGCAGGTACCCCAGGATGGCATTGTATAGGAGGCCGATGTAAGCGACGTCGAAGTCGATGAGCTTATTGTGGTAGTTGTCATGCATGCTGAAGGTGACGGGCAGGCACACTTTTCCCAGGGGAATGGTGGAGCCATCCGTCACCCCGGAGAACGGCTTGGTGGGCATGAGCTGATCATAGGGCACCTGAAGCATCTCGAAGGTCTCGACGGAGATCCCATTGAGTCATGCGCCGCCGTCGATGAGGGTCTTGGTGACAACCAAGTTGCTGATGGTCGGTGTGCAAAGCATGCGGAGCGCGCCAGCAGTGGCCGCGCACTTGAGATGCTCCTTGGAGTCGACGATGATGGCGCACTTGGGTCACCTGAGGGGGTGCATGGCCTCAAGGTTTGGGAGGGCAGCTTTCACCTCGCGAGAGAACTGCTTGAAGACGCGGTTCGAGGCGGGTGCCTGAGCGCCACCGACGATGCAATCAACCACGCGAGGTTCTTGGAAGCCCCCTGCCCCATAGTTCTAACAGTTGTCGTCATTACTTCTTGGCGGCGGTGGCAACGGAGGGAGGTCGGCGTTCCCCTAAGGATGGGCTTCGCGAGGCTGGTCGCGTCAGGGGCCCTCACGATGTTCGTCAAGCCAGCGATCCTCGCAAGGCTGGTCGCGCCAGTCCTCACGGGGGTTGCGACTATCCCAGTGGCCTCCTCCACGGGCATAGCCTCGGTCGTTGCATTCAGGGCGGCGGCCTAGGCGCTCGTGTAACGACCGGAATGTGATAAGATTCGATGTCTCCGTGCTTACTGTGCTAGTCCCTGGATCTACTCGCTAGCATACATAGTACATATGAATATCAAATAACAAGTGCATCATTTAATATAACGTATGATCCAGAATTCACAAGGTATTACAAACTGAGTAGCATATAGCTAACTTATTCAATAACAACAGCGGAATGTAGCATAAGCAAACGATGAGTCCATCAATGCCCACGGGAGAACATGTTGAGTTAAGACTCGCGACCCTACTATATCTTAGTGATCGTATGAAAATCCTGCAACATGATAAGTTGCAGCCACAAAGTGTCAATACATTTAATCTGTTGGCAAATTACACATAATGATAAAGCAAACCTACATCCACAAGCAAGGTATGATAACACAACACTAAAGTTGGTTTCGCATAAAACTACCTTCACCTACCTCCACCACATAGACAAGGTGCACACTACAGAGATGATAAAGATCTCCAAGATGTCTCAAGTGCGCTCATTCCTGATGAATTTCTAGGGACAGTAGAGCGCTCAGCTAGTGACGCATTCACCTAAGGAAAAGTCCGTGCCTATAGTTATAAATGCTCACCACTTTCACGAATCACGCGACACATGCCCACGTCTACCATAGCAGGTTGATCACACCAACACATAATACAATCAATATCAGAATATGACAATAGAGAACATACATATCAACCCAAGCACATGTCATAGCATAGAAATCACACATGCATAGCAGAATATAGGATGAGAAAAATCAAAATTGCAAACTTGCCTGGAACGGTGTTGAAGTACTCTAACGCTTAATTCCGATATGCTTGACACTCCGGAGAATCTATACGATAACGAAGGCACCGATAAATAAACTGTATTCAACATAACACCACAATAAGGTCAATGACAAGAAATTTAGATAAAAACTTAATTAAAATAACCTATCAGTAGGTATAGCTCTTCTACATGCTAGTAGGATCACAATGAAAAAAAACAACTGAATTGGATCATCGGTTTGAAAGATATGGCCTCCGGAAGTTTGAATTCAAATTTAAACAAATTAAAATTACACTATTCAAAAATGTGAAATTTTGGTTCTACAATATTCTCCTGGTCTCTACGAGTACACATGAAAAAACATCGGTGCATTTGGAGTTACATACTAAAAGATATACCTAATTGAACATATGATATAGAATCTGTCAAAAATAAATTGTGCCAAAACTGTGTTCATGGAAGTACTGATGCGGCTACTGTGATGCTGCCACATGGCAGGTTTCTATTGGCTATTACCTGTCCGCTGGGAGGCTTTAACGGCGAACAGCCACAACATAGAGGAAGGGCAGCCGGCGGACTTGGGCAAGAAGACGGTGACACGGCTCGGGCTTGGATCGTACGCTCGCTGGAGAGGTCCCCCGGGCTCGTTGACGACGGGACAATGAGCGAAGGGAGGCGACGAGCTCGAAAACGACCTCGAGGATGACTGGAGATTCCTCCCGCGCCGGTGGTGACCGGCTGGAGCGGCCGGGGCGGAGTGGAGCTTCGGCTCGAGCCCGAAGTGCTCGGTGTAATACCTCCCTACGAGAGAGAATAGGTGAGGGAGAGAGAGGGGGTCAAGGTGAAGAATACAGAGGGAAGGAGAGGTGCTGGGTACCCTGTAGCGACCACGATCCGAATGGACCGAAGTTTCTGTGTTTCAGTGTCATCCCTGGATCGGTAATGCTGACACACACAGTACTTGAAGGATTGATAACAGAGTGGCAATTACACACTTATTACATCGAATGTCTCCAAAGAGAACTTATTACAAAAGTCTATGGCTTAAGGCCATCTAACAAAATAACAGCGGAAGGCTTGGAAGATAAGTGAGTCCATCAACTCCAACGGCATAGCTGAGTGCATGACAAATGACCTAGAACGTCTTACTCCTCGTCTGAAAAGTCTGCAACGTAATATGTTGCAGCCCGAAACGGGTCAGCACATGGAATATGCTGGCAAGATAACACAGAAGATGCAAGTAATAGAATAAAGGCTACACTATATGCATATTTGGCTGGTGGAGGCTCTAAGGTTAATTTTTTTGCGTAAAGCCAATTTTTCCCTACAACAAAAGAATAGATTTTATTTTAACTATCATGGTAGTTGAAACATCACTGAGAAGGTACCCCCAACTCAATCCCAATTAAAGTAATCATTAAACCAACAAATTAACTTTAGAATGATGAGATCAACCAATAATTCAAGTACCAGATACTCAAGATTGTCCATAACTGTGGACACGGCTAATCATGATCAGTTTGTACACTCTACAGAGGTTTGTGCACTTTTCCCACAAGACTCGATCGCCTCTGTTTGATTCCTTGCACTTCATGGTGTTTGAGAAACGGATGACTGACACACAGTCTTTCCGAAGAGGTCCCCTTAACCGATAGACAGGCCGGTACACCTACAATCCCTCTACATCTGCTAGCCCATCATGGAAAGTTTTCCCGCAACTTACTCAACTATGCGAGAGCCCATAATGGCATTGTGGCTGCACACGGAAGTTTCTAGCATGAATAGTTTTATGATCCCTTTGAGCCTGGGTGGCATTCCATAGTTATGGGTATATCCTCCCGAATTCGGAGTGAATCGGGGCTTCTATGGGGCTCCAGAATTATTCCTTCCTTGTCCATACTTCCTCTTGCGGCTCTCAATCTGCTGCTGCTTCCCTTCAATCATAAGAGCTTTATCTACCAACTCCTGGTAGTTGTTGAAGGTTGCCACCATCAACTGTACGCTCATCTCATTATTCAGCCCTTCCATAAATCTCTCCTGCTTAGCGGCATCTGTGGCCACATCATCTGGTGCATAACGAGATAGGGTACTAAACTCATCCACGTACTGAGCTACAGTACGATTTCCTTGGCGCAAGTTGCAAAACTCCCGCTTCTTCATGCTCATAGCTCCAGTTGAGACATGGACAGTACAGAAAGCTTGCTGAAACTGCTCCCAAGTGACATTGGCTATAGGGAAAGTGGCTGTGTAATTCTCCCACCATGCTGCGGCTGGTCCAGACAACTGGTGTGCGGCAAATCGCACCTTCTCAGCAACCGAGCAATTGGCTGTGGTCAAATCCCTTCCAATCTTGCGCAACCAGTCATCAGCAACTATTGGTTCAATGCTGCTAGCAAACACCGGTGGTTGCAACCTTAAGAAACGTGTCAGGTTGTCCACGGGTGGTGGTGGTGGAGGATTGTTGTTGTTGTTCTGGTTGTTCTGGGTGTTCCGGACAATAAGTTGCATCAAAGTGTTCTGCTGCTAGATCAACTGAGTGAGCTCAGGGGAAAATCGAATCCGGGCTCACGTCTTGGAGGCATCTGATGGGTGTAGAGGGAAGAGATTAGAATAGAACTGAGGTCTGAGGGAAAATCGCTACCCATATGCACATGAGACAAACACAATCATATCACACCAATCAATTTCAAGCAAGGTCTTACGAAGATCTAACTAACGTTACAAAGTGCTCTAAATACTACTTTGTGGGGAAATTAACTACTAGTCATAGGGTGGTCATCTAGAAATTTTGATCGGTGGAAGATTCCATGATGTCTGCTCCAGCTTCATCTTCATAATCTTCGTCATCGCTATCATCGAGGTCTAAATCCGTGTCGTCGATGATGATGTAATCTCCAGAACGAATCTCCTTGGGTTCTTCTTCCTCTTCTTCTCCTCCTGGTGCTGGATCTCCCATGAATACTCCTAGCTTCCTTGTCAAATCATCATTCTTCTCCACTAGTATCAACATCTCCTACTCGTATCCGTCACGAGTAGACTTAAGTTCTTCTTCTAGCTCCAAATTCCTATTTAGCTCCCTTTTCAAATCTATCATCCCTGCGCACATCTGGTGCTCCTATCGACGAATGTGCTGGTTTAACTCCTGGATGAATGCTGCAATGGACCTGTCCTTCCGGGTGCTGATCATGTCCCAACGCTCATCTCGGCGTCCACAAATCTGGTAGATGGTGTCCTTCAGCTCCTGCTTGTAGACTTCTCCGATCCTTCCCATAGTGATGTGGGCTGCCATACTCTTGCCTAGGCTCCAGGTTGGGGCATCAAAAGAAAACTCTATTGGCTCAGTGGATGGTGCGAAGGTTCTCCTGGGAATTTGAACTTGAATGCTCCATCGCTCCTCTTCTGGTAACGTGGCGGTGTAGGTCCCGGTAAAGCTTGGTATTCCATATTCAGGTAGCTAGTGACTTCCTTCAAGTGTCGTCCGAAAGGTGTGTCTTCATCCGGTTGCGTGAACTTGTTCCTTGGGTCCACCATCCTAAAGAAGTAGAAAATGGAGAGAAGTCAGAAATGAGTAGAGAAGAGTGACCTAGGGTTTATCTTAGTGGTCGTGTCCTACAATCAGCGTGTGCTCTGATACCATCTTGTAGCGACCACGATCCGAATGGACCGAAGTCTCTGTGTTTCAGTGTCATCCCTGGATCGGTAATGCTGACACACACAGTACTTGAAGGATTTATAACAGAGTGGCAATCACACACTTATTACATCGAATGTCTCCAAAGAGAACTTATTACAAAAGTCTATGGCTTAAGGCCATCTAACAAAATAACAGCGGAAGGCTTGGAAGATAAGTGAGTCCATCAACTCCAACGGCATAGTTGAGTGCATGACAAACGACCTAGAACGTCTTACTCCTCGTCTGAAAAGTCTGCAACATAATATGTTGCAGCCCGAAACGGGTTAGCACATGGAATATGCTGGCAAGATAACACAGAAGATTCAAGTAATAGAATAAAGGCTACACTATATGCATATTTGGCTGGTGGAGGCTCTAAGGTTAAAGTTTTTGCGTAAAGCCAATTTTTTCCTACAACAAAGGACTAGATTTTATTTTAACTATCATGGTAGTTGAAACATCATTGAGAAGGTACCCCCAACTCAATCCCAATTAAAGTAATCATTAACCCAACAAATTAACTTTAGAGTGATGAGATCAACCAATAATTCAAGTACCAGATACTCAAGATTGTCCATAACCGGGGACATGGCTAATCATGATCAGTTTGTACACTATGCAGAGGTTTGTGCACTTTTCCCGCAAGACTCGATCGCCTCTGTATGATTCCTCGCACTTCATGGTGTTTGAGAAACGAATGACCGAGACATAGTCTTTCCGAAGAGGTCCCCTTAACCGATAGACAGGCCGGTACACCTACAATCCCTCTACATCTGCTAGCCCATCATGGAAAGGTTTCCCGCAGATTACTCAACTATGCCAGAGCCCATAATGACATTGTGGCTGCACACGGAAGTTTCTAGCATGAATAGTTTTATGATCCCTTTGATCCTGGGTGGCATTCCATAGGACAATCACACGGAACTCCGGGATTTCCTAGGACAACACTGGCAACCCCAGGTGTCCTGCAACCGATCCACCCAGATGTGTATTCAAGTAGCCACCTTAAGTTGAACCCATAATTAACAACTCACATATGTCATGGATTTCACTCAAACCCAAACCACGTCTACGAGCATAGCGTAGCAACCTAAGCATAGCGTAGAAGTAACTCCCAAGGGTTTGAAAATAATGCAGGTAATAGTCTACCTCAAACTACTTCCCAGACCCACAAGTTAAGAGATCCTACTCATGCAATGTGTGAGGGTTTTATCTAATGCATAACAACTGGGTAATAAAAGGGTATGATCGAAGTGTTACTTGCCTTACTGACGATTCGCAAAACCTAGAGACTCGTAGTAGCACGCTTCACAGTCCGGGTATTCTATCGCAAGCAAACAATAGCATACATAAGCAATCAAGCAATGATGCACAAACATAACTCCAAAAGTTAAGATCTAACCAGAAAGTTCAACTTAAGAACTCCGGTTTGCAGAAAGAATCAAATCGGAAGAAGCAACGAAACTCAAACTGCGAAAGAAACGAGATTCATTTACTAGTTTGATCTAAAGTCAAATTTTACAGTAGAAAAACTTGGTTCCAGTTGGTTAAACGGAAAGAGGGCGTCAAGACGAAGATCTGGGATTTTGAATCACCTTATTCCGACTCTCGAGCGAAAAGAAAAACGAAAAACAAGATCAGGGCAGAAATCACGATCGAAATAATCGTGGATAAATACCTCGAAAAAGAAAACTGACGAACAGGCTAACGAACGAACGTTCGCTGTCTGCGGCTAACAGGCGAACAACGTTCGTTAAAACGAACGTACGGACGAACATCCGCTAAATAACTAAACCGGAGAAAAAAACCGATCTAATCTAAAAAAATGGATCTAGGGTTTCTCGAAAAAAAACCGATCGGTCAACCGAAAATAACCGGCGGCGGCGGCTAGCTCGGCGAGCGGGCGGCGGCGGCTAGCTCGGCGAGCGGGCGGCGGCGGCGCGGCGGCGTGGCGCGGCGCGGCGGCGGCGGCTACGTGCGGCGGCGGAGGCTTAGGGCAGGGGCGGTGGCTGGGCTGCGGGGCTCCGGGCTGGCGCTTATAAAGGCCCGGCTAGGAGAGTCCTAGCCGGTTATGGCCCAGAGTTGGTTTCTCCTTTTTTGTAAACGAGTCCTGACATAGTAAAACTGACGAAACAAAATACTAAACGGAGTCCAAAAATCCTGAAATAAATTTTCACCGTCCTCTAATAATATTTAGGACAAAGTGAACATTTTTCCCGGACCTAAATGCAATTTTGAAAAATGCATATTTTTCCTATGCAAATAAATTCGCAAATAAATCCGAAAAATACCATAAGTGATTTTAATATTTTCCTCCAATATTTCTGTTATTTTGGGGAAGTCATATTATCTCCGCTCATATATTTTATTTAGAAATATTTTCAGGAGAGAAAAATAATTAAAAACAATGCTATCCTCGTACCGGTATTCGAGTAAACTCAAATACAAAATGGTAGAATTCCCAACTCTCTCCGTAGGTCCTTGAGTTGCTTAGAATTTTCGAGGATTGCCACGAACAAAATGCAAAGAAATATGCAATGCAGTATGATCTATGTATAACATTCCAAATTGAAAATTTGGGATGTTACATACCCTCGGTGGCGACGGAAACGACCGGAGACAGAAGCTTCAGGCGGCGGACTCCGGCGAGATCGGAGCAGTGTACTAGGGCACGTGAGACGTCGATTTTGGCAGAAATAGGACGAGAGGAACGAAGGGATTATTTATATTGGGTCAGGAATGGCTAGGGACAAAAGATCAATCGGAAACGATGGGGATTTGGATCGGGAACAGAGAAGAAAACGTGCGCGTGCAGGAGTCCGGCTGAAGCTGGAAGATGACTTGCGGGACTCCGTCGTCAGTGGCAGATTGCAGGGGAAGAGGAAAAAACAAAAGGCTACGGGTGCGCTGGGGATGGGTCGGCCTGCTCGCGCTGGCGCTGGGCGCGCAATGGGTAGCTAGGCCATGAGTGGCTGGCTGCGCGTTGTGTTGCGTTTCTCTTTTTTTACACAAAAACTACAGAAACAAATCTAAAATAAAAAAACACAAAAAAAATTCTAAAAAAAATACATAGACCCACAGTAAAATATATACACCTAATATAAACTACAGGAATAGTAGTTGCTATTCTAATGAAATTCTAAAAAATAATTTTTATGCAAAAGGACACTCAAACAGCAATAAAGCACATAAATACAATAATTTGATGATTATGAAAAACACCAAAACATATCAAATGAATCAGAAATAATATTCTCGACATTATGCACATTTTTAAAATAGGGAAGAAGTCATGTCATCTCCACTTCAATAATTTGCCTTTAGTTGCATAATGTTTTGAATATTCAGAAAATTTCAAATATGCATAGAAATGATGAGGAAAAAGCATGATCCTATTAACATTCCAAATTAAAATTTTTGGGATGTCACAGCTTGTCATGGATCGCCCTGAGCACTTGGCAATCGTTGGTGTTGTGGGTGTGGATGTTGTGGAAGACGCGGTATGAGAGGCAATCCTTAGCGGGCTCGTCGCGGTCACGGCCGCGCTTCTGCTAATGCTCCGCTGCCAGCACGGCTGGGCCCTTGCGCTTCACTTCCTTAGCCTTGGCCTTCTTATCTTCAGGGTCGGTCTCGGGGTGCTTGAGGAGGGAGAGGCGACCTTCCTCAGCTCTGGCGCATTTGTCGGCCAGGTTGAACAGCTCCAGAGCCGAGCAGAGGTCATCATGGATGGCGAGCTCCTCACTCATCTTGATGTCAGTTATGCCTTCAGTAAACACGGAGATGATGGTCTCGTCAGACGCCTTCAGATCCTTGAGGCGGACCTGGTTGAAGCGTTGCTTGTAGTTATGGAGGGTCTCGCCTGGCTGCTGCTTCACACGCCGTAGGTCGTTGACGATGAGGCCGCGGTCGCGGGTCCTTGGAAGTTGGCGATGAAACACTCGCGGAGCGTATCCTACGTTGTGATGGGTACCTCGGGGAGGTGCATGATCCCGGAGCGTGCATCGTCCTTGAGGGCCATGGGGAATCAGTTCGCCATGACCTTCTCGTCGCTGTTCGCTGCCTCGATGCTCAACGCATAAAGCTTGAGGAACTCAGTGGGGTCATGTGTACCATCGTAGTGCGGGGGCAGGTCGGGCTTGAACTTCACCGGACATACGACGCGACGTAACTCACGGGAGAAGGCACAGCAGCCCGCCGCACTCATGGGTACGGCCCATGCAATGGCAGCACGGGCCTAATGCTCCTGTGGGGCGGCTTCCACCGCAGCCCGATCCTATCGTTGGCGCTGCGGTGTAGGGAGCGAGCGGGCGTCGTACTGTGGCTGTTGCACCACTGGCAGCTGGCCTCATCCCGCACTGGAGCCGGAGCCTCGTCTCACGCTTCATGCCCTGGGTCGGCGTCGTCGCCACGCTGGGGCGGATGTGGAGGAGCGCCATGCGCCACTTCACCTAGGCGAGACGGCTGAGGCGGAGCGAGTGAGAGGGCGCTGGGGCCTCGCCAGCGGTGTTGACGAGCTCGGTGATGTGGCCCAGCCAGGCGTCGTAGCCCTCGTCGACAAGGAGGTAGCGCAGCAATTCCCGCACCATGAGGAGTGATGCCTGCGCGTTCGGTGGTCCACATCGAGCATGGGAGGAAAAAGGCGCGACTTGGGTGAAGGAGGGTGTAGCGGTCTGGATGTCATGCTGCATGGAAGGGGGAGCGAAGAATCCTCCTGCTCTTGAACAACCGGGTCGGTGGCAGCGTTGACCACCGGAGAAGCGAAGCAACGAGGAGCGTGGTGGCCCACCAGGGCCGTCTGACCGACTTGGGTGGCCTGGTGCTCGGCGCAGATGTGGCGATCTTCAGCGATGAGCACGGTGGATTGAGAACAAAGTGCAGTTGATGAAGAACGGAGCTTCGACACACCCCTACCTGGCACGCCAAATGTCGGAATCAGGGCTCCGCAGACCCAAAGAGGTTTGAACTCTGGGGTGTGAACGAAGGATTTCGCTTCACCTTAACGCTCTGCTCGCTATACTCAATGCTCAAGCTCACCAGGTGGGATGATCAAACGGGAAGGAAGAACACAGAGATTTACCCAGGTTCGGGCCACCTCGTGGTGTAAAACCCTACTCCTGCCTTTGTTTCATTGGCCTCACGAGGAGGTTGAGGACGAACTAGTACAGTGGGTGAGCGGACTCGCGAGGGCTCTGTTGGGGTGGATCCACAGATCTTGGAGCCGCCCCCTCTACGATGGAAGCTAGCCTACATTTATAGTGGCCAAGGTCCTCTTCCCTCGTTGTTTAGGCAGGAAGGGATCCCAAAATGGCCAATTTTTAAGGGGGACAAGAGGTACATCTAATCCTGACAAAAGGTCGTCTTCGTCTGCAAAGCTTCTCTCCATGATGCAGCGGTGGGCTTGGCGATGACATCCACCTTGCCGAGCCCATGATCTTGGCCTCGTTGCACCGGAACGTAAACCTTTGGGGCCTTCCTCGGGAAACTATGCCTGACACTGCCTCCCTTTGCACCAAAGAGGAAAATTTCTTCCTCTGCGCCCGCTGGTGCCCGCCTGGCCTTGGTCCTCATGGCTCACATCATCCGGAGCCTCGTGAGGCCGGGTACGTGCATAGGAATCTCCGCTCCTCGGGAGGCAAGCTTGAGGAGCCATTTCCTAGGAGGTCTTGGTGTTGCTTGCCTCGGGAAGCCGAGTGCCCTCGTGAGGGTCTTGTCTTGTGGTCCTTGTAGTTGGGCCGTACCAGGCCATCAATGGGCCCGCGTGCTGAGCTCTAGGTACCCCCGATCCCAGAACGCCGACAGATGGCGTTCTTCTTTTTCATTTGATTACATTCGTAGATGGATCCTGCTATTCTATATGATGATTGATATGTATTTATGTATTTATGTATTCATGTTGTAGCTTGTGGTGAGTGTAAACTTATATCTGGTATTCTCTTCTATTTAGTACATGGTATTATGTAATGATTGCCACCTTGCTATGCGCTTGAAATGCGGTTCCGCCCCAATCATGAATTCATCACGTGATTGGGATAGAATCGTAGCTTGGGTGCTGAAAATTGATATCATAGCCTTACCGACCGCAGGAGCCCCCCTTGATTGATCGAACCGTTGCCGTTGTCGAGTCTAGAAAAAACTATTTTGAGTCCTAGATATATACCGAAGAGTTGGAATTCGTTTTACTCCCATATCCCTTTGTCGCTTTGGTGAGGTTTTGTGATGTCGGTGTTTTGATTCCACTACTCTTCTCACTCAATTTTTTTGGATAATTAAATTTACGCCCCTAGTTGTGTCCCACTCGGCTGGTTTACCCCTAATTTCCAAAACTCATCGGTTATGTCCAAGTCACTTCACTCCTCTTTTGCTTTTGCCCTTTGACCGTTTGACCATCAGTTTGAAAACTTCATAACTAATTCATACTAAATCATAAAAATGCAAATAAGATTTCAAAATGTTCAGGAAAAAATCATCTATATGTCAGTGTCATTCGCATTCATGACTAAAGTGTTGGAAAGTGCCCATCCGAGTTTTAGCTCTTATGATACCACCATGATTAGTAAAAATCTAAAAATATCAAAAAAATGGTGGCAAAGAATTAAAAATGTTTTAAATGCCTACCAAGTTTCATCGGGGAACGACATTCATTGAAGTCATGGCAAAAAAATAATCTATTTTGGAGTGTTGATTGTTTTTTTTTTTTTTGCCACGACATCCATGAATGTCGTTTCCCGAAGAAACTTGGCAAGCACTTCAAAAAATTGTCATTCTTTGCCACCCATTTTTATTTGGATTTTTTTAGATTTTACTATTCATGATGGTATCATAAGAGCTAAAACTTAGATGGGAACTTTCCAACACATTTCTCATGAATGCAAATGACATTGACATATAGGTGATGTTTTTTCGAACATTTTGGTAACTTATTTGCGTTTTTGCGATTTAGTATGAATTAGTTATTCAGTTTTCAAACTGACGGTCAAACAGTTAAAGGTCAAAAGCAAAAGAGGATCGAAGTGACTCGGAAAGAACCGGTGACTTTTGGAAATTAGGGGTAAAATAGCCGAGTGGAACACAACTAGGGGAATAAATCTAATTACCCCAATATTTTTTGGACATGCGGGTATTGTTGGGATCGTTTTAATATCGATCTAACGGGAATTCCATTCTTGGTGCCTCCTGACATTTGGGGGTTGTGGCAGTGTCCCGGGGAATTGAGCTCCAAGGTTTTGTTGTCACAGTTGTTATCGTTTCAGTTCCGGAATACCAGAGGACACCGACATCAAGACTTTGCTATTTTTTCATTGCGGCAAATAGTGCCATGACTTATCCCTAGTACTGGAGGAGATAGCATGGATGATCTTCCATCATTAGTATCGTTGTGTTTTTTGAAGGTCAGAGGTACACGAGTTTCCGAGGTTTTCTTGGTTATGTGTTGACGAATGTGATACATTTGGAGCGTAGAATTACGCTAGGAGTTGTGTGATGATATGTTTACTCCTTGTATCTGTTGGACCAGATTGCATAACCAGAAAATTGCCAAAGTTCCTCGGTGGAAGTTCAACTAGTTACCCCGGATATCTTTTCGACAAATGCATGATATGAGGTTGGGGTTCGACGTCTAGTGGTCTGCCTGTTAATGGTCGGTTTTATAGTGGTCTCGCTATTTCTTAAAGAGCCCTATGTAGCTTTGATATGGCTCGGGGATGCTTCGTATGTCATGTGCACTGCCTTGTACATGATGGTGATGTACGATCGAGCCCATGTGGGCCCCACCACAAATATTTCGAACGAAATCTCTATCATGTGTTTGTTCCCGCTTGTTCTACAAGCCAATCCATTAATTGACTTGTGGTATTTGAGTTGCTTCGATGTCATGTGTGATTCAATACCTTTCCAAGGCGGTGTTCTCATATTTATATGTGAATACTAATCCTTCTTAATCATCAAGATTGTCATGTAATTTCTATTTCAACCGACGTGGTTCTCTTCAAGTTAATTCGATCCCTTCCACATTTGCAATATCAATTTTCAGTTCTTCTCAACGGTGTCAGTTCCATCCATCCAACTTGCCTTTGTTTTTCCCACCCTCCCACCCTTTTTCTTAAAAGAGCCATAGATCTCAAATGAGGTATCCATTTTATTCATGAAAAGTATCTTCATTATGTTCATTTAGTGTTCTGATCCGGTGATTTCACATGTAGATGCTAAGGAGATACAAGTTCATTATTCTTCATTTTGTTTTCTTCTCCGGTGGATTCAATTCGAGTGGCGGTGTTAATCATATCTCTTCCATTAGTTTCACATGGATTCCCATGTTGGAATTTATTATCGAAGGCTCTCTTATTTCTTCACCTCTTTCTATTCATATTCGGAGCGTAGAAGATATCTCAAAAGATTTGCGGTTCCATTCTTAACCCGTTCCAGCTATTTTGAGGTTGTTACCTCATTCAAGCCATTTAAATCAATCGTTGCAATCTCTATCTCAAGTAATCATTTCCAATGGTGTTTCTTGTGAGTGGGCCCTAACCCATAGGTCCTTTCCTAGGATCTTACTTGACTCTTCTATTTTTTACGGAACTATTCTCAAATTCTTTCTAAATTTTGACATAAGAATCGATTTTCATCAATCAGATGCCCTCTCCAAGATCGCTTTAAATTTTGTTTCATCGTTGGTTCAACCTTTCTGTTCTTCATTCCGGAGTGCCTCAACAATTCATGGTGGTGTATCTCCTCGTAATTCTCAAAGTTTCAAGACTGAAGAAGAGTTTCGCTTTTATGTTGCCCGTTCTCAAAAGATTCATAGTTCAAGCTGGATGCCATCCTCTCAAATTATTTTCCAATTGTATAATTCTTTTCATACACATCCGAAGCATTTCATGAATTCTTTCCATTTCGATCCTCCGAAGTTTATCACTCCAGAAGAAATAATTCATTCTCAACATCATCTCTGATTCTCAAATTCTTTTGGTGCATTGTTCAAGTATTGTCTAGTCAGCTAATGATCTCTTCGTTCTCTTGTATCTAAATTCCCTCAAGTAACTTTGCTCGTTTCCAATTCTTCCCGGCGATTTGTTCTCTATCTTTGTTCATTTCATATTCTTACAATGGTTCGTTCAAGATTCCTCTTCCTTTGTTATCACATTAATTCATTCGTTCATTCCTAAGTCCTACTGGTGATTCATTGAAGACTTTCTCAAGTTTGTGCTATATCAATACTTTTTCAATAAGGAAAGTAGTATGCTAAATTGGTTGCTTGTCATCTATTTGAATTGGTGGAAGGATAGGCATAACATACTTCTTATTCTTCTTTCATAAAGATGATTTAATTTCTTCATCCGGAGTTCGTTGATGATATTAGTTTCTCGGTTCTAAGTTGTTCATTTTTTCGGAGTTCCATGTTTTCTCTGTGGTCTCGTCATGAAGCTCCATCAAAATCATTGCAAGTTTTCAACTTTCAAAAGTTCTTCTCGCGGGCTCAACATGGTGGTTCATTAAGGATTTAATTCATTCTCAAAGTGTTCGTCAAGATTCTTGTTGGAGGAGCTCAAGTATTCTTCATCTCTCATTTCGTGGTGCAATTCTTTTCTCCCTTATCTTTGAAGTGGAGTTTTGCATCTCTCCGTACCTTCCAACTAATCAATTTGTAGTGGCAAAATTTCACCTCAAGTTTTGAGATATTTTCCATAAGCCCACAACAAGCTTATTCTTTTCATCATTGATTTTCCAACAACTCCGTTAAACCCTTCTTCGTAGTAATGTTCCTTCCAGTTCATTTCTAAGAGAAGTTTTTTTCTGTCCTCCGTTCTTTTCATTCCATCCTTTCTTTTCTTCCGGAGGCATTAGATTCTTTCTCTCGTCAAGTGTCATACCATTTTGTCAAATTTCATTTTCTATTTTGTCTATTTTCAACAATAGTGCTGTCTAAATCCTTTGTTTCTTGTTACTTGGCTACCTCAGTTCAACCGGAGTCGTTTAAAAGTAATTCTTGTTCATTGAGTTCTTCATTCATACATGTGCAACCTCCAAGTTTCTCGTGGTGTTCCTTATTTCCACCAGCATGCTTTCAACTTCGATCATCTCCGTTGTGTTCTCTCCTTTACTGCAAGTTTCCAACCTCCAAGGTTCTTGGTTTCACCCATTTGTCAAAGAAACAAGTTCAATTTGCCTCTTCCTATTCCCTTCTGTTTTTATCCCTATATCTCGGGGCGAGATCTCTTGTAAGTGGGGGAGTCTTGTAACGACCTGAGTCCGACGCTCTAGATGTCTTCCATTTGTTTTTATTTTCGTCGTGAGTTTTATTTGTTTGTTGCATTCATCATCGCATCACGCGCAATGCATCTGCATGTTTTCTTAAAACTTGCATCTGTTGGTAGTGTTGCTTCCTGTTTGTCTCTATTAACCTTCTCGGACTACTTGCAACCTGAATCCTTCTTCTCTCCCTTTCCTAAGCCGTAGTCTCTCTGCACAGTGCACAGACCTCCTCGCGTGCCCGTAACTTCCTGAACCCGAACCAGGCTGTCGTTACCAATGGGTGCGGATCATCCCCATACATCCCCAAATATCTTCGGGTTTTTCCATTGGAATTCCCTGACCTATTTATCCCGGACCATCCAATTACGATCGGAGGGGCCAAATAGCCCTAACCAAAATCCACTTGCTATATAAACAGTCTAACCCTAAATCCTAGGAGGGTTGTCCCATCCAGTCCTCCTCCCTGCCGTCACTCATCTTCCACCTCGGGATTCCCCTGATCCAGTTCACCGCGACCGATGTCCTCCATCGATCCACCCAAAGGAGAGCGAGTGCTCCCCTGCGTCCCTCGATCCTGCCGCAGTCCCTGCCCCGAGCACCACCCCCACCCAAAGGCAGCAGCAGCTCCCTGTAACATCCCAAAATTCTAAATTTTGGAATCTTATATTAAATAGATAGTTTTGATTGCTTGTGTGATGTGCTGTGTGAATTTGAGTGAAATTTGAAACTTTTGAAAGTTAAATGAGGGGGAATGAAATGACTTTCCCAAACTTTCGCCTTGCATTTATGATCTCCATGAGTTCAAATTCATTTTAACACAAAACCCTAGAGTGAAGATGATATGACTTCTTCCATTTAAATAAATGAAAAGGGTTTTGAAAAGATTTGAATTCCATTTTGGAAAATATTTTAAATCCAGAAACTTTATGCAACTCAATGATTTTCATGTGAGAAGATAAAATGATTTCTTCAAATTTTAAGAAATATGAGTTGGAAGTTCCTTCGAAGTATTTTTTGAAACTCATTTTCAAATTGAGTTATTTGGGTTTTTATTCAATTTATTTTTCTCCAAAAATGAAATATATGGAAAATAGGGTAAAATGATTCCCTACAATGGAAAATTGGACAAAAATGAGTTTGAAATAATTTTGGTGTTTTAAAATTATTTTATTTGATTTTTAATTAGACGAGGAGCATTGTTTACTTTATTTAAATTTTTGTGGATTTTATTTGATGCTAGAAAAATGTTCATGTTGTAGGAAATATTTTTCTGAAATTTTTGATATATAATATGCCTATATTATATTATATTTTTATTTGGTTTTATATTTATTATTGGTTTGTAAAAAAATGTTTATAAAAGAAAGAACTTCTAGACTGGGCCGGCCGAACTGAGCCAGCCCGAGCCCGCGCTGCCACTGCCTTCCTGCCCGGGTCCGGCAGGACTTCGCTGCCGGAGTCGTGACCTCGCCGGTCTCCTACTCCGCTTGCCTCCTCCCCCAAGCAAGCCCCGACCCCCTCCCTCTCATAAATAGTGCCGCCACCCCACTCCTCTCTCCTCCCTCGAGCGCAGCCGCCACCGCCGTTGCCAACCGCCACCACCGCCGTGCGCCACCACCGCCACTTCGCCGCTCCGCCCTGTGCCGCGTAGCCGCCACCGCTTCCGCCCTCGCCCCGCCGGAGCCGCCCGCTCCACCGCCTGACGCCGCTGTCGCCCTGCTCGCCAGAGCAGCGCCGCCGCCGTCAAAGCCGGGTCCGCCCGACCCACCGATCCACTCCGAACCGCTCCGTGACCAGTCGGTTTTTTTGCCCAAACCAGCCGAACCGGTATAACCCCGACCCGATTTTTATTTTTGTTTCCAATTTTCCTTCTAAACCCGTTTTTTTATATAGGACAGTTTATTTAGCGAACGTTCGTTCATTTAGTTTCTATAACGAATGCATTCGTTCGTTAGTCTCTGTTAGTGGACGTTCGTCCGATAGATATTTCTTTTTAGTTTATTTTTCTGTCCAAGGACCTAGGTGTAATTATTTTATTCTATAGTTTAGACCATGAACTTCAAACCCTCACAACTTTTTACTCGTTAGTCCAAATCCAACGAAACCAACGCCCACTTCTTCATTATGATCCCCTCTATCTAGTAAAACAACATAAACATATTTTTGAAAGTTTTAAAATTTTGAATTCAAACAGTTTTGAGTCTGAACTTCGTTTGATCATAACTTGAGTTTTATAACTCCGATTTAGTTGATTCTTTTTACAAATCGAAGCTCTTGACCTAAAGTTTCTGATAAGGTCAAATTCACTTAATTTTGGTACTGTTAGAAATTTTTTTCTATTGCAAGAGTTATTCACTTGTTTTCGAAGTTTTCCGAAGTGTTTACTTCGTTCTTTCTGATCTTGTGAGTGATTGCTTATGTGTGGTTACTATTGATTGCTTACGATAGATTGATCGGAGTGTGATGAGTAGATCTATCAGGAGTTACGAGTACTAATCGTCTACATCAACAATACAAGGCAAGTTCATACTTTGATCATACTCTCCAAATACCCAGTTTTTATTGCATTATTTCTATCCTCAAACACTTACATGAGTAGGGATGGTTATATGTGATGATGCTTTGTAGTTCATGAGGTAGGAACCCAATGACCTGAGATCAACCCAAGGGAATATACACTTTGTTACTTATTGCTTAGCCATGCTTGTAGACATGGATTGGTATGAGAGATTTTCATGAAAGTTGTGAGTGTAATAATAACTAAGGGAAAGTTTAAGGTGGAAATTTAATACACATCTGGGTGGATTGGTTGTGGCACCCTGGCGATGGACCAGTGATTTGCCAGCGCACCCTGGGGATGGACCAGTGGCTTGCCCGGACACCTGGGGATATACCAGTGTTGTCCAAGGAATGCCACCCAGGCTCAAAGGGATCATATGATATTTTCACGACTAGAAACTTCCATGTGCAGCCACAAGCCATTATGGGCTCTGGCATAGTTGAGTATTGATGTCTACTACACAAGCTTCTTCTTATAAACGTTGTTGGGCCGCCAAGTGCAGAGGGTTGTAGGGCAGTAGCAAATTTCCCTCAAGTGGACGACCTAAGGTTTATCAATCTGTGGGAGGCGTAGGATGAAGATGGTCTCTCTCAAACAACCCCGCAACCAAATAACAAAGAGTCTCTTGTGTCCTCAACACACCCAATACAATGGTAAATTGTATAGGTGCACTAGTTCGGCGAAGAGATGGTGATACAAGTGCAATATGGATGGTAGATATAGGTTTTTGTAATATGAAGATATAAAAATAGCAAGGTAACTAATGATAAAAGTGGGAATAAAATGATATTGTAATGCTTCGAAACAAGGCCTAGGGTTCATACTTTCACTAGTGTAAGTTCTCTCAACAATGATAACATAATTGGATCATATTACTATCCCTCAGCATGCAACTAAGAGTCACTCCAAAGTCACTAATAGCGGAAAACAAACGAAGAGATTATTGTAGGGTACAAAACCACCTTAAAATTATTCTTTATGATCGATCTATTCAAGAGTCCGTAGTAAAATAATACGAAGCTATTCTTTCCGTTCGATCTATCCTAGAGTTCGTACAAGAATAACACCTTAAGATACAAATCAACCAAAACCTTAATGTCACCTAGATAATCCATTGTCACATCAAGTATCTGTGGGCATGATTATATGATATGCATCACACAATCTCAGATTCATCTACTCAACCAACACAAAGTACTTCAAAGAGTGCCCCAAAGTTTCTATCGGAGAGTCAAGACGAATACGTGTGCCAACCCCTATGCCTAGATTCCCAAGGTCACGGAACCCGCAATTTGATCACCAAAACATACATCAAGTGAATCAATAGAATACCCCATTGTCACCACGGGTATCCCATGCAAGACATACATCAAGTGTTCTCAAATCCTTAAAGACTTAATCCGATAAGGTAACTTCAAAGGGAAAACTCAATCCATTACAAGAAGGTAGAGGGGGAGAAACATCATAAGATCCAACTATACTAGCAAAGCTCGCGATACATCAAGATCGTGCCATCTCAAGAACACGAGAGAGAGAGAGAGAGAGAGATCACACACATAGCTACTGGTACTTACCCTCAGCCCAGAGGGTGAACTACTCCCCCTCGTCATGGAGAGCGCCGGGATGATGAAGATGGCCACCGGAGAGGGATTCCCTGTCCGACAGGGTGCCGGAATGGGTCTAGATTGGTTTTCGGTGGCAACAGAGGCTCTTGGTAGCGGAAATCCCGATCTAGGTTATTTTCTGGAGGTTTCAGTATATATAAGGGATGTTGGAGTCGGGAACACGTAAGATGGGTCCCGAGGCAGCCACAAGATAGGGGCGCGCCTAGGGGGTGGACGTGCCCCCCACCCTCGTGGGCATCCCGGGACTCCCCTGGTCCATCTCCGGTACTAATTGGGCTTCTTCTGGTCCGAAAACATCCTCCGTTGAGTTTCAGGTCAATTGGGCTCCGTTTGGTATTCCTTTTCTGTGAAACTCAAAAACAAGGAAAAATAGAAACTAACACTGGCTCGAGGTTAATAGGTTTGTCCCAAAAATCATATAAAATAGCATATAAATAAATGCATATAAAACATGGATAATATAATCGCATGGAACAATAAAAAATTATAGATACGTTGGAGACGTATCAAGCATCCCCAAGCTTAATTCATGCTCATCCTCAAGTAGGTAAATGATAAAAAACATAAGTTTTGATGTGGAATGCTACCTAACATAATTATCAATGTAATTTTATTTATTGTGTCAAGAATATTCGGATACGAAAGATTCATGACAAAAGTTTAATATTGACATAAAAACAATAATACTTCAAGCATACTAACAAAGCAATTATGTCTTCTCAAAATAAGATGGCCAAAGAAAGTTCATCCATACAAAATCATATAGTTTGGCTATGCTCCATCTTCGTCACACAAAATATTCAAATCATCCACAACCCCGATTTTAGCCAAGAAATTGTTTCATACTTTAGTGTTCTCAAACTTTTTCAACTTTCACGCAATACATGAGCGTGAGCCATGGATATAGCACTATAGGCGGAATAGAGTGGTGGTTGTGGAGAAGACAAAAAGGAGGAAGATGGTCTCACATCAACTAGGCATATTAATGGGCTATGGAGATGCCCATCAATAGATATCAATGTGAGTGAGTAGGGATTGCCACGCAACGGATGCACTAGAGCTATAAATATATGAAAGCGCAACAAAAGAAACTAAGTGGGTGTGCATCCAACTTGCTTGCTCATGAAGACCTTGGGCATTTGAGGAAGCCCATTGTTGGAATATACAAGCCAAGTTCTATAATGAAAGATTCCCACTAGTATATGAAAGTGACAAAATAAGAGACTCTCTATCATAAAGATCATGGTGCTACTTTGAAGCACAAGTGTGGAAAAATATAGTAGCATTGTCCCTTTTTTCTTTTCTTTTTTTTGGGCCTTCCTTTTTTCTTTGGCATTTATTTCTTTTTTTTTCTTTTTTTTTCTTTGGGACAATGCTCTAATAATGATGATCATCACACTTTTATTTACTTACAACTCAATATTACAACTTGATACTAGAACAAAGTATGACTCTATATGAATTGACAGTGTATCGGGATGTGCAATGAATCAAGAGTGACATGCATGAGAAATAAATGCATGGTGGCCTAGCCACAAATACGTTGTCAACTACATGATAATGCATGGCAATATGACAATGATGAAGCATGTCATAATAAATGGTACGGTGGAAAGTTGCATGGCAATATATCTCGGAATGGCTATGGAAATGCCATAATAGGTAGGTATGGTGGCTATTTTGAGGAAGGTATATGGTGGGTGTATGGTACCGGCGAAAGTTGCGCGGTACAAGAGAGGCTAGCAATGGTGAAAGGGTGAGAGTGCGTATAATCCATGGACTCAACATTAGTCATAAAGAACTCACATACTTATTGCAAAAATCTACAAGTGATCAAAACAAAGTACTACACGCATGCTCCTAGGGGAAGGGTTGGTAGAGTTAACCATCGCGCGATCCCGACCTCCACACAAAGGATGCCAATCAAAGAATGTCACAGCCCTAGACCAGCCCTTGCCTGTCTTGCTTGGTCTTCATGTGCATCATGTTTAAATTTCTCAAAAACTGGAAATGGGGATGTTCAAACCCTAGCACCAAATGAATTCAACTAGGGTCAAGAATAAAATCATTTCCAATGACCCAAAATTCCTTCATCAATGTTTGATAATTTTGGCAAGGCTTTGACACCAAACCAAAAATAGTGAGCATTTTTGTAGAATATTTTGGGCACTGAATTAAATCATATCTTATTTGCATTTGGGCATTTAAATTTTATATATTATTTTAAATGCTCAAATAATCATAAACTAAAATGTTTATTGTTGGATTTATCCCAAACAGTAGCCATGCTTGGTTTCATGATTTTTGAAAATGTTCTGGCATTTTTATTTAAAGCAAAACAAAAGCAGAAAATAGAAAAACAGAAACTAAATAGAAAGAGAAGGGAGAGTAAGCTACCTCGACCTACCTACTGTGCAGCCCACTAGAAGCCCTGCAGACAGCCGGCCTGCCAGGCCCAGCCCACCACCGCCGTCGTCCTCCTGGCGCCAGTCGGCCAAGCGTGTGGCCGGCGCGCGCGCACGGTCGTGCCTCCACGCCACCTGCCTGCCTGCCTCCCCAGACCACGTCGACACCGCCTCGACCTTCCCCGCTGCCGTCTGGATTGGGCCGACGCCTCAATTTCCCCCCTGGCTCTCTCCCTCGCCTGTTCTTCGCCATGGCCGAACGCCACCGTCGCCGTCGTTCGCCATAACTACGGCCACCGTCCACCCCTTGCCTCGCCGACGCGCTCAGAGGCTCCGCCTCGTCCCTCTCTTGCTCCTCGCCGAGCCAACCGCCGCCGGAAACCCCTGGACGCCATCTGCACCGCCGTTCCCCTCGTCGGCTGCCGGTGCTCCTCGCCGCCGATTCGCCGACTCCGATGCCTCCCCGAGCCCACTCAGCTGCTCATCGACCTCCCAGTGAGCTCCGCCGTCGTTTCCCCCTACTCCCCGAGCTCGTTTACACCTCTAGCCATGGTAGCGGCCGCACCCCTGAGCTCACCGCCGCTGGCCATGTCGCCGTCGTCGTTGCAGACAAGACAGCTCGTTTATGAGCTTGTCATACTCAGCACGTCGTCAGGAGCCTAAAACAACCACCATTTTCTCCTGTCGAGTGCTAGAGCGCCATTCCCGTGGGCGCCCGAACTCCGGCGCCGCCGCAAGCTTGTTTCCGGCGAACTCCGGCCACCCCCGCTCCTCCCGCTTGCCCTACCGGATGCGCGCGAGCCTCAGCTACGCGTAGGACCAAACGGCGATCGATTTGATCGACCGTAGGCAATTCCCGAGCCCCTCCGCCGTGCTCACTGTCGCCGGCGGCGAGCCGCCGGCCAGTTTGACCTGGCTGACAAGGGGTTTGACTCCCCCTGAGTCGCTGACCCATGGGGCCGGCCTCTGTTGAATTAGTTTAGCTTTTAGGTTAATTGCTAATCACCTATTTAGTTAACCCCTAGTGACACTGCCATGTGGGACCCTTGCCCGTTTAGTTTAGTTTAATTTTCGTTTTAGTCTAATTCTTAACCCAGTGGGACCCACACGTCAGCATTGACTTTGCTGACGTGGCTGTTGACTGGGCCCACCCGTCTGTGACTCAGGCAGCACTGTCACACTGACCTGTGGGACCCATAGGTCAGGTTTGACTGGACCAGCCCCTGTTGACTTGCTGATGTCAGCATGACCTAGTGCTGACGCAGTAACTATTTTCTGGGATTTTAAATAAATCAGAAATGATTTATTTATTTCAGAAAATAGCCAAAACTTCTAAAAATCACAGAAAATAATCTACTCCCTCTGTTCCTAAATATTTGTCTTTCTAGATATTTCAACGAGTGACTACATACGAAGCAAAATGAGTGAATCCACACTCTAAAATATGTCTACATACATATGTACGTTGTAGTCCATTAGAATTGTCTAGAAAGACAAATATTTAGGAATGGAGGGAGTATAACTCAGATGAAAATAATTTATATATGAAAAATAATCAGAAAAATTCAAGGAATCTGTTTATGGCATTTTCATGCATGTTTGAGCAAGTTAAACCTGCTGATCAGGTCAAATCAATTAAATGACAATTAAATAATCACATATGGAGTTTGAATTTGAATCTTTGGTTCAAACCAACTTCATTTAATATGGTTGCTGGTTGCATTAGCTCAATCAACATCATATTGCCATGTCATGATCATGCATCATATTGTCGCATTGCATTGATTGTGTTCTTTCTCTGTTGCCGGTGTTTGTCCCCTTTCAGTAGACGTGTTCCGACGATGTGATCGATGACACCGATGAAGACCCAATGTTATCTTCAGAAGTGCCAGGCAAGCAAAACTCCATTGAGCATTCCGATACAATCCCACTCTCTCGCTCTTGCTCTCTTTACTGCATTAGGACAACAACGCTTCAACTATTACCTGCTGCGGTAGTTGAACCCCTTTCCACTGCATGACCTGTCATTGCCACATTAAATATTTGAAACCCACTAGTATGAGTAGGAGTTGTTTGAGCCATGTTGTGCCTACTCATTCATGCTTTCTGGTTATGCCTGCTATTGCTTAGAGTTGTGTCAGGTCTGATTCATCGAGGATGAATTGGAATGGTGATGAACATGTCCTAATGTGTGTGAGCTAAGTGTGTGAACACGATTTGGTAAAGGTAGCGATGAGAGGCCATGTAGGAGTACATGGTGGGTTGTCTCATTGCAGCCGTCCTCAGGAACTGAGTTCTGTGTTGGTTGATCCATGAACAGCTGCTACCACGCATTGGTCTCCGGGCGCTCCAAGCTCTCTCGACTTATTAACTGCCCTTGTCCTCTGTCGAGGAGTTGCAACTAGTTTCTGGTGTTTGTAGTTTACTGGAGGTCGTGCGCAGCGCTGAGCCTCGGCGTGGGCTGTGACGCGGCAGGTACGTGGCACGGTGTACCGGTCGCCCGTTTGGTGATGCGGAAACCCTGTACACATCGTTTGGGGCCGTGAGCGACACCCCGGCCGGATCTCCCCACGGATGGAACCCAAATAGGCGATAAACCTGGACGAGAGACTTGTGTGGTTTGTCAGGTCGTGGCCGACACCCTCGCTGGGCCTCCGCTTGAAGGTTGCCGAGTACATGTCGTGTAAACGGCGGTAAGAGGTGAGAGCGTGTGTGAAGAAGTACACCCCTGCAGGGTTATATATGATCTATTCGAATAGCCGTGTCCGCGGTAATGGACTTCTAGGTTGCCTATTACAGTTCATAGACAAGTGAAAGTGGATACTCTAAAACACGCAAGATAAGCGTGAGTGCTATGGATGGCCTTCTCGTAGGGAGACGGGAGAGGATCCATAGTGGTGTATTGATTGGTGAATATGTGGACTCGTGTGCGCCACCTCAAAAGAGTTACTTGCAGTCATAGTTTAGGATAGCCACCGAGTCAAAGCTGGCTTGCTGCAGTCAAACTCCACCATCCCCTTTGTGATACTGATGCATATGTAGTTAGTTCTGATGTAAGTCTTGCTGAGTAACTTTGTACTCACGTTTGCTTAATTTATGTTTTTTGCAGAGAGACTTCAGTCTCGCTAGTGGTTCTGTGTGGACTTCGACGTTTAGCTTGTTACCTCAGCTACGATCTTGTACCCTTGGAGGGTCTTGTAGATAGTCAGGCTTCTCAGCCTTTTTCATTTGTAGTTGTCTGTACTCAGACATGTTATGCTTCCGTTGCCTGTATGCTCTGTATGTTGGGTCATGTGACCTCTGTTTGTAATAAATGCTATGATGGCTCTTCTGGGCCTTTTATCTATATGAGTTGTTGAGTTATGTTGTGATGCCATGTTGTACATCACATACTTGCATGTTATGCGTACGTGTAATGTGTATTGCTATGTGTGGGATCCGACACCTAGTTGTTTACCCTTGGTAGCCTATCTTACAGGGAAATGTCTCCTAGTGCTTCGACCGAGCCTTGGTAGCTTGCTACTGCTCCGGAACACTTAGGCTGGCCGGCATGTGTCCTTCTTCGTTCCTATGTCTGTCCCTTAGGGAAAATGTCATGCGTTGTTCCTTTAAGTCCTTGTAGCTTGCTACGACTTGGGTTCATACGTTGATGACCGACACGTTCGTTGCTGGCTCATGTATGCCTGTCTCTGTAATTTAGTGCCACTTTTGGTTTATAACTAGTCATGTCGGCCCGGGTTCTCTGTCATATGGATGCTAGCGACACTATCATATACGTGTGCCAAAATGCGCAAACGGTCCCGGGCCAAGTAAGGTGGCACCCGTGGGGATACCGTGCGTGAGGCCGCAAAGTGATATGATGTGTTACAGGCTATACCTGTGTGATTTAGGATCGGGGTCCTGACAAAGAAAAACCTAATGCTTCAAATTTGTCACACAACGGTTATCATACGTGCATGCCACGAGACTTGCAAACCTCAACACAAGTATTTCTCAAATTCACAACTACTCTACTAGCATGACTCTAATATCACCATCCTCATATCTCAAAACAATCATCAAGCATCAAACTTCTCATAGTATTCAACGCACTTTATATGAAACTTTTTATTATACCCATCTTGGATGCCCATCATATTAGGAGTAAATTCATAACCAAAGCAAATTGCCATGCTGTTCTAAAAGACTCTCAAAATAATATAAGTGAATCAGGAGAGTTCATCTATTTCTTCAAAATAATACCATCGCCGTGCTCTAAAAAGATATAAGTGAAGCACTAGCAAACGACAAACTACTCCAAAAGATATAAGTGAACATCAATGAGTAGTTGAATAATTATGTAACTATGTGAAGACTGTCTAACATTTAAGAATTTCAGATCTTGGGATATTATTCAAACAGCAAGAAAAATAAAAAATTTAAAAAAATGACGCTCCAAGCAAAACACATATCATGTGATGAATAAAAATATAGCCTTAAGTGAAGTTACCGATAGAGGAAGACGAAAGAGGGGATGCCTTCCGGGGCATCCGCAAGCTTAGGCTTTTGGTTGTCCTTGAATGTTACCTTGGGGTGCCTTGGGCATCCCCAAGATTAGGCCCTTGCCACTCCTTATTCCATAGTCCATCAAATCTTTACCCAAAACTTGAAAACATCACAACAGAAAACTCAACAGAAAACTCGTAAGCTCCGTTAGTATAAGAAAATATAACCACCACTTAGTTACTGTTGTGAACTCATTCTAAATTCATATTGGTGTAATATCTACTGTATTCCAAATTCTTTATGGTTCATACCTTCCGATAGTACCCATTGATTCATCAAAATAAGCAAACAACACACACAAAACTGAATCTGTCAAAAATAGAACAGTTTGTAGCAATCTGTAACTTTCGAATACTTCTGGAACTCAAAAAATTCTGAAATAAATTGCTGGACGTGAGGAATTTGTCTATTAATCTTCTACAAATAGAATCAAATCAAAAGCACTCTTCTGTAAAAAATGGTAACTAATCTCGTGAGTGCAAAAGTTTCTGTTTTTTACAGCAAGATCGCAAAGACTTCACCCAAGTCTTCCCAAAGGTTCTACTTGGTACTTTATTGAAACAAAAGCTATAAAACATGATTACTACAGTATCTTAACCACGTGGACACACAAAAACAGTAGGGTTAAATATTGGGTTGTCTCCGAACAAGCGCTTTTCTTTAATGCCTTTTAGCTAGGCATGATGAATTCAATGATGCTCGCATAAAAGATAAGAATTGGAACATAATAAGAGCATCATGAAGAATATAACTAGAATATTTAAGTCTAACCCACTTCCTATGCATAGGGATTTTGTGAGCAAACAACTTATGGGAACAATAATCAACTAGCATAGGAAGGCAAAACAAGCATAACTTCAAAACTTTAAGCACATAGAGAGGAAACTTTATATTATTGCAATTCCTACAAGCATATGATCCTCTCTCATAATAATTTTCAGTAGCATCATGAATAAATTCAACAATGTAACAATCACATAAAACATTATTTTCATGATGCATGAGCATATAAATTTTATTACTCTCCACACAAGCAAAATTCTTCTCATTCGGAATAGTGGGAGTATCATAAGAAACTGGAATACTATAGATTGTTTCCACATTAAAAGAGTAATGTTCAGAAAAGGGTAATCATAATCATGACAAAATTTATAAATATAATCATAACCACTTTTTATAGGATAAGTGTCATCACAATAATCATCATAAGTAGCAACTTTGTTCAGATCATAATCAATTGAAACCTCTTCCAAGATAGTGGAATCATTACTAAATAAAGTCTTGACCTCTCCAAATCCACTTTCATCAATATAATAATCATAAATAGGAGGCATGCTATTATCATAATAGATTTGCATATCAAAACTTGGGAGGATAAAAATATCATCTTCATCAAACGTAGCATCCCCAAGCTTGGGGCAAACATTAATTGCAGCAAATAAATTCTCAAACATGTCATTATCATCAAACATAGCATGGATAGCACCGATAGTATAGAAATTATCATCATCACAATGAGTAATAGGAGCAACATCATTTGGAAGGGATACCTTTTTACCTTTGCTTCTCCGTCTTTTCTTTTTCTTCTTCGCATCATGTGTGGGTTTAATCCTCCTTTTGGAGCTCCTTATTAATGAGATTGGTTGAATAGAAGGCTCCTCCTCGTTACATGATTCATCATAAGAAATAATAGGAAGATATTGGGAAGTCTCTTCCCTTTCATTAGTATTCCCTTCATCTTCAATTTGTTTTCTTGTCTATATGTATTTGGCAATATAAGGATTTTCAATGCAATTCACCGCACAATACATATAAATTTCCACTAGATCAAAATCAAGAAATTTACCAAGGACAAATTCTCGAAGATCCTTAGTTATACGTTTCATTTCTTCATAACCCAGAAGCAAACTAAGTTCATTATGATGTGCAAGGGAAATCAAGTCATCAAAATTTTTGGACACGATTCTATCATGAAACAATTTGCATTGGATATTTAAATGACCACGTTCATTGCAAAGTTCACAAGGATGGCTAAAAAAATTTAAACTTTCAGCACAAACATCTAGCCTTTCTTGCAACCATTTAGTTTCTAAATACTTATGCCTCTTGCAGAATCTATCTTCCCTATTGGGTGTGTACTTGCAAACTCTATGCACTCCACAAAAATTGACATGCTTATATGAGATATTTTCATCATGACTAATGCAATCATCATTAGTACTATAGAAATTCAAAGATTTCGTACTAACAACATTGCAATCATGCTCATCATTCAAAGATTTAGTGCCAATTTTTTAATGCATTCTTCTTTTAGTACTTGGGCATAATTTCCTTTCCATCATTTTCACGAAAGATATTAAAAAGATGAAGCATATGAGGCAACCTCAATTCCATTTTTTTGTAGTTTTGTTTTATAAACTAAACTAGTGATAAAACAAGAAACTAAAAGATTTGATTGCAAGATCTAAAGATATACCTTTAAGCACTCACCTCCCCGGCAACGGCACAAGAAAAGAGCTTGATGTCTATTACACAACCTTCTTCTTGTAGGCGTTCTTGGTCCTCCAAGTGCAGAGGTTGTAGGATAGTAGAAAATTTCCCTCAAGTGGATGAACTAAGGTTTATCAATCCGTGGGAGGCCTAGGATGAAGATGGTCTCTCTCAAACAACCCTACAACCAAATAACAAAGAGTCTCTTGTGTCCCAAACACACCCAATACAACGGTAAATTGTATAGGTGCACTAGTTCGGCGGAGAGATGGTGATACAAGTGCAATATGGATGGTAGATATATGTTTTTGTAATATGAAGATATAAAAACAGCAAGGTAAGTAATGATAAAAGTGGGCATAAAATGGTATTGCAATGCTTCGAAACAAAGCCTAGGGTTCATACTTTCACTAGTGCAAGTTCTCTCAACAATGATAACATAATTGGATCATATTACTATCCCTCAACATGCAACAAAGTGTCACTCCAAAGTCACTAATAGAGGAGAACAAACGAAGAGATTATTGTAGGGTACGAAACCACCTCAAAGTTATTCTTTCTGATCGATCTATTCAAGAGTCCGTAGTAAAATAACACGAAGCTATTCTTTCCATTCGATCTATCCTAGAGTTTGTACTAGAATAACACCTTAAGATACAAATCAACCAAAACCCTAATGTCACATAGATACTCCATTGTCACCTCAAGTATCCGTGGGCATGATTATACGATATGCATCACACAATCTCAGATTCATCTATTCAACCAACACAAAGTACTTCAAAGAGTGCCCCAAAGTTTCTATCAGACAGTCAAGACGAAAACGTGTGCCAACCCCTATGCACAGATTCCCAAGGTCATGGAACCGGCAAGTTGATCACCAAAACATAGATCAACTGAATCAATAGAATACCCTATTGTCACCACGGGTATCCCACGCAAGACATACATCAAGTGTTCTCAAATACTTAAAGACTCAATCCAGTAAGATAACTTTAAAGGGAAAACTCAATCCATTACAAGAATGTAGAGGGGGAGAAACATCATAAGATCCAACTATAGTAGCAAAGCTCGCGATACACCAAGATCGTGCCATAACGAGAACACTAGAGAGAGAGAGATCAAACACATACCTAATCATACATACCCTCATCACCGAGGGTGAACTACTCCCCCTCGTCATGGAGAGCGCCGGGATGATGAAGATGGCCAGCAAAGAGGGATTCCCCCTCCGGCAGGGTGCCGAAATGGGTCTAGATTTGTTTTCGTTGGCAACAGAGGCTCTCGGCGGCAGAACTCGCAATCTAGGTTATTTTCTGGAGGTTTCTGTATATATATAAGGGGTGTTGGATTCGGGAAAAAGTAAGGGGTGTCCCCGAGGCGGCCACGAGATAGGGGGGTGCGCCCAGGGGGGTGGGGGCACCCCCACCCTCGTGGGCAGCCCAGGACTCCTCTGGTCCATCTCCGGTAGTCCTTGGGCTTCTTCTTGTACAAAAACATCCTCCGTTGAGTTTCAGGTCAATTGGGCTCCTTTTCGTATTCCTTTTTTGCGAAACTCAAAAACAAGGAAAAACAGAAATTGGCACTGGGCTCTAGGTTAATAGGTTTGTTCGAAAAATCATATAAAATAGCATATAAATGCATATAAAGCATCCAAGATGGATAATATAGTCGCATGGAACAATCAAAAATTATAGATACGTTGGAGACATATCAAGTATTTTGTGTGAGATCTTTCAGTGGTGGACTAGCAGATGTAGGTGGAATGTAGGTGTACCGGTCCATCTAGGGTAAAGAGTGAATGCTTCTGAAATACTGTGTCTCGGTCATCCATTTCTGAAATACCTTGTAGTGCGAGAAATCAAATGGGTGAGATCGAGTCTTGTGGGGAAAAGTGCACAAACCTGTGCAGAGTGTACAAACTGATCATGATTAGCTGTGTCCACTGTTATGGACATCTTTGAGTATCTAGATGTGGATTATTTTGTTGATCTCATCACTTGATCTAATAATTTTTTTTGGATTATTACTTTCGTAAATTGGGGATTTGAGATGGGGGTACCATTCTCAATATTGCATAACTAAATTGAGTAGTTGATTAAATTTATTCCTTTGTTGTAGGGAAAAAACTAGATTTATGAAAAATAAACCTTACAGCCTCCACCAGCCAAATATGCATGTAGTGATAGATATTGTTCATCATTATTCTATGGTGTGAATTTGCCAGTACATTCAATGTACTGACCTACATGACTGCAACGTCTCATGTTGCAGGAATTATTCGACGAGTAAGTGTTACGTTAGGGTTGCGCTGTCTACACTCAACTTTGCCGTTGGTGTTGATGGGAATCCACAACTTTGTTGTTACTTCCGCTATATGGATTGAGGTAATAGTATTTACGTTACTTTATACATGTGATTTACCTCTGTTATAAATCTTCGATGTGACGCCCTGAGACCGACTCTTCAGAAGAATTCCAGCTTTCCTAAGTTTCGTCGTGTCATTTATTCGTTTGTTGCATTCATCATCGCATCATTCGCATTGCATCGGCACTCCGTTGCCGTCATGTTTTCAAAATTTGCATCCACTCGTAGTTGCCGCATTTCTTGCCTTCGTTGACCGTTCTGAGACCAACCGGGTTTTTCGAGTCCCTCTTGTCTGGCTGCTTAATCTCTTTGCTCAGTGCTCAAACCCCTTGCTTGCTCGTCCGACATTCCCCGAATCCGACCCGAGCAGTCGTGACCGATGGGTTCGGTTCATCCCCAAACATCCCTAAAACATCTCCGTTTTCTTATTTGGACTCCCTACCTATTTTTCTCGTCCGTCCGATTTAAATCGGATGTCCAAAAATTCCCCTCCTTTCACTATATATAAACCAAATCATGTCAAACCCTAAATTCTAGGCGATTTGTCCCGTGGCCGCCGCCACCCCTGTCCAACCTTCCTCCTCGGGATCCCTCCCGATCCAAAATCCACCAACCAAACGCCACCACCCACTCCAGATTGAGAGGACTTCCTCGATCTCGAGCTCTCCCCCCGGTCCGTCCGACCACCACGAACTCCGATGACGCGGCGCCCACAGCCCCGAGCTCGTCGTCCATCACCGTTCTCCACCGGATCCCCATCACCGCACCAAGTCTCGTAGCCGCTGATGCCGCCGCTTCTTCCCCTGTGTTGCTCAAGTGCGAGCAGAGCGCAGCCACTCGCCTCGTTCACCGCTGCTCGATCCTGCCGCTCAGACCCGCAAGGTCCGGCCGGCCTCCTCCCTGCCCTTCCTTCCCCCGGTTCCTTTTCTCTCTCTCACCCAACTCCCATTGTCCCGATTTCAGGTAGCAGCGCTGCCGCCTAAGAAGCTCCTCGTCCGCCTCCTCGTCGACACCGCAGGCCGCGCCCTCTGGCGACCACGAGCAGGTCCAGGCTGTGCCCTCCTTCTTCCCCCTGCTGCTCTCTCTCTCGCAACTTCTCACTCCCTCTCTCCAGGAAACCGACGCCCCCTACTCCTCCCTTTGTCGATCCGCCAGAACAGCTCCACGCCGCTGTCCAGACCCGCTGGTCCCGCACCGATCCTGCAGTTCATCCGCGTCGCCGCCTCGCTTCATTCCCGCCGCCAACTTGCCTTGCCGGAGAGCGCTAGTGCCAAGTTCCCCTGCCTCGCTTCCTCCTCTTCATCAGTCGAGCAACACTCGACCCCTGCCTCGTCTGCGTTGACCCGCCGATCGAGCGCTGCAGCCACTCGTGGGTGGGCCACGCTCAGGCCCAGTGCGCCAAGCCAGCCGACCTCCTCCAGCCTCAGCCGCCACAACCAACCTGGGCCGAGCACATGGTGAGAAGGCCCAACACCCAGCAGTTTCAGCCCGCGTCGTTTTTTTCTCCGTCTGGCGTTTTTCTATTATCCGCAGAAAAACAGTTTTGCTGAAAAACCCTATAAGTTTCATGCATTAATAATTCCATAACCGTGCATCGGAATTAAATAAACTATATATGTAACTTGTTTAGAATTTTGTGTAGAATAATGATATGCCCAGGTTTAAAATGTTTAAACTTGTTGTTTCTGTAATTTGCTTAAATGCCATGCTAAAATGGTTTATTTTATAACTAAATAATCGTAGCTCCAAATTTAATAAACTTTATTTATAAATGGGGAGGAAAAATATGTAGAATAACATGGTGCATTTACTTTTGCTGTATAATAATTTGAAAATTAAGTAATAAGTAGAACAATACCAAATTCATAATATGCACATGGGGTTTTTCCGGAATTGTTGTTTGTTATTTCCGGCCTCATTTAAAATGCCTAGATAGTTAGTTTACCTATGCTTCATCTCTTGCCATGTTAAAGAACATTTAAACTTGTTGAGTTCATAATAGAGATTAAACTAAATGTTTGAATGTGGTGTTTGGTCTGCATATTGAGCTCCACTTAATTTGTAGTGTTGTTTGTGCACTTTGCCATGCCATGCGTATTTAAACGGACATGCATCATACTTCTTTGTGCATCATGTGCCATTCTTATGCTTGTGTGTTTACCATGTTGTTTGCTTCTTTCCGGTTTGGTTCTCTCGTTAGCTTCAGTTTCGTTCCGGAGTTGTGAGGATTGTTCGAATACGTCCGTTTGTCTTCTTCATGGACTCGTTCTTCTTCCTTCAGGATCCCAGGCAAGATGACAATTCCTTGATATCACCTCTATTGTTGCTATGCTAGATGCCTCGCTCTATTGCTTTGTCGCAATACCTATCCTTTTGGATGTCAGCCCCCACCTTGCCATGAAACCTCTAACTGCCTACCTAGCAAACCATTGTTTGGCTAAGTTACGCTTTTGCTCAAGCACCCTCTTATAGCATTGCTAGTTACAGGTGAAGATGAAGTTTGCTCCATGGGGATTGGGTTTTGGGGAATAACACAATATCTATTATTTACATTAATGCACCTTATATACTTGGCAATGGGTGGAAGGCTTGGCCTTTTGCTCGGTGTTTTGTTCCACTCATGCCGCCTTAAGAACCGATAAATTGGTGTTATGTTCCTTGATTTTGCGTTCCTAACGCGGTTGGGTATATGAGGACCCCTTGATAGTTCGCTTTGAATAAAACTCCTCCAGCAAGGCCCAACTTTGGTTTTACCATTTGCCTAATAACTAAAAGTTGCATAGGGACCGGCTAGCACCTGAGGACTTAATTAACAACCGAGGCCAATGCTCCTCATGAGTGTTGGTCCAAACTAGAGCACTGTACGTGGGCCACCACGGGGAAACTCGAGGATTGGGTTTACCTGTACGCGTCGCTTATCCGATCGTGGCCTGAGACGAGATACGCGCGGCTCCTATCAGGGTGTCGGCATGTCGGGAGGTCTTGTTGGACTTGTTTTACCATTGCCAAAATATCTTGTACACTGAAATTCCGAGTCTAATCGGGTTGTCCCTAAGATACGGGGTTTTTACCTCTGTTGATCGCGAGAGCTTGTGATGGGCTAAGTTGGGACATCCCTGCAGGGTTATGATCTTTCGAAAGCCGTGCCCGCGGTTATGTGGCGGATTGGAGTTTGTTAACATCCTGTTGTAGATAACTTGACACAATAACTCAAACATAATACACTACCGTGTGAGTAGTCGTGATGGTCTCTTTTCAAGGGAGTTCGGGAAGAGAACACGGCTGGGTTATGAATGACTCGTAGGTAGACAGATTCATCTAGTGATCATGACTTAGTTCACGACCGATGGCTTTCACTTCGCTTCTCGCTCTGATGGTACGTAAGCTAGCCACCTCATCTACACTTAGCGCTTGCAGCTACCCACTTATACGCTTTCTCCTTACCCAAAGGCTTCGATAGTTTTGATACCCAGGAATGGGATTGCTGAATCCACATGACTCATAGTTTACTACAAACACAGGTGCAGGTACAACCGATTATGATTCAGCTGATGGCCAGGAACTCAAGTGGGAGTTCGATGAGGAACGTGTGCAAATGTATGTGACGTTCCCCGATGATCAGTAGTGGTTCCTACTAGGGCCAATCGGGCATAGTGGGTGGTTATATTCTTTTCATTTGGATTTGTCCGTAGCTGGACCATGATTGTACTTGGATGAATGTATGACGTATTTATGCATTTTGTGAAGCGGCGATTGTAAGCCAACTATGTATTTTCCCCTTTGTTCTTGTACATGGGAATTTCTGAAGATGACCATCTTGCGATCATACCCAAATGCGATTATGCCTCTAAGTCGTGCCTTGACACGTAGGAGATATAGTCGCATCCTGGGCGTTACAAGTGGGTATCAGAGCCTTCCCCGACCTAGGAGCCCCTGCTTGATCGAACCACTGCCGATATTGAGTCTAGAATTTAAAAAAATGTATTGAGTCTTGGGATTACATATATCAGAGAGTAGGAATTATTTTTCTCCTTATCCCCTTCGTCGCTCTGGTGAGGACTCATGACGTAGAAGTTTTGTCTTCCTACCCTCTTTTCCACTATTTTTTTAGGATCTTGCAGGTATTGTTGGGATCATTCTGATATCTTTGTGACGAGAACATTGTTCTTGGTGCCTCCTGTCATTTAGGGGTTGTGGCAGTGTCCTAGGGAGTTGAGCTCTGAGGTGTTGTCGTCACAATTGTATCGTTGCAGTTCTGGAATACCAGAGGTGGCCGACATCGAAAACGCTTCTATGCATGGCTGGTGGTAAGATAACCCCAACGTCACCTGGTATTGGGGGGATAGTTCGAGAGTATTGCCACAGCTAGTATAGCGGATGCTTTTCGAAGGTCTAAGGTAAACGGTTTCTGAAGGTGCCTGGTTATGTGTTGACTGATGGATACAGTTGGATGTAGGACTTGTTAGTTGTGTGATCTACGGTGCTTCCCCTATATCCCCAACACCAGATTGCATAACCAGAAAGCTTCGGGAATTAATAGGTGGGAATTCAAGTAGCTCTTAGGAAATCTTCCAATGGATGCATGCTATGAGGTTGGGGTTCAACGTCTAGTGGTTTGTTTGTCACGGTTGATTTTACACTGTGGGTTGCATCTTAATGAATCCTTGGCTATGCTGATTCGGGGATGCAATGTCCTTTTTAACGTCATGCTCGAGGGGGGGCTCATCACGAAAACTTTGGACGAAATCTCTATCATATGTTTGTTCCGGCTTATTTAACAAGCCAAATCCTTTGTTTTGTTTTGAGTTGTGGTATTCGAGTTGCTTCAGTGTCAAGTGTTGATTCTATACCTTTCGTAAGCGGTGTTCTCATATTTCCGTGGAGTGCTAATCCTTCTCGATCATCGAGATTGTCATGTAAATTCTTCTCAATCGGCGTGCTTCACTTCAAGTTAACCCGATCCTTTCAAAATGTGCAAGACCAATTCTTGAGTTTTCTCAATGGTGTATGTTTCATTTGTCCCAAGTTGCTTGTTTTTCCCACCCTCCCACCCTTCTGCTTCTCGGAGCCAGAAATTATCAAATGAAATATCCATTTTATTCATGTGATGTTTCTTCATTCTTTTCCTTCAATGTCCTTATCCGGTGATTCTCATGAAGATGCTAAGGAAGCTTCAGTTTATCATTCTCCGTCCACGTTTCTTCTCCGGTGGACTTAATTCAAGGTTCGTTGTTGATAATATCTCTTCCTCTTGTTTCACATGTTTTCCCATGTTTAAAGTTCTTATCCAAGGGTCTCCTATTTATTCAACCCTCTCTATTTATATCCAGAGTGTGCAGGATATCCCAGAGGACTCGCGTTTCCATTCTGAATTCATTCAAGCTATTTTGAGGTTGTTATCTCATGCAAGCCATTTAATTCAACCGTTGCAATCTCTCTTTCAAGTAATCATTCAACGGTGTTTTTTTTGAGTGGGCCCTAACCCACGGTCTTTTTCCAGGATCTTACCCGACTCTTCTAATTTCCCGGAGTTATTCTCAAATTCTTTTCAAAGTGTGACGTAAGAATGGATTCCATCAGTCACATGGCTTCTCCAAGACCACTTTCAAATTCTTTTCAACTTTGGTTCAACCTTCCTCTTTTCATTCGTACGGAGTATCTCGAAACTCTTCATGGTATTCTCGTCGTCATTCTCAACATTTGAAGACCGAAGAAGAGTTTTCCTCTAAATCTTTTCTTACCCATCCGAAGCATTTCATGAATTCCTTCCATTGTGATCCTCCGAAGGCCATCATTTCAGAAGATTTCTTCGTTCTCAGTTTTCAACTTCATCCTCCAACTATTCTTAATTGATGCCTCTTCGTTGGTCCCCATATTCTTCCGGTGCATCATTCAAGTATCCATATTCTTCCGGTGCATCATTCAAGTATTCTCTACTCTGCTCGTGATCTCTTCGTTCTATTGTATCTAAGTTTCCTCAAGGGCCTTTGTCCTTTTTTCTAATTCTTTCCGGAGATTCGTTCTCTTTTCTTCATTCGCTTTCAATTCTTACAGTGGTTCGTTCAAGATTTCTCTTCCTTTGTTATCGTATTAATTCATTCGTTCTTTCTAAATCCTACCGGTGATTCATTGAATACTTTCTCAAGATTGTGCGAGATCTCTCTTGAATTATTTGCAACGAGAATAAGTAGTATGCTAAATCCATTGCTTCGCATCGATTTAAGTTGATGAAGGATAAGCATAACATAATTTCTTATTCTTGTTTTCCTCAAGGTTATTAATTGCTTCTTCCGAAGTTTGTTCATGATGAATAAACTCTTGGTTCAAAATGATCCATCTTTCTTTTCCGAATGTCCAAGCTATATTAGTTATCTCGTCGCGAAGCTCCATCTAATCATTGCAAGGCTTCAATCTTATTATTTTCATCCTTCACTTTTCATCCTTTTGTTACCGGAGTTATTCATGGTGGTTCTTTGTGATTTAATTCATTCCCAAGTGTTCTTCAAGATTCTTGTGGAGGAGCTCAAGCATTCTTCATCATGCATTCCGAAGTGCTATTCTTTCTACCTTTTATTTTAAGGTGGTGTTATGTCATTCTTGATAATTTCCCTTCGTGTTTCATGGTTCACAAGTTATCAAGAATGAGATATTTAAAACCATCATTTCTCTTTCTTGAGGAGATCTTTGCAACCCCTCAATTAATTCGTTGGAGTAATCTTGGGTTGTATCTCACCAAAAAGCTTTCCCTAAGGATTGTTGTTATTTATGGTGCATATAAATGACCCAACTTCTTCATCTATTCTTCTGGTGATATAAATTTTTCATCTCTTTGGTGCTCTCAATCAAATAAACTGTTTCCGTTAGTGGCATAATTTCACCTCAAGTTTTGAGATATTTTCCATAAGCCCACATCAAGATTATTTCTTTTCGTTGTTGAATTTCCAACAACTCTATTCAATCCATCTTTTTAAGGATGCACTTTCAAATTCAATTATGGGAGAAGTTGTCATTTTCTTCTCCGTTCATTTCTTTCATTGATCTATATTATATTCTTTCATTTCGGAGGCATTGTGATATTGCTCTCTTGACCATCATCTCGTTTTCTCAACATCATGTTCTTTCCTTTTTGGTCCATTTAACAGGAGTGTTGTGTCCTTCATTCAAGTTCTCTCATCTTATCAAGTTTTCGGCACTCTTCTCAACCGGAGTGTTGGTTGAAATCTTTCTTACCCCTTGTGCCATTCTTTTAATTGTTTCAGAGGCAGTGTGTTGCTGATTTCTTCAAGTATCATCCCAACTTGGCAAGTTCATGTTAAATTCCTTCTATTTTCAGTCGAAGTGCTATCCGAAGTCTTTCATTTATATTCCTTCTCTATCTTCTTTTAATCGAAGTGGTTTCAATGTCTGTCTTGTCACCTAACCTCCTCATTCTCGTGGTGTCCCTTGTTTCTCGTTTTTACCAGAGTGCTCTCAACTTCGTTCATCTCCATTGTATTATTTCTTTCAATTGTCCAACCTCTCAATGTTCGTGGTTTCACTTGTTTGTCAACAAGCAACTTTGTTTTGCCACTTGCTTTATCCTCTTCTATCCGGTGCCATCCCTTGGATCTCGGGTCGAGATCCTCTGTTAGTGTGGGAGAGTTGTGACGCCCTGAGGCCGACTCTTCAGAAGACTTCCAGCTTTCCCGAGTTTCGTCGTGTGATTTATTTGTTTGTTGCATTCATCATTGCATCATTCGCATTGCATCGGCACTCTGTTGCCGTCATGTTTTCAAAATTTGCATCCGCTCGTAGTTGTCGTGTTCCCCTTACCTTCGTTGACCGTTCTGAGACCAACCGGGTTTATCGACTCCCTCTTGTCTGGCCGCTTAATCTCTTTGCTCAGTGCTCAAACCCCTCGCTTGCTCATCCGAAACTTCCTCGAATCCGACCCGGGCAGTCGTGACCGATGGGTCCGGTTCATCCCCAAACATCCCTAAAACATCTCCATTTTCTTATTTGGACTCCCTACCTATTTTTCTCGTCTGTCCGATTTAAATCGGATGTCCAAAAAAATCCCCTCCTTTCACTATATATAAACCAAATCATGTCAAACCCTAAATTCTAGGAGATTTGTCCCGTGGCCGCCACCACGCCTGTCCAATCTTCCTCCTCGGGATCCCTCCCAATCCAAAATGCAACAACCAAATGCCACCACCCACTCCAGATCGAGAGGACTTCCTCGATCTCGAGCTCTCGCCCCGGTCTGCTCGACCACCACGAACTCCGGTGACGTGGCGCCCGCAGCCCCTAGCTCGTCGTCCATCGTCGTTCTACACCGGATCCCCATCACCGCGCCAAGTCTCGTAGCCGCTGATGCTGCTACTTCTTTCCCTGTGTTGCTCAAGTGCGAACAGAGCGCAGCCACTCTCCTCGTTCACCGCTGCTCGATCCTGCCGCTCAGACCTGCAAGGTCCATCCGGCCTCCTCCCTGCCCTTCCTTCCCCCGGTTCCTTCTCTCTCTCTCAACCGACTCCCTTTGTCCCGATTTCAGGTAGCAGCGCCGCCGCCTGAGAAGCTCCTCGTCCGCCTCCTCGTCGACACACCAGGTCGCGCCCTATGGCGACCACGAGTAGGTCCAGGCCATGCCCTCCTCCTTCCCGCTGCTCTCTCTCTCTCGCAACCTCTCACTCCATCTCTCTAGGAAACCGATGCCCCCTACTCCTCCCTTTGCCGATCTGCCAGAACAGCTCCACGCCGCCGTCCAAACCTGCTGGTCCCGCGTTGATCCTGCAGTTCATCCACGTTGCCGCCTCGCTTCATCCCCGCCACCAACTAGCCTTGCCGGAGAGCGCTCGCGCCAAGTTCTCCTGCCTCGCTTCCTCCTCTTCGTTAGTCTAGCAGCGCTCGACCCCTGCCTCATCTGCGTTGTCCCGCCGATCGAGCGCTGCAGCCGCTCGTGCCGCACGCGCACATTGATGTGGGTGAGCCACGCTCAGGCCCAGTGCGCCAAGCCAGCTGGCCTCCTCCAGCCTCAGCCGCCACAACCAACCTGGGTTGAGCCCGTGGTGAGAAGGCCCAGCACCCAGCAGTTTCAGCCCGCGTCATTTTTTCTCCGTCCGGCGTTTTTTTATTATCCGCAGAAAAACAGTTTTGCGGAAAAACCCTCTAAGTTTCATGCATTAATAATTCCATAACTGTGCATGGGAATTAAATAAACTATATATGTAAATTATTTAGAATTTTGTGTAGAATAATAATATGCCACTTTCACCCCTGTTTAAAATGTTTAAACTTGTTGTTTGTATAATTTGCTTAAATGCCATGCTAAAATGGTTTATTTCATAACTTAATAATTGTAGCTCCAAATTTAATAAACTTTATATGTAAATGGGGTGGAAAAATATGTAGAATAACATGGTGCATTTAATTTTGCTGTTTAATAACTTTACAATTAAGTAATATGCAGAACAGTACCAAATTCATAATATGGACATGTTTTTTTTTTGGAATTGTGTTTGTTATTTCCGGCCTCATTTAAAATGCCTAGATAGTTAGTTTACCTATGCTTGACCTCTTGCCATGTTAAAGAACATTTAAACTTGTTGAGTTCATAATCGAGATTAAACTAAATGTTTGAATGTGGTGTTTTGTCAATATGCAACACATTGCATATTGAGCTCCACTTAATTTTTAGTGTTGTTTGTGCACTTTGCCATGCCATGTATATTTAAATGGACATGCATCATACTTGGTTGTGCATCATGTGCCATGCTTATGCTTGTGTGTTTACCATATTGTTTGCTTCTTTCCGGTTTGCTTCTCTCGTTAGCTTCGGTTTCGTTCCGGAGTTGTGAGGATTCGTTCGACTACGTCCATTTGTCTACTTCATGGACTCGTTCTTCTTCCTTCGGGATCCCAGGCAAAATGACCATCCCTTGATATCACCTCTATTGTTGCTATGCTAGATGCCTCGCTCTATTGCTTTGTCGCGATACATATCCTTTTGCATGCCAGCCCCCACCTTGCCATGAAACCCCTAACTACCTACCTAGCAAACCATTGTTTGGCTAAGTTAAGCTTTTTCTCAAGCCCCCTCTTATAGCGTTGCTAGTTGCAGGTGAAGATGAAGTCTGCTCCATATGGATTGGGTTTTTGGGAATAACACAATATCTATTATTTACATTAATGCACCTTATATACTTGGCCGTGGGTGGAAGGCTTGGCCTTTTGCTCGGTGTTTTGTTTCACTCATGCCGCCTTAAGAACCGATAAACTGGTGTTATGTTCCTTGATTTTGCGTTCCTAACACGGTTGGGTATATGGGGACCCCTAGATAGTTCGCTTTAAATAAAACTTCTGCAGCAAGGCCCAACTTCGGTTTTACCATTTGCCTAATAACTAAAAGTTGCATAGGGACCGGCTAGCACCCAAGGACTTAATTAACAACCCAGGCCAGTGCTCCTCATGAGTGTTGGTCCAAACTAGAGCACTGTGCGGGGCCACCATGGGGAAACTCGAGGATTGGTTTTACCTGTACGCGTCGCTTATCCGATCATGGCCTGAGACGAGTTACACGCGGCTCCTATCAGTGTGTCGGCATGTCGGGACTTCTTGCTGGACTTGTTTTACCATTGTCGAAATATCTTGTACACCGGGATTCCGAGTCTGATCGGGTTGTCCCTAAGATAAGGGGTTTTTACCTCTGTTGATCGCGAGAGCTTGTGACGGGCTAAGCTGGGACACCCCTGCAGGGTTATGACCTTTCGAAAGCCGTGCCCGTGGTTATGTGGCGGATTGGAGTTAGTTAACATCCGGTTGTAGATAACTCGACACAATAACTCAAACATAATACACTACCATGTGAGTAGTCGTGATGGTCTCTTTTCGAGGGAGTTTGGGAAGAGAACACGGCTGGGTTATGAATGACTTGTAGGTAGACAGGATCATCTAGTGATCATGACTTAGTTCACGACCGATGGCTTTCACTTCTCTTCTCGCTCTGATGATACGTAAGCTAGCCACCTCATCTACGCTTAGCGCTTGCAGCAGCCCACTTATACACTTTCTCATTACCCAAAGGCTTTGATAGTTTTGATACCCGGGAATGGGATTGTTGAGTCCTCGTGACTCACAGTTTACTACAAACACAGGTGCAGGTACAACCGAGTATGATTCAGTTGATGGCCAGGAACTCAAGTGGGGGTTCGATGAGGAACGTGGGCAAATGTATGTGACGTTCCCCGACGATCAGTAGTGATTCCTACTAGGGCCGATCGGGCATACTGGGTGTTTATCTTCTTTTCATTTGGATTTGTCTGTAATCGGACCATGATTGTACTTGGATGAATGTATGACTTATTTACGCATTGTGTGAAGTGGCGATTCTAAGCCAACTATGTATTTTCCCCTTTGTTCTTGTACATGGGAATGTGTGAAGATGACCATCTAGCAATCATACCAAAATGCGATTATGCCTCTAAGTCATGCCTCGACACGTAGGAGATATAGTCGCATCTTGGGCGTCACACTCAAGTACAATGTGTGTCAGCTATTGGGGAACGTAGTATTTTCAAAATTTTCCTACGATCACGCAAGATCTATCTACTACATGCATAGCAACGAGGGGAAGAGTGTGTCTACGTACCCTCGTAGACCGGGAGCGGAAGCGTCAAGTGACGCGGTTGATGTAGTCGAACTTCTTCGTGATCCAACCGATCAAGCACCGAACGTACGGCACCTCCGCGTTCAGCACACGTTCAGCTTGATGGCATCCCATGAGCTCTTGATCCAGTTGAGCTTCACGGGAGAGTTTCGTCAGCACTGCAACGGTATAATCGAGGTGTGTTTCTGTGGAGGGGGCACCGCACACGGTTGGGAGAGATCAATTGATCAACTTGTGTGTCCTAGGGTGCCCCCCTATCCCCGTATATAAAGGAGCAAGGGGAGGGGCCGGCCAGCCCTTCTATGGCGCGCCAGGGAGGCAATCCTACTAGGAATAGGATTGCAATCCTACTAGGAATAGGATTGCAATCCTATTCCTAGTAGGAGTCCACCAAGAAGGAAGAGAGGGAAAGGAAGGAGAAGGAGAGGTGGCGCCCCCCAATCCTAGTCCAACTAGGATTCCCTGGTGGGGCGCTGGCCAGCCTCTATGGGCTGCCTCTCTTCTTTCCTCAAGGCCCACTATGGACCATCCCCCTTCGTGGGGGGTTCCGATAACCCCCTCCGGCAATCTGGTTAAATCCGAAACTTTTTCGGAACACTTCCGGTGTCCGAATATAGTCGTCCAATATATCAATCTTTATGTCTCGGACATTCTGAGACTCCTAGTCATGTCCGTGATCTCATCCGGGACTCTGAACTTCCTTCGGTACATCAAAACTCATAAACTCATAATACCGATCGTCATCAAACGTTAAGCGTGCGGACCCTACGGGTTCGAGAACTATGTAGACATGACCGAGACTCATCTTCGGTCAATAACCAATAGCGGAACCTGGATGCTCATATTGGTTCCTACATATTATACGAAGATCTTTATCGGTCAAACCGCATAACAACATACGTTGTTCCTTTTGTCATCGGTATGTTACTTGCCCGAGATTCGATCGTCGGTATCTCTATACCTAGTTCAATCTCGTTACCGGCAAGTCTCTTTACTCGTTCCGTAATACATCATCTCGTGACTCACTCATTAGTCATTTGCTTGCAAGGCTTATTATGATGTGCATTACCGAGAGGGCCCAGAGATACCTCTTCGACACTCGGAGTGACAAATCCTAGTCTTGATCTATGCCAACACCACGAATACTTTCGGAGACACCTATAGAGCATCTTTATGATCACCCAGTTACGTTGTGACGTTTGATAGCACACAAGGTGTTCCTACGGTATTCGGGAGTTGCATAATCTCATAGTCATAGGAACATGTATAAGTCATGAAGAAAGCAATAGAAGTAAAACTAAACGATCATAGTGCTAAGCTAACAGATGGGTCTAGTACATCACATCATTCTCCTAATGATGTGATCCCATTGATCAAATGACAACTCATGTCTATGGTTAGGAAACATAACCATATTTGACCAATGAGCTAGTCTAGTAGAGGCATACTAGGGACACTCTGTTTTGTCTATGTATTCACACATGTACTAAGTTTCCGGTTAATAAAATTCTAGCATGAATAATAAACATTTATCATGATATAAGGAAATATAAATAACAACTTTATTATTGCCTCTAGGGCATATTTACTTCATCAGCATACCAGTCCAGGGATGACACTTAAGCACAGAGGCTTGACCCATTCGGGTCGGGTCGCTACAAGATGTTATCAGAGCACATGTTGACTGTAGGATGTGACCCTAGAAACTGGCAAGCCCATATGAATGAATTTCTCTAAAACTTTATTTTCAACAAGATTCTTTACCCCTCTTCTTTTTTGAGCTATGTCAAATCTTCCCTTTTACCATAAATAGTTAGACAATATCCTTTCCCATTTTGACCACTTCGGAGTAAAGAGGATTTCACCATGCATTAGAAGTGTTGAAGCTACAACAGTAGATAGTCCAAAGATTTGAAGAGTTGACGACTTTGAAGAGATATTGACCTATAGAAGACCAAACCCCTGTTATAAACTTACGTTAGATGCGGCGATTGGGAGCCGTCAATTGTTTGATTTTTTTCCGACGGCCCCAAAATAAAACCCGTCTCTTCAAAACTATTGTTTGGATTGAGTGTATCTCTCGTCATCTCCCGAATCTCATCCCAAAACCCTTGGACCCAATAGAGGATGAATGAAGATATGTTTTCTCTAGACCGATGACCCAGCTGGAGGCAGAGCTATGGATACAAAACATTGAGGATCACTTCAGGAAAAATTCGATTGCAAGGGATTATGAAGTTCAATACGATCTTCAGTACTTTACAAAAAGTGCTGCAACATGGTGGAAAATGCATCAAATGATACAAGGATGTAATGGAGCAAAAAGTTAGGAGGAATTCAAGAAGACTCGGTTAAATTCCCGCCTCATGCGAAAGCGTGGTGACAACCTGAAGAATAAACCTTGTGCCTGCAGGATTTGTGGAGAAATAGGACACACAGTGACGCCCCGAGACCGATGCTCTAGATGGCTTCCTTTATTTTAGTTGTTGGCGTGTGTTTATTTTGTTTATTGCATCATGTTCATCTTTTGTTATATTGCATTGAGCCTCTTGTCATTTGGCATGATGCCATCCTTTGGCTGATGCATCATATTATACCATTGTGACATCCATGTTGTTTCCAAGTCCATCATGTGCATTGCCCCTACATTATGTTTGTTGAATGCTCCATGTATGATCATGCATCATCACCTCCTCCTTCCTTCTTCTTTCTTTCATTTAGCAATTGCCATTTTACCCTCCTCCAATAATGTTCAACTTCTTCCTATAAATCTTGCAACAGGTCCCTAACTTCTCTGCCAAAGATCATTCTATTTGGAGTTGTTTGGTTTAGGTTCGAAAATGCCTCAAGTTTGAATATAATTCAAACTTGTTTTATTTTTCTACCTTTTAAAATGTCAAAGGAAATTATTTCAAATACTACAATATTACAGGAGCATGAGGATTTTCTCAACTTTCTCAAATTCCTCTCCAAGCCCCCTGGCCTTTTCTGTTCATTTGTCTGTTTAATCAAGTAAACAAAGAGTGAAATAGGAGGAGGGCTTACCTGGGCCGGCCTCCCAGCGTAGCAGCCAGTCGTAGCAGGCAGCCCAGCTGCAGCCTCTGGCGATTCGGCCCACTTAGGCCCATATGCAGCCAACCCTAGCCCCAAACCACTCTCCCTCGCGCATTCCGTAGCGCCGCCACCTCTCGATCCCCTCTCCTATCTCCCTCTCGACCCCTTCGTCCTCCTCCCGCACTCTTCCTCCCAATCCAGCGCGACCCCGCCTCCATCTCCCAATCTGCTCCGCCGGCGACCTCCATCGCCGCACTCGCACCTCTACGCGGCCGCACCATAAGCCACGCCTCTAAAAACCGCCGCCGATGGCCTCGCGCACGGCCTCCTCCGCGCCGGCCACTTCTTCTCCTGTCGCCCCTTCCATCGTCGTGCCAGCCGCGGGCCAACGCTCCGCCGCGCCGTGCCGCGATCGCCGGCCACCCCCATCTCTAGAGCCGCCGCCATCCCTCCTGCGCCGCCGTCCTATGCCTCGTCGCCCCAACCTCGTAGGCGCCGCCTCGCACGAGCTCAACCAAGGGGAGGAGCCCCCCGAGTAGCCTCGTTCCGGAGCCGCCGTCGCCGTCCAAGCCTTGCGGCGTCGCTCCTCCAGCAAGGCGCTGTGCTCGAGTCCTTCGTCTCCGAGCTCCGCGCCTCGTCGACACCTCCATGCGGGTCCTTCACCTCATCCCCGTCGCCAAATCTCCTCGACGGAGGAGCACCGAGAGAAGTGGAGCACCACCGTCGTCACCCCGTTCCCTGTGAGATCCAACAAGCCACCACCACCACTGTTGCAACACCGGGAGCATCACGTCTACAACCCTGCGACCTTCGGATGTGTTTGCGTTGCTTGGCCTTTGGGTCACCGTTGCCGTTTGGATGCAAGTACTGCTACCCGTGTACAACTACAATCGTCTCAGAATCGCTAAGTACCACTACGTCCATCCCTCGCCAAGTAGCGGTTCGAGTACGATGACATGAACATCTACAAAACGTGTACCACTACCTCCCACGACGACCGCGTCGAACCGTCAAGTTCAACTACGTGCATGTACCACTACCGTCGCCCCGAAGACGTTCGATTCGTCAAGTACCTCTCCGAAACGATACGTGAACACCTACTTCCACTATGAACCCGTACCGCTCCAAAAACGCTCGCTTCGAAGGTATACCCCGAGACGACGGCCGTGTATGAATGTTGCTTGTTGTATGAGTTGCACCTTATGGTTGTTCCATGCCCGAATCGTCGCTTGAGATATTCCTTCTTTTGCCATGCCGTTGTCCCGTGGAAACCCGGAAACCGGGAGCACCCCATCTCTTTTGCATGTCATGCACTCCGTCATCTTTTGCACCGAACTCTCAACGAGTTACCGGAACCGATATTTTGCGTGGCATCATTTTCAGATTCGCCGCCGTGGCCCCTTTCTTTCCACCACGGTGACAAATACTCCTTATCATCTTCATGTCTACTTTTCATATAAAAATTGCATAAAACTTGATCATGTCATCCGCATCATGATAACAACCTTTGAATGTCAATTTTTTTTGCTTTAATAATAGCTAAATTGGTCATGGGGATTTTCCGTAATTGTTGTTGTTATTTCCGGCCTCATTTAAAATGCCTAGATAGTGTAGTTTTACTTATGCTTCACCTCTTGCCATGTTTAATAAAAACATTTAATCTTGTCTTGTAGATAAACGAGAGTCAACTAAATAAATAAAATGGGGTGTTTCGTCAATATGCAACTCGTTGCATATTGAGCTCCACTTAAGTTGTAGTATTGCTTGTGCACTTTGCCATGCCATGCATATCTAAACCGGACATGCATCATACTTGATTGAGCATTATGCCATGGTTATGATATGTGTGTTTACCGCGTTGTTTGCTTCTTTCCGGTTTTCTTCTCTCGGTTGCTTCGGGTTCGTTCCGGAGTTGTGAGGATTTGTTCGACTACTTCATGGACTTGTTCTTCTTCCTTGCGGAATCCCAGGCAAGATGACCATCCCCTTGGATACCTTTACTATCATTTCCATGCTAGTTGTCTCGATGCTATCGTTATATGTCGCGCTACCCATCTTTATTGTCAGTCCCTCTCCTTGTTGCTATGAAACCTCTAACCTTGACACCTTCCCAGCAAACCATTGTTTGGCTATGTTACCCGCTTTCTCAGCCCCTCTTATAGCATTGCTAGTTGTAGGTGAAGAGGAAGATTGCTCCATGTTGGAACTTGATGTTTTGGGTATATCATAATATATCTTATATATCTGAACACACCTATATACTTGGCAATGGGTGGAAGGCTTGGCCTTTTGCTCGGTGTTTTGTTCCACTCATGCCACCTTAGGAGCCGATAAACCGGCGTTATGTTCCTTGATTTTGCGTTCCTTACACGGTTGGGTATATGGGGACCCCTTGACAGTTCGTCTTTGAATAAAACTCCTCCAGCAAGGCCCAACATTGGTTTTAATTTTCCTGATAATAACAACTTAATTAATTAATTAAATTGCATAGGGGGTCGCACCCCCGAGCATTCTTTCTACATAGTAGGGGGCCAGTGCTGATGGTGTTGGTCCCAAACGGGCAACCTGCGGGGCCACCTGGGGGAGACCCGAGGGCTGGTTTTACTCGTAGCTTGTCACATCCGGTTGTGGCCTGAGACGAGATATGCGCGGCTACTATCAGGGTGTTAGCACGCCGGGAGGTCTTGCTGGACTTGTTTTACCATTGTCGAAATGTCTTGTGCACCGGGATTCCGAGCCTGATCGGATTGTCCCTAAGATAAGGGGTAATATTATTATTACTTCTGCTGACCGTGAGAGCTTGTGATGGGCTAAGTTGGGACACCCCTGCAGGGTTATGATCTTTCAAAAGCCGTGCCCGCGGTTATGTGGCAGATTGAAATTTGTTAATGCCCGGTTGTAGAAAACTTGACAGAGGATCCGGAGTAAAACACACAACTGTGTGAGTAACCGTGACTGTCTCTTTTCACTTTCAAAAGAGAACATGGTTGGGTTATGTTTGACACGTAGGTAGTTCAGGATATTTAGCTCTCATTACTAGTTTGCGACCATTTGCGTAGATGCTCATCTTATTCTCGTACTCGTAAGTTAGCCACCATACATATGCTTAGCCGCTGCTTCAACCTCACCACTACCCTTTTCTATACCCATAAAGCTTTGCTAGTCTTGATACCCATGGTTATGGGATTGCTGAGTCCTCGTGGCTCATAGATACTACAACACCAGATGCAGGTACCGCTGAGAACAATGCAAGAGATGGTTCAAGAAATTCACTGGGAGCTCGATGAAGAGAGTGGCCGTATGTATGTGACGTTTTCGACGATCAGTAGTGGTTCCTACTAGGGGCGATTGGACCTTGTGTTTATGGTATCTTTCTCGATTGGTTTTCGTCCATAGTCGGACCCTGTGTTTTCGATGATGGATGTTAATGTATTACATTGTGTGACGTGGCGAGTGTAAGCCAACTACTCTTTTACAATTTCATCCCTCTTTTACATGAGTTGTGCAAAGATACCATTCTTGAGATCATTCCAGTATGATATTATGCCTTTAAGTCGTGCCTCGACACGTGGGAGGTATAATCTCATACTGGGCATTACAAGTTGGTAATCAGAGCCTTCTCTAACCTAGGAGCCCCCACTGATTGATCGAATCATTGACGGTTGAGTCTAGGCTCACACATGAAAATGTTTTGAGTCCTATATATATCGGAGAGTAGGATATCTTTTACTCCTCATCCCTTTATCACTCTGGTGAGGACTCCTGACAATATTCTATCTCTTCTATTCTTAAAAATTCACTAAAAAAATTTTAGGATCACGCGAGTATTGTTTGGATTGTTCCGATATCTTTGTGACGAGAACAATGTTCTCGATGCCTCCTGTCATTTAGGGGTTGTGGCAGTGCCCCGGGGAGTTGAGCTCCGAGGTGTTGTCGTCACAAATCTATCGCAGCAGTTCTGGAATACTTAAGACGGCCGACATCAAAAACTCTTCTATGCAGTTAGTGGCAAGATAACCCCGACATCACCCAGTACTGGGGAGGTAGTTCGGGAGTATTGCCATAGCTTGTATAACAGATGTGTTTCGAAGGTCCGAGGTAGACGGTTTCCGAGAATAACTCGTTATGTGTTGAAGGATGGATACACCTGGATGTAGGATTAGAGTTGAGTGCGCGGTGCTTCCCCTGTATCCCCATAACCCGATTGCATAACCGGAAACTTTCGGAAATTAATAGGTCGGTTCATCTAGTAGCTCGTAGACATTCTTCCAACGAATGTGTGATATGGAGTTCGGGGTTCTACATTGAGTGAAGTGGGTTTATGGGCATTGTTCCGATCGGGAGTTGCATCTTAAAGGGTCCTTGGCTATGCAGATCCGGGGATTGCAAAACCCTTTTGTAACACGTTCCATGAGCATTCAGCACGAACATGTGGAACGAAGCTTCTATCTTGTATTCGTTCTATCTGCTCCTTGGTGTTTTATGTTATCATTTTGTTCTCCAAGTGGCTTCTCGACAAGTTGATGTACCATTAAGCTATGGAATTCTTTCGTCAATTCTCTGTTCGGATGATATTGTGAAGATTATGTGGCAAGATATCTATCCTTTGTTTTTGTTTTGATTTTGGTATTCGAGTTGCTTCGACGTCAAGTGTTGATTCCATACCTTTCTTAATCAATGTTCTCATATTTTTATGGGAGTGCTAGTCCTTCTTAATCATCAAGATTGTTATGTTAAATTATTTCAACCGGCGCGTTTCTCTTCAAGTTAACCCTATCCTTTCAATATGTGCATTCTTGTGTTTTTTTCTCAACGGCGTATGTTTCATTCATCTCAAGTTGCCTTTGCTTTTTCCCACCCTCACACCCCTTTTCTTTATGGACCCAGAGTCCTTAATCAAGTGTCCCTATATTCTTGTGATGCCTCTTCATCAAATTTTTCTTCAATGTTGCATCCAGTGATTTCTCGTGAAGATGCTCAGGAGCTTCAAGTTTATCGTTGTTCCATTCTCATCTTCTTCTCCGGTGGATTTAATTCAAGCTTTGGTGTTCATTATATCCTTCCTCTTGTTTCACATGTTTTCCCATGTTGAAAATTCTTATCCAAAGTCTCTCTTGTTATTCAACTCTCTCTAATTCTTATCCAGAGTGTACAAGATAACTCAGAAGATTCATAAGTCCATTCTTAATCCGTTCAAACTATTTTGAGGATTCTCATCTTATTCAAGCCATTTAATTCAACCAGTGCAATATCTCTTAAGCAATATTTTTCAAAGGTGATTTCTTTTGAGTGGGCCCTAACCCACAGGTCTTTTTACTAGATCTTACCTGACTCTTCTAATTTTTCTAGAGTTATTCTCAAATTCTTTTCAAGTTTGACATAAGAATAAATTGTCATCAGTCACATGCCTTCTCCAAGATCGCTTCCAAATTCTTTTCATCGTTGGTTCAACCTTTTAATTCTTCATTCCGGAGTGCCTCAACAATACATGTTGGTGTATCTCATCTTCTTCTCAGATTTGAAGACCGAAGAAGAGTTTCTCTCAAATCTTGGCACGTTCACTTGAAGATTCGTGGTTCTAGCTTCATGCCATCCTCATTATTGTTCCGACTGTGAGGAATTCTTTTATACCATCCGAAGCATTTCATGAATTCTTTCCGTTGTGATCCACGGAATGCCATCATTTCAGAAGATTTCTTGGTTCTTAGTTTTCAACTTCGTCCTCCAACTATTCTTAATTGATCCCTCTTCATTCGTCTCCATATTCTTACGGTGGTTCTTTCAAGATTACTCTTCCGTTGTTATCCTATTAATTCATTTGTTCTTTTCATAATCCTACCAGTGAGTCGTTCAAGATTATTCTCAAGTTTGGCTATATCTCTCTCCAATCCTTTTCAAGAAGAATAAGTAGTATGCCAAATCCGTTGCATACTGTAAATCTTATTCTTATTTCCTCGAAGTGATTAATCTCTTTTTTCCGGAGCTTGTTCATCATATCATATTCTTGGTTCTAAGTTGTTCATCTTGTTTTCCGGAGCTCCAAGTTATTTTAATTATATCATTTCCAAGCTCCATCTAATTCATCGCAGGCCTTGAATCTTATTCTTTTCATCTTTCACTTCTCATGCTTACATTATCGGAGTTCTTCATGGTGGTTGATCATGATTTAATTCATCCTCGAAGTCTTCATCAAGATTCTTGTTGGAGCTTAAGTATTCTTCTTCATGCAATTGAAGTGTAATTCTTTCTACCTTATCTTTGAGATGGTGTTATGTCATTCTTGACAATTTTTCCTTTATGTTTTATGATTCACGAGTTATCGAAGAATGAAATATGTAAACCCATCATTTTCTTCGTTCATGAGATCTTTTCAACCTTCAATTTTCTTCGTTGGAGTTATCTTGGTATAGAGCTCATCTAAAGCCTTCCATTGGGATTGTTGCTAATTGTGATGCTTATCAAGGACACAAGTTTTTCATTTATCCTCTTGGTGAAAGAGTTTTGATATCTTTGTTGATGTCAATCCAATCTATTGTTTCCCGTTAGTGGACGGTTGTCACCTCATAATTTTGAGATATTTTCCATAAGCCCACAACAAGCTTATTCTTCTCGTTGAATTTCCCACAAATTTTTCCAATCCATTGTCGTAAGGTTGCTCTTTCAAATTCATTTGCGGTAGAAGTTATCATTTTCTTCTACTTTATTTCTTCCTAACAATCTAGCTTCTATTCTTTTGTTCCGGAGGTATTGTAATATTGATATCTTCATTCCATCATCTCTTTTTGTCAAGATCATATACTTTCATATGCTTATCCATTTAACTGGAGTGTCGTGTTCTCCATTCAATTCACTCATCTTATCAAGTTTTTCCTCTCTTTTCAACCGGAGTGCTATCTGAAATCTTTCTTACCCCTTGTGACATTCTTTCAATTGTTTTGGAGGCAATATGATATTGATTTCATCAAGATCATCCAATCTTCTCAAGCTCATGTTAATTCCTTCCATTTACAGTCGGAATGCTATCCAAATTATTTTGTTCTTATTCCTTCTCAATCTTGGTTAACCGGAGTGGTTTTGAAATTCTTTCGTCATCCGTGAGCTCTTGTTTCATGTCTTTCAACCTGCAAGGTTCTTGTGGTGTTCCTTGTTCCTCATTTTACCGGAGTGCTCTTAACTTCATTCATCTCCGTTGTATTCTTTCTTTCAAGATTGTTCAACCTCTCAAGGTTCATGGTTTCACTCGTTTGTCAAAGAAGCAACTTTGTTTTACCTATTCCTTTTCCTCTTCTATCCGGTGCTATCTCCAGGATCTCGGGTCGAGATCCTCTGTTAGTGTGGGACAGTTGTGACGCCCCGAGACCGATGGCTTCCTTTATTTTAGTTGTTGACTTGTGTTTATTTTGTTTATTGCATCATGTTCATCTTTTGTTACATTGCATTGAGCCTCTTGTCATTTTGCATGATGCCATCCTTTGCCTCATGCATCATATTATACCATTGTGTCATCCATGTTGTTTCCAAGTCCATCATGTGCATTGCCCCTACATTATGTTTGTTGAATGCTCCATGTATGATCATGCATCATCACCTCCTCCTTCCTTTTTCTTCTTTCTTTCACTTTGCAAGTGCCATTTTACCCTCCTCCAATAATGTTCAACTTCTTCCTATAAATCTTGCAACATGTCCCTAACCTCTCTGCCAAAGATCATTCTATTTGGAGTTGTTTGGTTTAGGTTCAAAAATGCCTCAAGTTTGAATATAATTCAAACTTGTTTTATTTTTATACCTTTTAAAATGTCCAAGGAAATTATTTCAAATACTACAATATTCCAGGAGCATGAGGATTTTCTCGATTCTGTCAAATTCCTCTCCGAGCCCCTGGCCTTTTCTGTTCATTTGGCTGTTTAATTAAGTAAACAGAGAGTTATATAGGAGGAGGTCTTACCTGGGCCGGCCTCCCAGCGTAGCAGCCAGCCGTAGACGGCAGCCCAGCTGCAGCCTCTGGCGATTCGGCCCACTTAGGCCCTTCTGCAGCCAACCCTAGCCCCGAACCACTCTCCTTCGCGCATTCCCTAGCGCCGCCACCTCTCGATCCCCTTTCCTATCTCCCTCTCGACCCCTTTGTCCTCTTCCCGCGCTCTCCCTCCCAATCCAGCGCGACCCCGCCTCCATCTCCCACTCTGCTCCGCTGGTAACCTCCATCGCCGCACCCGCACCTCTACGCGGCCCCACCAGAAGCCACGCCTCCAGCAACCGCCGCCGATGGCCTTGCGCACGGTCTCCTCCACGCCGGCCACTTCTTCTCCTGTCGCCCCTTCATCGCCGTGCCAGCCGCGGGCCAACACTCCGCCGCGCCATGCCGCGACCACCGGCCACCCCCATCTCCAGCGCCGCCGCCATCCCTCCTGCGCCGCTGTCCTATGCCTAGTCGCCCCGCCCTCGTAGGCGCTGCCCCGCGCGAGCTCAACCGAGGGGAGGAGCCCCTCGAGCAGCCTCGTTCCGGAGCCGCCGTCGCCGTCCAAGCCTTGCGGCGTCGCTCCTCCAGCAAGGCACTGTGCTCGAGCCCTTTGTCTCCGAGCTCCGCGCCTCGTCGACACCTCCATGAGGGTCCTCCACCTCATCCCCGTCGCCAAATCTCCTCGTCGGAGGAGCACCGAGAGGAGTGGAGCACAACCGTCGTCGCCCCGTTCCCTGCGAGATCCAGCAAGCCACCACCACCACTGTTGCAACACCGGTAGCATCACGTCTACAACCCTGCGACCTTCGGATGTGTTTGTGTTGCTTGGCCTTTGGGTCACCGTTGCCGTTTTGATGCAAGTACTGCTACCCGTGTACAACTATAGTCATCTTAGAATCGCCAAGTACCACTACGTCCATCCCTCGCCAAGTAGCGGTTCGAGTACGACGACATGAGCATCTACAAAACGTGTACCACTACCTCCCACGACGACCGCGTCGACCCATCAAGTTCAACTACGTGCATGTACCACTACCGTCACCCCGAGGGCGTTTGATTCGTCAAGTACCTCTCCGAAACGATACGTGAACACCTACTTCCACTTCGAACCCGAACCGCTCCGAAAACGCTCGCTTCGAAGGTATACCCCGAGACGATGGCCGTGTATGGATGTTGCTTGCTGTATGAGTTGCACCTTATGGTTGTTCCGTGCCCGAATCGTCGCTTGAGATGTTCCTTCTTGCTGCCAGGCCGTTGTCCCGTGGAAACCCGAAAACCGGGAGCACCCCATCTCTTTTGCATGTCACACTCTCCGTCATCTCTTGCACCGGACTCTCAACGAGTTACCGGAACCGATATGTTCCCTGGCATCATTTTCGGATTCGCCGCCGTGGCCCCTTTCTTTCCACCACGGTGACAAATACTCCTTATCATCTTCATGTCAACTTTACATATAAAAATTGCATAAAACTTGATCATGTCATCCGGATCATGATAACAACCTTTTAATGTTAAATTGTTGTTGCTTTAATAATTGCTAAATTGGTCATGGGGATTTTCTGGAATTGTTGTTGTTATTTCCGGCCTCATTTAAAATGCCTACATAGTGTAGTTTTACTTACGCTTCACCTCTTGCCATGTTTAATAAAAACATTTAATCTTGTCTTGTAGATAAATGAGAGTCAACTAAATAAATAAATGGGGTGTTTCATCAATATGCAACTCGTTGCATATTGAGCTCCACTTAACTTGTAGTATTGCTTGTGCACTTTGCCATGCCATGCATATCTAAACCGGACATGCATCATACTTGATTGAGCATTATGCCATGGTTATGATATGTGTGTTTACCGCGTTGTTTGCTTCTTTCCGGTTTGCTTCTCTCGTTAGCTTCGGGGTCGTTCCGGAGTTGTCAGGATTTGTTCGACTACTTCATGGACTTGTTCTTCTTCCTTACGGAATCCCAGGCAAGATGACCATCCCCTTGGATACCTTTACTATCATTGCCATGCTAGTTGTCTCGATGCTAACGTTATATGTCGCGCTACCCATCTTTATTGTCAGTCCCTCTCCTTGTTCCTATGAAACCTCTAACCTTGACACCTTCCCAGCAAACCATTGTTTGGCTATGTTACCCGCTTTCTCAGCCCCTCTTATAGCGTTGCTAGTTGCACGTGAAGATGAAGATTGCTCCTTGTTGGAACTTGATGTTTTGGGTATATCGCAATATATCTTAACACACCTATATACTTGGCAATGGGTGGAAGGCTTGGCCTTTTGCTCGGTGTTTTGTTCCACTCATGCCACCTTAGGAGCCGATAAACCGGCGTTATGTTCCTTGATTTTGCGTTCCTTACACGGTTGGGTATATGGGGACCCCTTGATAGTTCGTCTTTGAACAAAACTCCTCCAGCAAGGCCCAACATTGGTTTTAATTTGCCTCATAATAACAACTTAATTAATTAATTAAATTGCATAGGGGGTCGCGTCCCCGAGGATTCTTTCTACATAGCAGGGGGGGCAGTGCTGATGGTGTTGGTCCCAAACGGGCAACCTGCGGGGCCACCTGGGGGAAACCCGAGGGCTGGTTTTACTCGTAGCTTGTCCCATCCGGTTGTGGCCTGAGAGGAGATACGCGCGGCTACTATTAGGGTGTCGGCATGCCGGGACGTCTTGCTGGACTTGTTTTACCATTGTCGAAATGTCTTGTGCACTAGGATTCCGAGCCTGATCGGATTGTCCCTAAGATAAGGGGTAATATTATTATTACTTCTGCTGATCGTGAGAGCTTGTGATGGGCTAAGTTGGGACAACCCTGTAGGGTTATGATCTTTCGAAAGCCGTGCCCGCGGTTATGTGGCAGATTGGAAATTGTTAATGTCCGGTTGTAGAAAACTTGACAGAGGATCCGAAGTAAAACACACAACTGTGTGAGTAACCGTGACTGTCTCTTTTCATTTTGAAAAGAGAACACGGTGGGGTTATGTTTGACTCGTAGGTAGTTCATGATCTTTAGCGATCATTACTAGTTTCGACCGTTTGCGTAGATGCTCATCTTATTCTTGTACTCGTAAGTTAGCCACCATACATATGCTTAGCCGCTGCTGCAACCTCACCACTACCATTTTCCATACCCATAAAGTTTTGCTAGTCTTGATACCCATGGTTATGGGATTGCTGAGTCCTCATGGCTCAAAGATACGACAACACCAGATGCAGGTACCGCTGAGAACAATGCAGGAGATGGTTCAAGAACTTCACTGGGAGCTCGATGAAGAGAGTGGCCGTATGTATGTGACGTTTTCGACGATCAGTAGTGGTTCCTACTAGGGGCGATCGGACCTTGTGTTTATGGTATCTTTCTCGATTGGTTTTCGTCCGTAGTCGGACCATGTGTTTTGGATGATGGATGTTAATGTATTACATTGTGTGACGTGGCGAGTGTAAGCCAACTACTCTTTTACAATTTCATCCCTCTTTTACATGAGTTGTGCAAAGATACCATTCTTGAGATCATTGCAGTATGATATTATGCCTTTAAGTCGTGCCTCAACACGTGGGAGGTATAATCTCATACTGGGCATTACACACACCGAGGAGGAGCACAAGGATGAATGCCCTCATTGTGAAGAAAGTCACCCAGCCGAGGAATGCCCAACTAGGCAGATTACTTGTTTCTTGTGTGAAGGGACTACCCACTACCCTGTTCAGTGTCACATTTACCTCATTGTACAACGAACTATCCAATAGAAGAAAGAAGCAATGAAAGTAGCCCTTGTGGAAATCTTAGAAGAACCTGTGATGAAGGAAGATGTTGAGAACACACACGAAGAAGACCCAACTAAACTTTCCACCAAGTCATGCTTTTCATGTGGAGAAGAAGGACACATTTCCCAGCATTGCTCGAGGGAGTATCTAGTAGAATTTCCGACAGTGGAATTTGAGTATGACCCAGAGGAAATAGAAGCCCTGATTGGAATGAAGAATTCGAGGAAGAGAAAGAGCATGTGTCCCCAGAAGAACCCAATTTCTGTGAAAAAGGACCTGAGTCACATCACATGTTTTAGGTGCAAGGATTTAGGTCATTATCCTAGCAACTGCGCAACAAGCAATCCAAGAACCCAGTGAACCAAGATAGTCACCATGAAGTCCCTACATTTGTCTGATGTCATTTGTTTACGCCAGAAGGAAGTGATGCATTTTGCTAGAGAAGGTTCGGACCCGAGGAATGATTGAGCAGAGTAGTTGAGATCTTGATATTGGAATAAAGCATGTAAATAAATGTGGAATACTCATTTTTATTGGGATGTTGAGTTGAGTTATGGAAAGGACATTGTAATAGTTCGTGAAGCAATAGAAGTTGACATGTTTGTAATTCTATATGAAATGTTATGAGTTGTTAGTTGAGGGTGAGTGCCTCTCTTGCTATCTCACCTAGACTAAAACCCTGAACTCATGGACAAGCTGACCCTAAACCTTTCTCGGACAAACAACCACATTTTCACCCAAGGAAATACATACATTATCCTGAGTACCCCTTTTGTCTATTACCTATAGATGGCAACCCTTTACGAGTCTTTTCCCAAGGATCCTTAAGGACATGATGAAGCATATTCACCTTGAAGAAGATGCAGTCTACAAGGGTTATCCCTTCATGGAGAATGGAGTTGAAATTTCGTACGTGGAGGTACACCTCCACCGCGTGAAATGAGTTTGCCCAAAAACTATGGGTCAATACTTTTTCATCTCTTGAGTACCATGAATAGCCTTCTTCGACTCTGTTCATGAAGCTGCTATGGAGGCCATACGTCAGATTGGAGAAATACTTGAAGCAAGACTTCGTCACGGATACGTCCATTTTGCATCATGCTTTTATGTTGATATTTATTGCACTATGGGCTGTTATTACACGTTATGTCACAATACTTATGCCTTTTCTCTCTTATTTTACAAGGTTTACATGAAGAGGGAGAATGCCGGCAACTGGAATTCTGGGCTGGAAAAGGAGCAAACATTGGAAACCTATTCTGCACAACTCAAAAAGCTTTGAAACTCCACGAGACACCATTTCAGAAAATATAAAAAATATCTAGCGAAGGAGATTCACCACGGGGGCCACCACCTCGGGGCGCCCCCTGCCTCGTGGGCCACCCGGTGACCCCCTGATGCCCATCTTATCCTATATGGTGTGTTTTGACCTGGAAACAAAATCATAAGGAGGCTTTCGGGACCAGAAGCCGCCATCTCGAGGCGGAACCTTGGCGGAACCAATGGGCTCCGGCGGAGCTGTTCTACCGGGGATACTTCCCTCCGGGAGGGGGAATCGTCGCCATCGTCATCACCAACAACTCTCCCATCTTGGGGAGGGTTATCTTCATCAACATCTTCACCAGCACTATCTCCACTTAAACCCTAGTTCATCTCTTGTATCCAATCTTTGTATCCAAACCTCAGATTGGTACATGTGGGTTGCTAGTAGTGTTGATTACTCCTTGTAGTTGATGCTAGTTGGTTTACTTGGTGGAAGATAATACGTTCAGATCCATTATGCATATTAATACCCCTTGGATCATGAACAATAATGTCTTGTGAGTAGTTACTTTTGTTCCTGAGGACGTGGGAGAAGTCTTGCTATAAGTAGTCATGTGAATTTGGTATTCGTTCGATATTTTGATGAGATGTATGTTGTCTCTCCTCTAGTGGTGTCATGTGAACATCGACTACATGACACTTCACCATTGTTTGGGCCTAGAGGAAGGCATTGGGAAGTAATAAGTAGATAATGGGTTGCTAGAGTGACAGAAGCTTAAACCCTAGTTTATGCGTTTCTTCGTAAGGGGCTCATTTGGATCCACCTGTTTCATGCTATGGTTAGGTTTACCTTAATACTTCTTTTGTAGTTGCGGATGCTTGCAATAGAGGTTAATCATAAGTGGCATGCTTGTCCAAGTAAGGGCAGCACCAAAGCACCGGTCCACCCACATGCCAAATTATCAAAGTAACGAACGCGAATCATATGAACGTGATGAAAACTAGCTTGATGATAATTCCCATATGTCCCCGGGAGCATTTTCCTTCATATAAGAGTTTGTCCAGGCTTGTCCTTTGCTACAACAAGGATTGGGCCATCTTGCCGCACCTTATTTACTTTTACTATTTGTCACTTGCTACCAATTACCTTATCACAAAACTATCTGTTACCGATAATTTCAGTGCTTGCAGAAAATACCTTATTGAAAACTGCCTATCATTTCCTTCTGCTCCTCGTTGGGTTCGACACTCTCACTTATCGAAAGGACTACGGTAGATCCCCTACACTTGTGGGTCGTCAATCACACTCAGGAATGCCTGAGTGGGGTGCATGCATAGATGATGGAGATGAAGCAAGTGGCCACCATGATGAGGCAAAAGATCGACTATTTCAAGAATCACGTTGCACAATTCCTGTGGAACTAAAGCATCCTCAGCTAGGACAAATGAATAAAGATGGAAGGAATGCTTAATCATACCAAACTATGTGGATGGCAACATTTGTAGTGAAGCACCTTTGAAATTTGAGTGTTGAATAGTGGTTCAGGAAGTAATAAAAGATTTGATATGAGGAGAATATGAATTACGGATGAACCAATGCATATTTTTTTGGGTGATACTTTTCTGCGTGAACACTGGACCTATGGAAAGGAAAATGTTTCTCCAAAGAGTGGAGTTCGCACAAAATAAGTTGGAGTTTATTTTTGGTATGATGCTTACCCAAGGGTATGAAGGAAATAAGTACAATTGGATTTAATGAGGATGTAATGCTAGAATGTGGAGCAATAGTGACTCCAAGGATTAGTTAAGGATATACAAGTTCTGAAGTGGACCCATAAGCCGAGTACCTAAGGAGGCTACGTAATCATAAGGAAACCATGAGACTAGTGAGTAGTAATATGTTTCTGCTGTGATGAAGAAGGGCACTATGCTAGAGATTGTCCCAAGGAGGAGACTTGTGCTAAGTAGTTGAGTTGAAGCATGCAATGGAAATGCAGTAGATCGTAGTAAGTTGAGAATCAATACAGTTAGCATCAGGATATTGATTTAGGATTTTATGAGTTGTTATTATATAGGCAATGAGTGAAATCATGATTCATGGAATAAGATTTTGAGGGAACTGGTGTTTTTCATTTTAAGGGTGGTAGAACCTATCACCGCTACATGTATACAAGAGCTAGTTCCATTAGACTTTGGAATGGACTACTCAACGTTGAATCTGAGTAATTATATCTTAGTTTGTACCAACAGAAGGAAGAGATGCAATACAATTGGATGGATTTAGGAATGCTAGGAAGCTGGATGTTGGAAGACGGATCAGTTGCAACCCGATGATGAGACCAAGTGTTACTAGTGATGAGATGAGCCATAACCCACAGGCCCCAGGACCTGTCAAAGAAGCAAGCACAATCTTGCTGAAGGAAAACCCCTGGTAGAAGTCATGACTTTGTCCACATACGATCTTATAGGTATTTACGCAAAACCCGAGGGTTGTGAAGAAACGATAGATGTTTTGTTTGGCTTGCGGAATCAATGGAATTATTCGGACTTGGTTCGCCGACAAGAGCAATTCTGCAATGCTTGCGAGGATGACCGAGTGCTAGAATGCGAGATTCCCTAAACCATATACAAGGTAATGATTTGGGTGCAGAATGGATTGATCACCATACCGACTTACTCTTATTATTCGCCTCTATTATACGGGATGGTAAATCTGAGTGACTTACCCATAGTAGAGAGACGACAATATCAAAACCTTGTTTAAACCTTAGAATGGTATTCCAATTTTCCCTTGTACAAGGCAGTGTTGCCAACGTAGGTCATACAGTGAGAATGAAGCCCAGACCCGTTTTCTACAGGGACCCAGTTAATTTGTTTGATGACCCCCATGAGATATCGATATTTGCTTAGTATTGGTGTCAGACATGTCAATAAGAACCAGTCTCGAAAGAACCTTACCAAGATGAAAGGACACACAAATTGAGCGCAAAGATTATGCCACTACCAAAAGAGCCCAGATAAGAAAATACCCTAAAGATCTGAGAAGACCGACACCGTCGACCCAAAGAATGGAGTACCTGATTTTGATGGAATCATATCCATGCTTTTAAGTGTGGTAGCACACTAGACCATACCGATCAATGGATGTGTTAGGAGACTCCGACCCCGAACCCTAACCTACTTCTTGCTAGCCTCGTCGAATCTCAAGGACGAGATTCATTTTAAGTGTGGTAGGTTTTGTAACATCCCAAAATTCTAAATTTTGGAATGTTATATTAAATAGATAGTTTTGATTGCTTGTGTGATGTGCTGTGTGAATTTGAGTGAAATTTGAAACTTTTGAAATTTCAATGAGGGGGAATGAAATGACTTTCCCAAACTTTCGCCTTGCATTTATGATCTCCATGAGTTCAAATTCATTTTAACACAAAACCCTAGAGTGAAGATGATATGACTTCTTCCATTTAAATAAATGAAAAAGGTTTTGAAAAGATTTGAATTCCATTTTGGAAAATATTTTAAATTCAGAAACTTTACGCAACTCAATGATTTTCATGAGAGAAGATAAAATGAATTCTTCAAATTTTAAGAAACATGAGTTGGAAGTTCCTTCGAAGTATTTTTTTGAAACTCATTTTCAAATTGAGTTATTTGGGTTTTTATTCAAATTATTTTTCTGCAAAAATAAAATATATGGAACATTGGGTAAAATGATTCCCTACAATGGAAAATTGGAGAAAAATGAGTTTGAAATAATTTTTGTGTTAAAAAAATATTTTATTTGATTTTTAAATAGACCGGAAGCACTGTTTGTTGTATTTAAATTTTTGTGGATTTTATTTGATGCTTGAAAAATGTTCATGTTGTAGGAAATCTTTTTCTGAAATTTTTGATATATAATATGCCTATATTATATTATATTTTTATTTGGTTCTATCTTTATTTTTGGTTTGTAAAAAATGTTTATAAACAAAGAACTCCTGGACTGGGCCGGCCCAGCTGAGCCAGCCCTAGCCCGCGCCGCCACCGCCTTCCCTGGCCGAGTCCGGCAGGACTCCGCCGCCGAAGCCGTGACCACACCGGCCTCCTCCTCCGCTTGCCTCCTCCCCCAAGGAAGCCTCGACCCCCTCCCTCTCATAAATAGCGCCACTGCCCCTCTCCTCTCTCCTCCCTCGAGCGCAGCCGCCGCCGCCGTTGCCAACCGCTGCCGCCGCCGCTGCTCTGCGCCACCGCCACCGCGCGCCACCACCGCCACGTCGCCGCTCCGCCCTGCGCTGCGTAGCCGCCACCGCTTCCGCCCTCGCCTCGCCGGAGCCGTCCACTCCAGCGCCTGACACCACTGTCGCCCCGCTCCCCGGAGCAGCGCCGCTGCCGCTGAAGCCAGGTCCGCCCGGCCCGCCGATCCACTTTGAACCGCTCCGCGACCACTCTTTTTTTTTGCCCAAACCGGTATAACCCCGACCCGGTTTTTATTTTTGTTTTCGGTTTTCCTTCTAAACCCATTTTTTATTTAGGATAGTTTATTTAGCGAAGGTTCGTTCGTTTAGTTTCTATAACGAATGAATTCGTTCGTTAGTGTCCGTTAGCGGACGTTCGTCCGATAGATTTTTCTTTTTAGTTTATTTTTCTGTCCAGGTACCTAGGTGTAATTATTCTATTCGATAGTTTAGCCCCTGAACTTCAAACCCTCACAACTTTTTACTCGTTAGTCGACATCCGACGAAACCAACGCCCACTTCTTCGTTATGATCCCCTCTATCTAGTGAAACAACATAAACATATTTTTTAAAGTTTTAAAAAATTGAATTCAAACAGTTTTGAGTCTGAACTTCGTTTGATCATAACTTGAGTTTTATAACTCCGATTTAGTTGATTCTATTTGCAAATCAAAGCTCTTGACCTAAACTTTCTGATAAGGCCAAATTCACTTAATTTTGGTACTGTTAGAAATTGTTTTCTGTTGCAAGAGTTATTCGCTTGTTTTTGAAGTTTTCAGAAGTGTTTACTTCATTCATTCCAATTTTCTGAGTGATTGCTTATGTGTGGTTACTGTTGATTGCTTACGATAGATTGATCAGAGTGTGACGAGTAGATCTATCAGGAGTTATGAGCGTGAATCATCTACATCAACAGTACAAGGCAAGTTCATACTCTCCAAATACCCAGTTTTTATTGCATTAGTTCTATCCTCAAACACTTGCATGAGTAGGGCTGGTTGTATGTGATGATGCTTTGTAGTTCATGAGGTAGGAACCCAATGACCTGAGATCAACCCAAGGGAATATACACTTTGTTACTTATTGCTTAGCCATGCTTGTAGACGTGAATTGGTATGAGAGTTTTTCATGAAAGTTGTGAGTGTAATAATAACTAAGGGAAAGTTTAAGGTGGAAATTTAATACACATCTGGGTGGATTGCTTGTGGCACCCTGGGGATGGACCAGTGGTTTGCCAGGGCACCATGGGTATGGACCAGTGGCTTGCCCGGACACCTGGAGATATAACAGTGTTGTCCAAGGAATTCCACCCATGATCAAAGGGATCATATGATTTTTTCACGACTAGAAACTTCCATGTGCAGCCACAAGCCATTATGGGCTCTGGCATAGTTGGGTATGTTGTGTGAGTTCTTTCAGTGGTGGACTAGCAGATGTAGGTCGAATGTAGGTGTATCGGTCCATCCAGGGTAAATAGTGAATGCTTCTGAAAGACTATGTCTCGGTCATCCGTTTCTCAAACACCTTGAAGTGTGAGAAATCAAACGGGGGAGATCGAGTGTTGTGGGGAAAAGTGCACAAACCTCTGCAGAGTGTACAAACTGATCATGATTAGCCATGTCCATGGTTATGGACATCTTTGAGTATCTAGAAGTGGATTATTTTGTTGATCTCATCACTTGATCTAATAAAATTGTTGGGATTATTACTTTGGTAATTTGGGGATTTGAGATGGGGGTACCATTCTCAATATTGCATAACTAAATTGAGTAGTAAATTAAATTATTCCTTTGTTGTAGGGAAAAAACTAGCTTTATGCAAAATAAACCTTACAGCCTCCACCAGCCAAATATGCATTTAGTGATAGATACTGTTCATCATTATTCTATGGTGTGAATTTGCCAGTACATTCAATGTACTGACCTACATGGCTGCAACGTCTCATGTTGCAGGAATTATTCGACGAGTAAGTGTTACGTTAGGGTTGTGCTGTCTACACTCAAATTTGTCGTTGGTGTTGTTGGGAATCCACAACTTTGTTGTTACTTCCTCTATATGGATTGAGGTAATAGTATTTACGTTACTTTATACATGTGATTTACCTCTGTTATAAATCCTCGAGTACTGTGTGTGTCAGCATACCAATCCAGGGATGACACTTAAGCACAGAGGCTTGACCTATTTGGGTCGGGTCGCTACACTCCCGCAGCTCTGGTGAGCCCTGCCATGGGCGACCACCATAGGAACCCTCTCCTTCCTCACTTCCTTTTCTTTCCTCTCTTCCTCCTCTCAACATCTCTATCTCGCATTCTACACAAGCACACCAGCACCACGCTCCCCTCCCGAGATCCTCCTGTGCACGCCTCCGCCCGACCCACTCACCTCCATCTTCTTCGGAGCACCACCGGGCTAGCAGCACCCTGCACTCGTCCTACCTCTTTTGAGCCCAGAGTCGTCCTCGCGCCCGAGGAACCACGGCGAGGAGTGCTACTTCTTCAGTTTGCGTTGATTTTTTCCTTGAAGAGAAAATGGTGATGCGCCAAATTAAAGTAGAGATAAATATTTCACTCAGTTAAGAACAAAGGCATCAATCTAGTAGGAGTAACACACATGTCCAGAATAGATGCACCTACACAAACAAACAAATACTTGCACCCAACGCAAAAAGGGGTTGTCAATCCCTTCACGTTTTGCAAGGATAAGATCTGATAGTGATAGAAATAAAAATAAATAAAAGAGCAAAATAAAATAAAGGTAAATAAATTGCAGCAAGGTATGCTTGTGTTTCTGGTTTTATAGATCTGAAAGCAATATGCTAATAGATAGACCTGGGGGCCATAGTTTCCACTAGGGGCTTCTCTCTCGAAGAAAGCATACAGTGGGTGAACAAATTAGTGTTGAGAAATTGATAGAAAATTGAATAAATTATGACGATATCCAAGGCAATGATCATGTATATAGGCATCACGTCTGAGACAAGTAGGTCAACTCCTGCCTGGATCTACTACTATTACTCCACACATCGACCGCTATCCAGCATGCATCTAGTGTATTTAAGTTAACAAGAACGTAGTAACGCTTTAAGCAAGATGACATGATGTAGAAGGATAGATCCAATCAATATGAATAAACCCCACCTTTTTATCCTCAATGGCAACAATACAAATATGTGTCATGTCCCTTTCCGTCACTGTGATTGAGCACTGTAGGATTGAACCCATTACAAAGCACCTCTACCATTGCAAGAAAAAACAATCTTGTTGGCCAAATGAAATCAATAGATCGGTGAGAAATACAAAGCTATATAAATCATGCATAAAAGAGTTCATAGAAGAATCAAATAATATTCATAGATAATCCAGTCATATAAACCCACAATTCATAGGATCTCAACAAACCCACCGCAGAAGAAGGTTACATAGAATAGATGTCGAAGAACATCAAGGAGAATATTGTATTGAAGATCAAAGAGAGAGAGAGAGAAGAAGCCATCTAGCTAATAGCTATGGACCAGTAGGTCTGTGGTAAACTACTCACACATCATCGGAGAGGCAACTAGGTAGATGTAGAGCCCCTCCGTGATCGAATCCCCCTCTAGCAGAGTATCGGAAAATGTCCCCAGACGGGATCTCACGAAGATAGAAACTTGCAGCGGTGAAAAAGTATTTCTGGTATGCCCTCTAGTTTTTGGGGAATATTTGGGTATTTGTAGAAGAAGAATTAGGGTTAGGGGAGCCATGAGGGGCCCACAAGCTTGTAGGACGGCACCCCTAGGGCATGCCCTACGAGCTTATCATCACCTCATAGGTCTCTTGGCCCTCTCCCAAAGCTTCCTGGGTGTCCTGTGGTCTAGAATAATCGTCGAAAAATTGTTCCATTTGGACTGTGTTTGGTATTGATTTTCTGTAAGACACAAACAAAGAAAAAACAACAACTGACACTTAGCACTAAGTTAACAGGTTAGTCCCAAAAATGATATAAAAGGGCATAATAATGCATATACAACATCCAGGATTGATAATATAATAGCATGGAACAATCAGAAATTATAGATACATTGGAGACATATAAAGCATCCCCAATCTTAATTCATGCTCGTCCTCGAGTAGGTAAATGATGATAACCGAATTTTGATGTGGAATGCTACCTAACATGTTTATCATGTAATATTTATTTTATGTGGCATGACTATTCATATCCAGAAGATTCAAAACAAAAGTTTAATATTGACATAAAAACATTAATACTTCAAGCATACTTGAAAGTAATCATGACTTTTCAAAATAACATGGCCAAAGAAAGTTATCCCTACAAAATCATATATCCTTGTTATGCTTCCTCTTCTCAAAACAAGGTATAAATCATCTACTACCCTGATGTTAGCCAAGCAATTGGTTCATACTTTTTAACGCACTTCAGCTTTTTCAACTCTTCACGCAATACATGATCGTGAGCCATGGATATATCACTATAAGTGGAATAGAAGGTGGTAGTAGACAAAACAAGGGAGAAAGTCTTACACCAACTAGGCAAATTAATGGATTATGGAGATGTCCATCAATTTATATCAATGTGAGTGAGTAGGGATTTCCATGTAACGAATGCCCTAGATCTATAAGTGTATCAAAGCTCAAAAAGAAAACTAAGCGGGTGTGCATCCAACTTGCTTGCTCATGAAGATCTCGGGCATTTGAGGAAGCCCATCATTAGAATATACAAGCCAAGTTCAATAATGAAAAATCACCGCTAGTAATATATGAAAGTGACAACATTGGAGAGTCTCTATCATGAAGGACATGGTGTTACTTTGAAGCACAAGTGTGGAAAAGGGTAGTAATATTGTCCCTTCTCTCTTTTTCTCTCATTTAATTTTTTTCTTTCTCCCTTTTTGTTGTTGGGATCATTGGCCTCTTTTTCTTGGGCTCATTTGGCCTCTTTTTTTATTTAATTTTTCATACCTCACATGGGACAATGTTCTAATAATGATGATCATCACACTTTAATTTACTTACGATTCAAAATTACAACTCATTGTGAAGACTCGTAATAACAGAACATTGAAGTTACATGGCAAGATATCTCGGAATGTGTAACGAGCAAACCTCGAGGGATTTGAGTCCTCGTGCTTACCGTCTTAGTCCCTGGATTGACGCACCAGCACACACAGTATAGATGAATACCAAAATAAACAGTGGATCATTTATTACAATCAACCATCGAAAAGTAGCAAAAAATAATGATGAGTCCCATCATAGCCCACTGGCGATGCTGAGTGCAGACTCGTGACCCTAACGGTACCTTACTCCTCGTCTAAATATCCTGCAACATGAGACATTGCAGCCGTATAGGTCAATACATTAATGTATTGGCAATTTACACAAGAGTAATAAAGCAAACCTACATGCCTATGCATAGTAAAACAAAAGAAAGGCTTGATGGTTATTTTGCTGAAAGCTAATTTTGTCCTCATAACTGCCTAATACTCAAATTGGTATTTAAGTTTTGTTACCACAATTGAATGCACAAGGTTGAATTGGCAAGTCCACTCCAACCTACCCTTTATTAAGTTTCCCAAAAAAAATATGTGTCATGTATGTCAAGATCATCCAACAAGTGTAATGGCATAGTTGCTCAAATTGGTCCATAACAGGGGACATGGCTAATCATGATTAGTTTTTAATACTCTATAGAGGTTAGTACGCTTTACCCACTGGACCAAATCCGAAGGTTGAGACGAAGTCTTTTAGAAGAGGTTCCCTTAACCACCTGACAGCCACATCCCACCTACATATGCTACATCTGCCGATGTTGTCTGGGTAAGGGTTCCAACAACTTATCAACTAAGTCAGAGCCCACGTAGTTAGTGGCTGCACATGGAATCTACTAGTCAGTAAGTCTATCTGGTCTTTTTGAACCTGGTTGGCTTTCCACTTAGGGTGCAATCTCATGTGTGCATGGCATTAGAAAAGGTGCAAGACCCCATGATGCATTCCCTCAACACAAAACAATACCACTTCCTCGCAGAGGTGAATTAAATCCTTAATTACTACTCAATTAGTTTTATATATAATCCTCACATAACCTAAATGTATACACGAACCACCCCTATCTACAAAGCATAGAAAAACTACAACTACCACGATCTGCATGGACGGGGAGATAGCTCAATAGCATAGCACAATAATATAGTATCTCTATACATGCATAAATTTAGTGTGATACAGACTACATGCATAGAAAACAATAGGAAAAGGATGATCAACATGTAACTTGCCTTGGTTCTGGTTCGAAATGTCACACTCCTGACAATAGTTCACGTCACACTCCGGACAATCGACACATTTCATACAATTAATAAATCAATCACCGAAACTCAAATAGAACCAAAATAAATCAACAGCAAGAAATCATTTTAAAATTAAAACAACAGTAGCATACCATCATGTACAAAACATCTACAATGCACTACAATCACAAGGCAAAAAGAATCGCTCAATTCTGTCAAACAATTTGAAAGTTATGGCCTCCGGAAGGTTTAATTCAAATTTGAAAAGTGAAAACATGTGAATTTTTGGTTCTGTCATATTCTTCTGGTCACTACGAGCACATAGGAAAAGGAATCACCTAATTTGGACATATAGACCAAATGATATAGCTAGTTGAAGTTCAGTTGAAAATCTGAAAATAAAACAAAAAGAAAATCATGTACAGGAAATACTCTAGCGACACTATAGATGTTACTCTAGCAAGCACCACGTGTCAAAGTGTGATTGGCCGAAGCAAAACGTTGCGCGCACCTTCTCACTAGCAACATAGAAGGATGGTGGCGGCCTCGGGCGTGGGCGGCAGTGTTTCTCCGATGGGTCTCCGGCGAAGGTAAGATTACGGGCGGAGGCGGCGTTCGTCGGTGGTGGCGATCGTGGGGTTAAACGAAAATGGGGCTTCTTCTGATGGCGGTGACGACGTGAAATCTGGTGTGTTCCGGTTCTTTGGATCGGCGTGGGTGGTCGTTCCTCTCTCTCTGCAGCGGTTTCGCACAAGGGTGTGTCAGGCGAGTGCGGCTTTGTGGGCGGCATTGGAAGGAGCAGGCAACGCAGTTGTACGTGCTTTTATGATGGCGAATTCGTCTTGCGGTGGTGGTCGTCTGTGGAGCTCCAAGCAAGATCGGTTTTCCCCTATCCGAGGCGTGCGGTCGATGAAAGGTGGGGAAGGGCTTCGTGAGGGTTTCCTAGGGGTTTGGCTCGCGTGCGGCGTCCCTGAAGGTCACATGAGGGCTTGGACGCTTGAGTTCGGTCGTGGTAGCGCACGGTGCGGTGCACGTGCGTCTGACCGGAGGAAGGGGATGGGTGCGATGGAGGGCCAATGGTCCATGGTCCAATGCGACGGCGGCTCAGGCAAGGCGTTGCTGCGTACCGCTTCGTGGGAAAGTGGGCCGCGACAAGGGGTTGGTGGGCTACGGCGGCGGGGATTGGTGGGCCGCGGGCGATGAGTGTCGGTGGATTGCGGCGCCTGTGCAGTACTCCAGTGCTACGTTCTCTTCCATTTTAAAAAACTAAAAGTTGTAGAAATAAAAAACTAAAATGGAAACAAACACTAGAATAAATCCTAAAAGTAATATAAACCCACAATAAAATATATACACTATTTAGACTACAGGAAACAGTAGTTCCACCTATAATGCAATTTTTGAAAAATATTTTTTTATGCAATAGGTCACACAAACAATAATAAAATACTAAAATGGAATATTTTGGGCTTTTTAAAAAATACCAAAACATATTAGCTGAATTGAAAGTCATATTCGGGACATTACAAACATTTTTAAAACAAGGGAGAAGCCATGTTATCCCCACTCCAATAAATTGCCTTTAGTTGCATAATGAAAAGTATTTTTCCGAAAAAAATAGTGCAAATAAAAATACGAGATGCATATGAATGATCTATTAACATCCAAATTAGGAAAATTCGGATGTTACAGAATGGCTATGGAAATGCCATAATAGGTAGCCGTGGTGGCTGTTTTGAGGAAAGGTATAAGGATGCTCTAATGCACCGGCGAAAGATGCGCGGTACTAGAGTGGCTAGCAAAGGTGTGAGGATAAGAGTGCGTATAATCCATGGACTCAACAATAGTCATAAAGAACTCCCATACCTATTGCAAAAAGTTTATTAGCCCTCAAAGCAAAGTACTACTATGCATACTCCTAGGGGAGAGGTTTGTAGGAGTTAACCATCGCGCGCTCCCGACTTTCCCGCAAAGGAACAAATCAAGGATAAATCGTGCTCCAACTTCATCACATAACTGGAAGACCATACGTGTAAGCTACGGGAATCACAAACCTCAACACAAGTATTTTTACTATTCCACAATTTACTAATATCATGACTCTAATATTACCATCTTCATATCTCAAAACAATTGCAAGGAATCGAACTTCTCATGCATACATTCAACAATCTTCGTGAAAGTTTCTATTATACCCCTCTTGAATACCCATCATATTAGGACTAAATTCATAACCCAAGCAAATTTTCATACTATTTATAAGACACCCAAAATAATATAAGTGAAGCATGAGAGTTCACCAATTTCTTCAAAATAACATCACCATTGTGCTCAGAAAGATATAAGTGAAGTACTAGAACAACTGCCTAGCTCAAAAGATATAAGTGAAGGTCATAGAGTATTCTAATAAATTCATGATTAATGTGTGTCCCTCTCGAAAGGTGTGTACAGAAAGGATGATTGTGGATGACTAAAAAGCAAATAAAACTAAGACTCATATCATACAAGACGATCCAAGCAAAACACATATCATGTAGTGAATAAAAATATATCATCAAGTAACTTTCCAATGGATTGTAGACAAAAGAGGGGATGTCATTCGGGGCATCCCCAGGCTTAGATGCTTGGTTGTCCTTTCATATTACCTTGGGTTGCCTTAGCAATCCCCAAGCTTAGGCTCTTTCCACTCCTTATTCCTTAGCCAGTCCATCGAAACTTTTACATAAAACTAGAAAACTTCAAGCAATCCCCAAGCTTAGGCTCTTTCCACTCCTTATTCCTTAGTCAGTCCATCAAAACTTTTACATAATACTTGAAAACTTCACAACAGAAAACTCGTGAGATCCATTAGTATAATAAAACTAATTTTTACTTTTAGGTATTGTTATGAACTCATTCCAATTTTATATTTATATTATATATATTGTATTCCAACTTCACCAAGGCTTATACCCCCCGATATGGTCCATAGATTCATCAAAACAAGCGCCAAACACAATGAAAATAGAATCTGTCAAAAACAGAACAGTCTGTAAAGACACACATTTTAGTCATACTGCTGTAACTCTGAAAAATTTGAAAATTCGGACAACATGGGCAATTTTCATATCAATTACGTGTAAAAAATGCAGAAATTTATCACACCCTAGCAATTGCAGGCAATTCTGCTACTTGATGCAAAATTTTCTGTTTTCTCACAGAATCAAATCAACAATGTTCTAAATCATCCCAAAGGTCCTACTTGACATCATCATAACAAAAGCACAGTGGTATTTTTGTTGAGAAATAGAAGAAAAGGTAAAAGACACAAAAAAACATTGGGTTGCCTCCCGACATGCGCCATCGTTTTACGCCCCTAGCTAGGCATATTGCATCGATCTAGGTTGTCTCATCTTTGGTACTTAAACTTTTACAATGCATACTCTCATATTCTCTTCTTTCCGCAGCAAGATTTCTAAGTGGAGAACAAAAGTAATTAAAAGGTCTAAACTTAAAAGGGTGAGGATCTGTAAGATCAAGCTTTGGTAAAATAGGATACTCCTTTGGCCCCTTGTACGTGATGACTATTTTCTCATTGTACATATTTCTTTCAGTGTCTTTTTAATTATATCTCAAGCCCATGTCCCAGCCCATCATTTTCTATAGCAAAATTACCATTTTGTTTGGAAATTTTGTCAACTAGTACGGTTGGCAGAACCTTTTTTCTAAGATTCTCATTATAATCATCATAGTCCGGAGATTGCAATCTCCTAATCTCCTCTTGATTATAAAGAATTTCCGCAATAGGAGGACATCCATAACTAACATTATAATATGCAAATATTTCACTAGCTTCTTTCATAATGTGATTAAATTTGTAAGCCAAGAACATAGTGAATATGCGCTTAACGGAAGGATCATGAATATTTGAGAACTCTAGAAGTATTCGTCGTATAGTGGGATGCATCTGCACAAATTGTCCCTCAAATTTGATTATAAGCAAAGCAATAGCATCCGTAAAACTAGAAGTTTTATTAACAATTGATCCCCCAACATAGGCGAAATACCGGCACTAGTAAAGAAATCTTGGATAACCATGTTGGTTTTACCGTAGAGTGCGTAGACTGCAAATTAAAATTTTCCTACGCGAAGAACATCCAGGAACATGCTAAGGGAGATGGATCATAGATCGTTACCACTAGACGCGTAGTGTTGTGCAGCGGAAGTAGAGTTGAGCAGCGCGTTCCTGAAGTCGTCTCCTCCTTGTCGATCTCCCACGTAGCCGATCGGATCCCACGAACAGGTTCGCCGGAGAGGCGCAAGTGCATTGTCTCTAACGGTATCCGCGCGTCTAGGAGGAATGTCGTGCGGCGGACTGCTAGGTCTGATCACACAACCGGCGATGAGTGGAGGTGGCTATTCCCAACACATAAAAACCGTAGTGACGGCGCCGAAGCGATCAACCGAATGAGTGTGCCGCACCTCCACTATATATAGGCATCCGTTGTGGGCTCCACACTTGGGCCTCTTAGGGACCTAAAGCCCAAAGTCAGCTCGGTCTGTATCCGAGTCCGAGTTGGACCAAGTCTGACTCGTGGAGTCGGATCCAACCTCACAGGTTCCTTCCCTTAAGCGCGTGACCCCTTAGGTTCAAGTCGACTTGGTCGCAGGTGATGTCTACACACGCTTCTATTCTTGTAGACTATGTTGGGCCTCCAAGCGCAGAGGTTTGTAGGACAGCAGCAATTTCCCTCAAGTGGATGACCTAAGGTTTATCGAACTCAGGGAAGTAGAGGTTGAAGATGGTCTCTCTCAAGCAACCCTGTAACTAAGATACAAGAAGTCTCTTATGTCCCCAGCACACCTAATACAACTAGGAGTTGTATAGGTGCACTAGTTCGGCGAAGAGATGGTAAAATATGGATGATAGGAGTGGCAAAGCAAAGTAATATAAATCTGTAATAAAAAGTGCAGCAAGCAAACAAGTGGTAAACGTGAGCACAAATGGTATTGCAATGGTGGAAACAAGGCCTAGGCTTCATACTTTCACTAGTGGCAACTCCCAACAACATTAACATAATCGAATCACATGATATTTCCCATAAAACATGCAAGGGGGACGCACTCGGAGGTCATTCCTTTGTGGTCAAGAGAGGACGAGAATTATGTAGGGCTACAAAAGCACACCTCAAAGTTCGTAGTTCTCAATCTATGGATTTCCCAATGTCACCGCGGCCATCCAAAGCGAGTACCACAATCACCACAACATATCTAAAGGATAGTCAAAGACAAGCACCAAGAGACTCTCAATATTCAATCAACACACAAAAGAGGAAATTACTCATGAAAATATTCTTCTAATACATGTCCAATAGACCGCTGTCACCTTGGTCTCGGGGATTATACTAGATAAAGACAAGTGAGTACATCAATCCAATACATAGAGGAAGGGGAAGTATCATGGGATCACCCTAGATTAACATAGCCTATGATCACAACGAAGATCACATCATGGGAGAGATAATTGACCACATAGCTACTGGTAAGAACCTCAGCCCCGAGGAGGAACTACTCCCGCATCATGGAGGGAGGAAGCAACGTCGACGGAGATGAATCCGGGGGCACTTCCCCGTCCCGGCAGGGTGCCGGCATAGGAATTCTGGTCCCCCGAAACTTGGTGGCGATGGCGGCGGAGATCGGAATAGCTTCTGGAGAAAAGGGTTCCGGAATCAGGGTTTCGGCGATGGGTGTTAAATATATGCCAAAGGGGGGCACCAGCGGAGGTAAGGGGGGCCCAGGCGGCCTGGCGCGGCGGCCAGGAGGGGGGCCGCCCCCTCTGGGCGCCTGGAGCCCCTCTGGCCCCCCTCTGGCCCTACTTCGGCCGCATGGAAGCTTCTGGAGCGCTGATGTTTTATATATTTTTCCCGTAATTTTTCTGGCAATTTACGTAATGGGAAAACCTGAAATACAAAAACAGCAGAAAACAGAAACTGGCACTGGGGTGCACTGAGTTAATAGGTTAGTCCAAATATGATCAAAAGTGTATGGAAGTGCATAAATATCATAGCAATATCACACAAAAGAGGCATGGATCAAGCATAAATTATAGATACGTTTTGGACGTATCAACATCCCCAAGCTTAATTCCTGCTCGTCCTCGAGTAGGTAAATGATAACAAGCATAATTTCTGTGGTGACATGCTATCAACCATATAAGAACTTTTCACAGTCACATGACAAATGCTTACTGAGATAATGAATCTGTAGTAATTAAGTTGCCTCATGAGAATATCACAAAGAACTGAAAGTTTTACAATATGATACTGAAACACTCAATAGATTTGTAGTGAGCATGGTGTGCAAACATGACAAAGTGATACCTCGCTTGCCCCCTTTAGTGAAGCAAAACATAAATGCAGGGGCACCTCCAAGGTTTAAGTGACGACTAGATACAATGATTTCAGAATAAACGATATCATAATCATGCAAAAGACAATGGTACTTTGGGACAATGCACATTACACTCAGAATGACAATCATGCTCTCAATAGTTGGTGCTTTAAAGAAAGAAGGAGGAGACTCTCGAACCATGGCTTTTGATGGAAAGGTTGAAAACCCGTGGTCGGAAACAAAAACTAAACATGTACCAGAGCTCTTGGTTTTTTTTTAAAACAGAGGTAAAAATTATTTTTGGGATATGCATATTTCGTCAACGAATGCTAGTAGATAACTCAATTACTTCTCGAGCTGGACAAGTTTCGAGGAACGGCTCCCGCATGAGGACGATCACATCCCCTTAATCTCCTTTGTTTATCACTGCCAAAGTTTTCTGATTTCTCATGAACAAAGCGTGAAGGAGGGTTTGTTTGTTGTATATTTGTTAATGAGCCGGGCGCACTCTTTGCCAGTTCCTTCTCGTATTAGGGGTTTGCACATTAGACATGCAATCCCGGGGTGAAGCTTGTCCAACTTAAAAAGATCATGAATTAACTACTACTTCCTCATGAGCTAAAACAGAGGCACAAAAGAGAAATGCTTTTGATTAATTTCGAGATGGTACACGAAAGTCTTCGTTAGGAATGGCAAGTAAATACCATGTATAGGAAGGTATGGTGGACTCATATGGCATAACTGGTTTAAAGGATTTTGGATGCACAAGAAGTCAGTCTGCTTAGTACAGGCGAAGGTTAGCAAAAGACTGGGAGCGACCAACTAAGAGAGCAATGATGGTCATAATCATGCAGAGCGACAAAGCAACATTGAATCGGGCATGGAAGTTATATCGCTACTCAGAAATAAAAGATCATCAAGGCTTGATAGACTTTCTTTACAGTCTTAAATATGCGTGAGCATATGCCAAGTTAATCAAAATAAATTCTTGGAGGAAGATATCACTAAACCATACCACATCATAGGCAAACAAATCATGTTGGTACTTCAATAACACATTAAGAACCCCCCCAGCTATTTGAGACTAACTATAAGAAAACATGAACTACTAAGCACCATTATGCACATAACATTTTTATCATAGACATATCAACCAGTGCAACAGAAGCCAACTCTCTTAACAAGATAAGCATGATAACTCAAGAGAGTTCCAGCGACCAACTAAACAAAAGCTCTTTAAAAAGTAAAGCATGAAAACTAAGAGCTGAACATGATAGTAGCTATTGAAAGACAAAGAACACACACAGCAATGATAAACATGAAAATCCTATGTTGTGTTCTAGGTTGAAGTGGAGCGTGTTTCTCTCCCACACAAAGAAAGCTGAGTTCCAACTCGTTATGAAAATCAAGCAAAGCTAAAGAAAACTAAAAGGAAACTAAAAACAAGACGCTCCAAGCATAGCACATAACACATGAAGTGATTAAAATATAGTGGAACGAAAGACGAACTGATAATTGTTGATGGAGAAGGGGATGCACGGGGGCATCCCCAAGCTTAGACGCTTGAGTCTTCTTGAATATTTCTTGGGGGTGCACGGGGGCATCCCCAAGCTTGAGCGTTTGACCCTCCTGGATCTTCTTTTATCATCTTCCCTCGCACACTTGAAAACTCCCTTCATACATAACTCATCTTAATCTGATTAGCGAGGTTAGTACCCATAATAAAATAATTTTTCCCTGCTGGAAATAAGGATAATCTTGAAGAGCTACTGTTTCTCAAGATTGCCAAAAGGTTTTTTGCAAAGAAAAAGCAAGCTCAAGGTTTGCAAAACGAAGAAAAGGCAAAACATGACGGAATCTGTGAAAAACAGACCAGAAGGTGGTAAATAATTTTTTCGGGGCACTTCTACAACTCAAATCAAAAAACTCAGAACAGAAGCCCGAAAGCCAATTGTATAGAGCACGCTGTCAAAAAAATTCAGATCAAAAAGATGATCTGGTGATTTTATACGAATTTTTCTGTCCAAGGACAGAATCTGTTTTCTGGACTGCACGCCACAACTTTTGAACTTTCTTGCAATCGGAGGCTAAACTTGGCACAAAGCTGAAAAATAAAGATAAAATGATGTTGCTACAGTAGTAACAAACATCAAGACCACTAAAAACTGAAAGAACAAACTGAAAGCAAAGATAACAAGGGTTGTCTCCCTAGAGCTCTTTCTTTATAGCCATAAAGATAGGCTTAAGACTTTAATGATGCCCTCGTAGGAATAAGAGTTGAAGAACAAAAGAGAGCATCAAGAAACAAATACCAAACACATTTAAGCCTAACGTGCTTCCTATGCATAGGAATATTGCAATAGAATAATTTGTTGAAGCACAAAGCAATAAGCATAGGAAGACAAAACAAGTTCAACTTCAAAACCTTCAACATAAAGAGAGGGAACTTGACATTATTGAAATATCTATAAGCATATGTTCCCTTCTCATAACAATTTTCAGTGGGATCACGAATAAACTCAACAATATAAGCATCACATAAAGCATTGTTACCATGATCCACATGCAAAAAGGTACTCTTACTCTCCACATAAGCATCTTTGGGGAGCCCATGGTTAGGACTTTTAGCATTAACGTTTTCAGTCTCCCCCAAGCTTGAGCTACGCTCTCTCCATCATGAGGATAGAAATTATAAACATAATTCCTATTCTCATGGACTTCATGAAGAGGATAAAACTTGGAGTAAAAGAGAGACTGTATCTCTTCCCAATCCAGCAGGTGAGAGTCATCTAGTAGCCTATACCATTCCAATGCTTTTCCTTTCAGGGACAAGGCAAATAATTTCCTCATGACTCCATCTCTTGTCAAACCTAAAATCTTAAACAACTCACAAAGTTCTATAAGTTTCAACAAATGAATACTAGGATTGACTGTCCCATCATAACGATCATTCATAATTATTTCAATTATCCCAAGTGGTATTTGGAACGGGATACATTCAGTAGGTGGAGGAGACTTCTCTACCACGGGTGTGGTAAAGCGGCCTTCCCCAAGCAGCGAACTAAGAGTGCGGTTTTCCATAAACATAACTAGTGAAACTAAAAACAAGAAACGAAAAGATTTAATTGCAAGATCTAAAGATATACCTTCAAGCACTCACCTCCCCAGCAACGGCGCCAGAAATAGCTTGATGTCTACACACGCTTCTATTCTTGTAGACTATGTTTGGCCTCCAAGCGCAGAGGTTTGTAGGACAGCAGCAATTTCCCTCAAGTGGATGACCTAAAGTTTATCGAACTCAGGGAAGTAGAGGTTGAAGATGGTCTCTCTCAAGCAACCCTGCAACTAAGATACAAGAAGTCTCTTGTGTCCCCAACACACCTAATACAACTAGGAGTTGTATAGGTGCACTAGTTTGGCGAAGAGATGGTAAAATATGGATAATAGGAGTGGCAAAGCAAAGTAATATAAATCTGTAATAAAAAGTGCAGCAAGCGAACAAGTGGTAAACGTGAGCACAAATGGTATTGCAATGGTCGAAACAAGGCCTAGGCTTCATACTTTCACTAGTGGCAACTCCCACCAACATTAACATAATCGAATCACATGATATTTCCTATAAAACATGCAAGGGGGACGCACTCGGAGGTCATTCCTTTGTGGTCAAGAGAGGACGAGAATTATGTAGGGCTACAAAAGCACACCTCAAAGTTCGTAGTTCTCAATCTATGGATTTCTCAATGTCACCGCGGCCATCCAAAGCGAGTACCACAATCACCACAACATATCTAAAGGATAGTCAAAGACAAGCACCAAGAGACTCTCAATCTTCAATCAACACACAAAAGAGGAAATCACTCATGAAAATATTCTTCTAATCCATGTCCAATAGACCGCTGTCACCTTGGTCTCGGGGATTATACTAGATAAAGACAAGTGAGTACATCAATCCAATACATAGAGGAAGGGGAAGTATCATGGGATCACCCTAGATTAACATAGCCTATGATCACAACGAAGATCACATCATGGGAGAGAGAATTGACCACATAGCTACTGGTAAGAACCTCAGCCCCGAGGAGGAACTACTCCCGCATCATGGAGGGAGGAAGCAACGTCGACGGAGATGAATCCGGGGGCACTTCCCCGTCCTGGCAGGGTGCCGGCATAGGAATTCTGGTCCCCCGAAACTTGGTGGCGATGGCGGCGGAGATCGGAATAGCTTCTGGAGAAAAGGGTTCCGGAATCAGGGTTTCCGCGATGGGTGTTAAATATATGCCAAAGGGGGGCACCAACGGAGGTAAGGGGGGCCCAGGCGGCCTGGCGCGGCGGCCAGGAGTGGGGCCGCCCCCTCTGGGCGACTGGAGCCCCTCTGGCCCCCCTCTGGCCCTACTTCGGCTGCATGGAAGCTTCAGGAGCGCTGTTTTTTTATATATTTTTCCCGGAATTTTTCTAGCAATTTACGTAATGGGAAAACCTGAAATACAAAAACAGCAGAAAACAGAAACTGGTACTGGGGTGCACTGAGTTAATAGGTTAGTCCAAATATGATCAAAAGTGTATGGAAGTGCATAAATATCGTAGCAATATCACACAAAAGAGGCATGGAGCAAGCAGAAATTATAGATACGTTTTGGACGTATCAGCAGGTCGGATCTCCTCCGACCTCCATGGTTGGTAGTGGCCTCTAGCAAGGCATGCCGACCACCAAGAAGACTATGAAGCTTGTTAGGCGAACATGTACATCACACTTCCATTCCTTTTTCCACACGATATATGTTGTCGGGCTCAAGGCGAGTCTTTCATCCTTGTGCTAGCCCGAACTCTTTCTTGTTCCACTGATGCCGACCCAAACCGTATTGTCTCATAATCCTTATCGCATGATAAAAGTTGTAGTGGGGTTTTTACCCTACTGATTATAGTAAAAAAAATCTTTGTCGCATGGCCATGCTTATCCTGGTCGGATCACACGAGGGGCCCAGAGTATATCTCTCCTGACCGGAGGGGTAAGTCCCATCTTGCTCGACCACGTCTCGCAGCATGGGTCTGGACAAGCCTGAAACCTACCTTTGTAACTACCCAGTCATGGACTAGCGTTTGTTCGGCCCAAAGCAAGTCTGTCATCATCCCGAGTAGATGCATCAGCTCAGGTCTTAGGACATATAATGTATGTTGCATTAGAGACTCACAGATGACATATCACTACGTCTCATAGTTGGGTCTGTCCGACTCGGACCTTATCTCAAATTGGATCTGACTACGTCGAATCTGACCAGACCTTTCCAAGTCCATATTATCCGGTTAGCATCCAGTGCTCCGTGGCTAGTGAGACCAAGCCATCCACCATTTCATATGCTAGTCCAGTCCGACGTGTGTCCACACATCACTAATGACTAGGGAACATTTAGGATGTCTCATACAACACAAGATCTCACAAACAAGTCACGTACTTGCTAACAAGTATCATTGATTACATCCAAGGACTATCTTTATTCATAAACACATAGGAAATATCATCATACATGATTGCCTCTAGGGCATATCTCCAACAAACCTCCTTCCCAATATTGTTTCCACTACCAATGCAGAGTCTTTTTGTATGCATGATAGTGGATTCATCTTTATTGGGATCATGATGATCGGCAAGATTTTCAAACTTTTCCTTAGCAATCTCATGAAAATCCTTTTTATCACATTCTTCCATAACTTTCCTCAATATAGAAGGATTATCAAGAGGTCCTGAACAAAGAATCTTGTTATTATTTTTAACGTTAAACATGATAACAAGTGATCCACATGAGCAAACAAAAAGGAAAAGGAAAAAGATGAATAGAAAGAGACAAATAAAAGGGAAAATATTTTTGAGTTTTTCTGAAAATGTTTCAGAAGTGGGGGAGACGAAAACGAGAAGCAAATGGCAAATAAAATAAATATAGGAGATGAGAGTTTATGATAGGTACTTGGTAGGCTTGATGTAGATCCTCCCCGACAACGGCACCACAAATTCTTCCTACTACTTCTTGAGCTTGCGTTGGTTTTTCCCTTGAAGAGGATAGGGTGATGCAGAAAAGTAGAGATAAGTATTTCCCTCAGTTAAGAACCAAGGTCTCAATCTAGTAGGAGGAGCACACAAGTGTGGGGACCCCGACTCATAAGTCGAGATCACCGAATGTACATGTATAGTGATCCCAGAGATCAACTCTCACTGAACACACAGAAGCTGAATAACAAGAGTCTTACATCCTTACATACCGTCTTACACAAATTATGACCATTATGGTCAAGTCTTATATAGATAAAGCCTCAAGGGTTGAACATCAAATAAACTCAAGTAGCGGAAGTCTTCGTAGATAAGTAGAACCCATGCCATCTGCCTTAACCCTATAGGCATTCCGACTGGGAAAACGTCCTAGTTCGCATGTTCGTCTCCAAAGAACTCTTCTTCAAATTCCTACTCTTCCGTGCCTGGCCAATTAAATAGCCAGTGGCAAGCTAATGAGTACTTTGAATGTACTCGCAAGTAACCCATGGTTTTGGAACAAGTATGACATGGCATGATATAGCACTAAATACGAAGAGTTTGCAGAAAGCTAATTTTTAAGTGCAATGTCAAGAACTACCTACCTGTAAAGCATGCATCATAAGAGTCAAGTTACCCATGTGAACAGGTTACAAATATCAACATAACCAAGTTTGGATAATCTTCAACTTAGTCAACACAACGAGTCATTTGACTTGACTCAACCAGCTCTTTCCGCACACACACACACACACACACACACACACACACACACACACACACACACACACACACACACACACGATTTCACATACATTGGACGTAGCCCAAGAGCGGTTACCCAACTGTCCTTGACCATGGAAACGGCTATATATTCGAATAGTTTTACACACTGCAGAGGTTGCACACTTTACCCACAAGATCCGGGAAGCTTTCGTGTCACCCACGATCCAACTGTTAAACACATTTGACCAATCTTGATGGGACCGAATAATGAAACTCGGTAAGACCGGTCAGTTCAAAAGTGTGAACGTTAGGAATCTCAGTGGGACCAATTGGAACAACTCGGTGGGACCGATGCGCTAGGGCTTATGGCGAACATCATCTTCGTGGCGCCGATTGCATTAACACGGTGAGAACAAAGTGAAGCAATAAGCAACACATAATCTGTCAAGCTAACTCGGTGAGACCGATTGCATAAACTCAGTGAAACCGAAGTGGATGCAACTGGTTAGGGCACTTTGGCAAGGCCATCTCGGTGTGATCGAGATCCGTATCGGTCGGACCGATTTGTTAGGGTTTCTGGCAACAGTTGTGTCAAATGAACTCGGTGGATCCGCATAAAAAGAATTGGTAGGGCCGAGTTTGGAAATAAAGTTTGGACATATTTGGATGGAGAAAGTGGGTGAGTGTTTTGGAGCAATATCACTAAGCACTTGAGCAACTAGATCATTAAGCAACACCTCATCCCCTTTTAATAGTATTGGCTTTCCTATGGACTCAATGTGATCTTGGATCACTAAAATATAAATGAAGAGTCTTGAGCTTTTGCCAATCTTTGTCCTTAGCATTTTGAAGGGGTTTCACATCCTCTTTTCCTTGTCGTGCCACAGTTGAACTTTCCTAAAATATACTAGATGAAACTATTAGTCCAACAAGAGATATGTTGACATTAATTACCAAAATCACCCAGGGAGCACTTGTGCTTTCAGTCTCCCCCTTTTTGTAATTGATGGCAACATACATCAAAGCTTTAAGTGAATGATTCGAAGATTAGTAACTAAAGATTTGGAAGAACATGTAACTTGCATGAGCTCCCCCTACATATATGCAAGCATATAATGATAGAATTTGAACATCATGAGAATGCATGACATGACAGAGTAAGTAATGAGTTACATGTATCTTGGCCATATGAACCAGAGCAGAAATGATGAGACATGAATCTTCATGTACATGGTTCTCTCTAGCAAACAATATGTGCAAAGGCAAGAGACCACCATGCACATGAGTATGATGCTAATACTTACTTTATGGTCTTTGAGCAGATTCTTGAAGAAGCAAACTTGAGAAAACAAGGTTAAATAACACAAGAAGACATCAAACAAGAGAGATGTCAAGAACCACAAGATTACCAAGACTAGGATAACCTGTAATAGGTGAGTACCACAGAGTGAGTACTTCTTTCAGATATAGACATGTCTCCAAGACTTAAAGATTTGCAATAAGTTCAAAAGGTTTTTCTCCGCTTAAACATGGATTCTCCCCCCCCTGAATATAACATTGGATAATGGGAGAAGATAGGGTGAGATAAATTCAGAGCCACAAATAAGTCAACCAGAGCAAAAATAATCCAATAAGGATATATATCTCAAAATAGATACTAACATGTCTTTTCCCTCTTCAAGACATGTGACTTCTCTCATCTTATAACATTGCATCTCTCTTCCTTTCAGAGAAGATTTTTTGTGAGGACAAGCTTTGATGTGCTCTCTCTCTCTCTCTCTCTCTCTCTCTCTCTCTCAAAGAGAGATTTCTCTCCCCCTTTGACACCGATTTCCAAGAAGGGTCATGATACCTCTCCAACGTATCTATAATTTTTTATTGTTCCATGCTGTTATATTATCATTCTTGGATGTTTTACAATCATTTTATAGTCATTTTATATCATTTTTTGGTACTAACCTATTGACATAGTGCTAAGTGCCAGTTGTTGTTTTCTGCATGTTTTTTACATTGCGGAAAATCAATATCAAACGGAGCCCAAAGACCACGAAACTTTTCGGAGAATTTTTATGGGCCAGAAGACACCTGATGGGCCAGAGCTGTACCTGGGGGTGGCCCGAGGGGGGCACAACCCACCAGGACGCGCCAGGCCTCCCTGGCGTGCCTAGGTGGGTTGTGCACACCTCGGTGGCCTCCCACACCACCTCTTTGCTCTATAAATACTCAGATATTCCAGAAACCCTAGGGGAGTCAATCAAATATTCATTTAGCCGCCGCAGAGTCCAGAACCACCAGATCCAATCTAGACACCATCTCGGATGGGGTTCACCACCTCCATTGGTGCCTCTCCGATGATGCGTGAGTAGTTCTTTGTAGACCTACGGGTCCGTAGTCAGTAGCTAGATGGCCTCATCTCTCTCTATCTCTTTTGACTACCAGTACAATGGTCTCTTGGAGATCCATATGATGTAACTCTTTTTGCGGTGTGTTTGTTGGGATCTGATGAACTTTGAGTTTATGATCAGACCTATCTTTTTATATCCATGAAGTATTTGAGTTCCTTTGATCTCTTTTATGCATGATTGCTTATAGCCTCGTATTTCTTCTCCGATATTTGGGCTTTGTCTGGCCAACTAGATCTATTTATCTTGCAATGGGAAGAGGTGCTTTGTAGTGGGTTTGATCTTATGGTGCTTGATCCCAGTGACAGAAAGGGAACCGATACATATGTATCGTTGCTACTAAGGATAAAACAGTGAGATGCATATCTAATGCCATAGATAAATGGATCTTGTCTACATCATGTCATCGTTTTTAATGCATTACTCCATTTTTCCATGAACTTAATATACTAGATGCATGCTGGATAGCGGTCGATGTGTGGAGTAATAGTAGTAGATGCAGGCAGGAGTCGGTCTACTAATCTTGGACGTCATTCCTATATAATTATCATTACTTGGATATCGAAATAATTATTTGAAGTTCTATCAATTGCCCAACAATAATTTGTTTACCCACCGTTTGCTATTTTTTTCGAGAGAAGCCTCTAGTGAAATCTACGACCCCCGGGTCTCTTCCTCATATATTTGCATTTGCGATCTACTTTTTCTTTCCATTTATTTTTCAGATTTATTAAAACAAAAATACAAAAATACCTTACTGCAATTTATCCTTATTTATTTGATTTGGCGTTTGTCGGTGTACAAAAGTAGGGGCGCTCTTTTATACCCCTTATTTGTGCACGGGCAGTCAGAGCCACACCTGCAACCACACATAACAGAGCAGAGGAGGGAAGCCAGAGAAACAAAGTTACCGAAGCAACACTAAGACAGTAGCACAAGAAGACCAAGCAAGAAGACAGGCTCTCTCCCGACAAAGACTCTTGCAGGGACGGCCAGCACGCCCCCGGCAAGAACCCTTGCCGGGGCAACTCACCCGAACGCCTCCATCGCAGCCACACTTGAGCCTAGGAGCTCCAACACCATCAACAACATTGGAACCAAGGCTCAGGAAGCACCCGCGTGATGGCATGCAGATCTTTGTGAAGATAAAGGTCTATGGCTCGCAAGATAAGAACCAGATGACAAGGCAATCACAAGGCTCCTTGCCGAGGATTCCCACGAGGCCCGGCAAGGCTCCTCGCCAAAGACATCCCAAAGCCCCGTCAAGCCTCTTGTCGAGGACACTCACGGAGGACCCAGAAAGACCCTTGCCGGGAACAGACACAGGACCACGGCAAGCCCTTGCTGCCCCGTCGTCGCCCCAGCTCAGCGGCTGACCCACTAGCCCAGGCAGGTACCCACGTGGTGGTACGTGGTTCCTGGTCCAGCTAGTCAAGCACCTGCGTGGTGGCATGCAGATCTTCGTGAAGGCCCTACCACCACGCCACCTCAGCTGCCTGCCTGCTGGCCTAGACGCCTGTCGCAACCAGACGGAGCGGCCACGGACGGGACGGGCCTTGTTTCCGTCCCCGATAAAGCAAGTGGACACCTAAGTAGCGCACTTAATGCATCTTGTCCCGTAATGGCATGAGATAAGCCTATGCACTATGCACCTTTCCACCTCCTGTGTGCCACTGTGGAAGCCCCTTCAGGCTATAAAAGGAGGCCAGCGGCATACTGGAGAAGGATTCGGATCCTTTGGAGCTGAACATGCACCGTAGCTAGTTCAAGAACTCAAGAACACTCGAATATACACCAAAGCAGGACTAGGGTATTATAAATCCTCGCGGCCCGAACCTGGGTAAACGATCCTTGTACTAACTCTTAGACCCGCTCTTTGCACAACCTCGCACCCGCCAACCATAGAAGGGATTCCAGTGATCCCATAGGTGTTGTTTTGTACCGACATCTTTGGCGCGCCAGGTAGGGGGCGAAGTTGTGAAAATCCGATCTAGCAGATAGTGTAGCAGTTCTTCACCGCCATGCCTCGCAAGAAGAAGACGATCATGGCGATCGGTTCGTCTGGAGCCGAACGGCCCGTGCCGGCGCGGGCTGGCGACGGGGTGGTCGCGGATGGAAGCCGAGGCGCGACCCGCGAACACCCGCATCGTTCCAGCAGCCGAAGCCTGGCAAGCGGCATCGTTCGTGCACGTGACGACGAGCCACACGCCACCAAGTCCAAGGGCGGAGCCGGGCCCCCCGCAGGTGATACTTCTCAAACGTATCTACTTTTCCAAACACTTTTGATATTGTTTTGACCTCATTCTTGCATGATTTGGACTAAACTAACCCGGACTGACGCTGTTTTCAGCAGAGCTGCCTGTATGGTTTATTTGTGTGCAGGAAAACGGATTTTTAAGCATCTCAGAAAAATCCACAAAAAATCACGAAAAATCCACGCACCCAAAGAAACAAAATGCCAGAAGTGGGGCCAGAGAGGGGCCAGGGGGTGCCCAGGCACCCTGTGGGCGCCCCCCCCTGGGCCGCGCCGGGGGGGCGCCTGGGTGGGCCCCACACCCCCTGGTGCCCTACTTTAGCCCGTATTTTTCCTCCCGACGCAGAAATCCCAGATCGGAAGTCCTTTCGCCGTTTTTTGTCACGGAGCCGCCGCCACCCTCTGTTCTTCTTCGGGAGGGCTAATCTGGAGGCTGATTTGGCCTCCGGAGAGGGGAGATCGTCGCCATCGTCATCATCATCACCACTCCATCATCCTTCCATGACTTCCCCCTTCATGTGTGAGTAATTCCCTTGCTGTAGGCGAAGGGGATGGTAGGGATTGGATGAGTTATATAATGTAATAGTTCGTCAGATTGTTGGGGGCATGTTGCCTATCATCTAGTATGGTGTTTATCATCTTTGCTACAACTTGTTATTCTTAATGCTTGACACTTAGGGCACGAGTGCCATGATTTCAGATCTGAACCATATGTGTTTGCATGAATATATTTGTGTTCTTGATCCTATCTATGAGTTGTATGCACCTGTTACGGTTCGGAACCGGCGATCCCAAAAGTGACAGCTTGGGACACCAAAGTGGATGGCCCGTAATTTGAGGATTACATGTATCCATTGAGTTCATTGCTTTGTTCCGGTGCTCTTTGACAGGAGCACCTTAATATCCATTAGTTCCTTTTGGCCCCGTTCGTAGCGGGATGGTAGGACAAAAGATGTTGTGCAAGTTCTTATTGCAAGCACGTACAACTACATACGGGATACATGCCTAATGTTTGATATTTGCCTAGATGATCATTACTTTTCCGTGTGCCGTGCCCCGAGTTAGAAACTATCTCATCCATGCAACGCCCAACCATCCATCACCCTAGCCTACAGTATTTTAAACCTTGCTTGTCACTAGTTGCTACTTTTGCCATTTACTACTGCTATTTACTTTTGTTGTTTACTTTTACTATTACTATCATCACTATCATATCACTGTTACCACTTATCTTTTGTTGCAAGTTAGTATATTTCAGGTGCGGTTGAATTGACAACTCAACTGTTAAAGCTTATAAATACTCTTTGGCTCCCCGTGTGTCGAATCAATAAATTGGGTTATTCTTACCCACGAAGACTATCTCGATCCCTTACGGTTGAGGGTTATCAAGTACCGTGTTCTGTCGCCGTTGCCGGGGAGCATAGCAATATTTACAAGTCTACTTGAGGTATCCTACCTGCTGCACTTTATTCACTATGGGTAAGAAAGGAGACCCCAAGGTTCCGATCTTAAGATCCACTACAAGAAGAGGTACTGCTCTGAGCACTAGTGCTACGCTTGATTCACCTTCTGTCATGAGTAAGTTCGCCTCAACACCACCACATGATGCTCCTACTGAATCTGTTACTATATTTGATACACTTGATGATGCTTCTACTACTTTTGATGATGATATTAGTTCACTTGGTTATGCTCTTGAGAAACAAATTACTGCTGCTGCTGAAAAATATGGAATTGAACTTCCTGTTACTCGCTACCCTATTGGTGAAACTTATGATTTTCCTGAATTGAGTAAACTTCAGGAGAGGCTCCTTGATGATGATTACTATATACTTGATGAAGACTTATGCAGGGAACTGACAGAGTTTGCCGGCTCTCACCCTGAAACTATTAAGAAAATATTTGAAAAACACTCTTTGAAAAACAAAACCGTTCCTAATCCTGAGTTTGCTACATCTCCAATATGCATTGATGATCCTGATTTTGATTTCTCTGTTGATCTTTCACTTATACCTATGGTTGAAGCTGACCCCTTTTATGGCAGAGAAAATGATGATGCTATTGCACACCTAACTAAACTTGGTGAGCTAGGTAGCCTGTTTACCACAGATGAGAAGATACACTAATTTTATGTGACCAAGCTTCTTCCTTTCTCGTTGAAGGAAGGTGCTAAAGCATGGTATGATTCACTCCCATGCGGTTCTATTAAGAGTCCTCAGGACTTAGCTCACTCTTTTGTTGATAAGTACTTTCCTGCTCATATGCAACATGCTGCTTTACAAAGAATTTATAATTTTAAACAGTTGCAGGATGAGTCCCTCCCTAAATCTTGGGGGAGGTACTGCAGTTTGATTCAGGCTAGACCAGGACATGGAGTTCCTAAGAATGAATTAATTGATATATTCTATGCTGGTTTAACTGATGAATCTAGGTCCTATGTGGACAGTTGTGCTGGTTGTGTTTTCAGGAAAAGAACACCGGACGACGCGGAAGATTTAATGGGCAGGATTGCCAAAAATCATGAAGATTGGTCCGTCCCTGAACCACCTCCACCAACAAAGAAGAGAGGCATGTTTGTTCTAAGACCCGAGGATATGCGAGAAGCAAAGAAGTCTATTAAAGAGAAAGGTATTAAAGCTGAAGATGTGAAGAATCTACCCCCTATTGAGAAGCTGTGTGAGCCTACCACTCACCCTCCTATGGTAGAGGTACACTCTCTTTTAGATTTCAACGCAAGTGACATCCCTCATGGTAAACCACCTGATCAATGTTTAGATGAGTTTGATAATTTTATTATGAAACAGAATCATTTTAATGAGAGGATAGAAAGTCAGTTGCATGATAATTCCCTTGCTATCAAAAAGTTGCTTGGAGTTTTAGATAGAACAGTTAATGATGTCCATTGTCTTGTGAAGCATTTTTATATGGTTCAAACTCAGCTTGATCAAATTTCTAATGTGCAAAGAGATTTGCTTGCTAACAATGCCAAACAAGATAAACTACAGGCTTTTGGGATTAAGACCCGAGGAGGAACTAGTACTCAAGATCCTCTTTATCCAGAGGGACATCTGAAGAGAATCGAGCAAGATTCTCAAATGCAGGAAGAAGAAATTGTTGTCTCTCCAAATAAGAAGAAGAAACATAAAGAGACTGACAATTCTAATGATCCTAATGCAGATGAAGAGCCAGCTATTGATCCCAACAGTGTATCTATTTCCGATGCTGAGACTGAAGACGGTGCTGAACCTGAAGGTAATGATAATGAGAAGAATGATCCGCCTGAAGTTCGAGAAGAAGAAGCACCTGACAAACGTAAGAGGTACAATAAAGAAGACTTCATCGCAAGAAAACACGGGAAGGAGAAAGAACCATGGGTACAGAAACCCATGCCCTTTCCAGGTAAGTCCATCAAATCTAAAGAAGAAGAGCATTACAATAAGTTTTGTGAATGGATTAAACCTCTTTTTCTTCAAATTCCTTTGACTGATGCTATTAAGTTACTTCCTTATTCAAAATATATGAAAGATATTGTCACTAACAAAAGAAAAATTCCTAATGATGCAATATCTACTATGCTTGCTAACTATTCTTTCAGTGGAAAGATTCCTGAGAAGCTCGGTGATCCAGGTATACCCACCATCCCTTGCTCCATAAAGAATAATTATGTCAAAACTGCTTTATGTGATCTTGGAGCGGGAGTGAGTGTTATGCCTCTCTCTCTTTACGAGAGGCTTTGTTTAGAGAAACTAATTCCTACAGATATCTCCCTTCAGATGGCTGACAAGTCAACCGCTGTTCCGATAGGTATTTGTGAGGATGTTCCAGTTGAAGTTGCTAATTGTTTAATTCTTACTGATTTTGTTGTGCTTGACATGCCCGAGGATGGGAGCATGTCCATTATTCTTGGTAGACCTTTCCTTAACACCGCAGGTGCTGTTATTGATTGCAACAAAGGGAAGGTTACCTTTCATGTGAATGATAAAGAACACACGGTATATTTTCCGAAGAAGACCGACAGGAGGCATGCCCTCAACTCTATAGAGAATATCGAGACCGTGAAAATTGGAGAATGGGTCTGTCCACTACATGTGCCTCACAAATACAAAACTACCATGGTAGGGACAATGTCCATCAAGGTAAAAGTTCAGTGATTACTTTGTAGGAGGTGATACTTTTTGCTCTATATATCGCTTGTTTGTTGGTAAGACTTGATCAACCTTACTAGTAAACGTGTTTTATATGGATAAAAAAGTTGAGCTTTCTATGTTTTCATTTATTTTTAGTATTGTCCTACTTGTTGTACCAAGTATCTATGTTTTTGAAGCTTCACAATACTACTAACTACTTCAAGTTTTCAGAGAGTTTCGCAGCTTTTTGAACTTCGAAAAAATTTCAACAGTGAAGTTTTCAGAAAAATTCCAGAAAAATTATATTAAAAATTTCCACAACGGAAGAGACCCGGAAAGTCCTGGGGCCAGCCAGGGGGGCCACCAGTGGCCCAGGCGGCCAGCTGGCGCGGCCCAGCCCCTGGCCGCGCCCACAGGGCGCCTGGGGCCCACGGGACCCCCCTCCAGGTACTTCTTCTTCCCCTCTCTCTCTCTTTTTCCAGAAACCCGAGTTCTTGCTGTTCTTGCTGTTCTTGGGGGCGATTCTTCGATCTCTCTCTACAGCCCATCATTTGAGCTGAAATTTTGAGCAAATACTCCCTGGTATGTGACTCCTCCACCCCTCCAATTAGATTTTTGATTGGTGGCCTCATTTGTGAGTATTTAGTAGTTCTTGGTGCTGTAGAGATGAGCTTGCATGCATGTGTAGAAAGTTGTTTTCCAAGTTTTGATGCAAGTTTATGCCTTGGGCAAGTGAGTTGAGTAGTTTGCCTTACCTCACTTTGTTTTAATCCTTGTTTTTGTAAATCGCAAAAAAAAATCAGAAATGAGTTTGTTAGGAAGGGCAAAAGGATGGCTTGAGAAGAGGAGGCCCGCACACTCCGATCGAGTCACTAGAGCCGCAGCTTCACCATTGACTGTTAGGGTGAGCTATAATGAAGATCATGTGCCCCTGGAGTTGTTGGAAGACACAAGTCCAGCACGTGCGATGACATTTCCATGTGATGAATTCATGGAAGCTGCGGGAATCAAGGATGAGTTTTATAATCTTTGTGCTAATGCAGGTTTGACACGACTCGTCACGAGCCGTGTTACTCAGTATCAGAAACTCACTTCCGGTTTCATTAACAGTTTTAGATATAATCCTGATTCAGGTGCTATTGAGTTTAAAATCTATAATGATCTTATCACCATGACTCTGGAAATTTTTGTGAAGTAATAGGTTTGCCGAACGTTGGGAGGACGGCAAGGATGGCCACGCAGCCCTCCGAGCTGAAACCCGTCATCAACTCTCTCTTCAGCATGGGTACGAGGGATATTCATCGGTCGAAGATCTCCAGCATCTTGTTTCCTCACCTCAGGTATTTTTCATATTATATTGCTAGAGGGGTGTTAGCTCGCGACAACACGAGCAACATTTCTGCTCCGGATATTGCTATCCTGGCAGCAGCCCTCTCAGGGAGGTCTGATTATAATATTGGTACCTTAATTGCTCGACGCCTTGCTATGAACGGTAACAAGGGGGACTTATATGGTGGCATTTATGCCACGCTTATCTTAGAGCATCTTGGAGGCACCCCACACCCTAATGATACTCATTTTACTTATTTAAGCTTTGATCTTGCTGCTATGAAAAGGCATAAGTTTGTTACCATGGGTTCTGAACTTGATAACCTTGTTTATATCTTGCGTTTCGGAACTACCGCGGAACGCGAGATCCGTCTACCTGCACCTCTTTTGTTTGATTTTTCTCGCAGGAATGGATGGTCCTTTGATGTTGTCCAATTCGATGAGTTCATGGTCCAGCATCAGTTCCATAACCCCATGGAGGGGGTTGTGCCCGACGAGGAGAGGCACGGTGAGATACCACATTTTCAGGATGAGACCGCCACCGAGTTTGGTGAAGGGTCTTCCTCTGTTTGGCGCTCAGAACCTTCCTCGTGGGAGACTCCGAGGAGTTCAGTGTACGCTCCATCATCCTTCTACGACCCCTGGTCTCACCACCATACCCCTGGAGCAGGAGGCTCCTGGGGGCAGTAGCTGCTACCAACTTAGGCCAAAAGCCTAAGCTTGGGGGAGTACGTGCCCTTCTCACTTTTTCATTGTATTATCCGTTTGATTCACTTTGATCTTTTTGAAGTTTTCGCCCGTTCTTCTTTATTTTTATCTTTGCAAAAACAACAAAAAGATTTTCTTTTTCTTTTGCTTTTTGTTCAACTTTCGAAAAACCCAAAAAGATTTCCTTTCTCTCTTTAGTTTGCTTTGTTTTCAGAGATCAGCTCGCGTCCGTGGTGGCATTTGATTATATTTCCTACGTTTGATCGTGCAAGTGACAAGCAGTAATGACGAAGATCGACTGAAAGGAAGCAACAAGGAAGACCGGTATGAACTCTTATTGTTTCTACTTTTGTACATATGCCTGTACTTATGATCTAGAGACCAGCTTATAGCGACATAGTGCTATGTTTACAATGCTATTCCAGTGGTTCATGCTTTCCTTGTGGCTAGTCTCCAATAACTAGAGTATATAATGTGTTATTGAAATGATCTACATGCATCGCACTGTTCATAGTCTGGCATACTGAGGTGGCATTTCCCTTTAGAGAATTTTTGGATTGACTTGGCACATGCTTACACATGTTTAAGACTAAAAGTCTACTTTGCCTTGATGATCTTTGAGTTTTAGAATAGTTATATCACTTTCATGCCCGATTCAATGTTGCTTTGTCGCTCTGCATGATTATGACCGTTATTGCTCTCTAGTTGGTCGCTTCCCAGTCTTTTGCTAAACTTCCACCCGTACTAAGCGGAATGACTGCTTGTGCATCTAAAACCTTTAAACCTGTTATGCCATATGAGTCCACTATACCTTCCTATACATGGTATTTACCTGCCATTCCTAACGAAGACTTTCATGTACCATCTCGAAATTAATCTAAAGCATTTCTCTTTTTGTGCCTATGTTTTAGCTCATGAGGAAGTAGTAGTTAATTCATGATCCCTTTAAGTTGGACAAGTTTCACCCCTGGATTGCATGTATAATGTGCGAACCACTAATATGAAAAGGAACTGGCATTGAGTGCGCCCGGCTCAAAAAGATAATATAACAAACGAACCCTCCTTCACGCTTTGTTCATAAGAAATCAGAAAACTTTGGCAGTGATAAACAAAGGAGATTAAGAGGATGTGATCGTCCTCATGCGGGAGCCGTTCCTCGAAACTTGTCTGGCTTAAAAGGTGATTGAGTTATCTGCTAGCATTCGTTGACGAATTATGCACCTCTCAAAAACATATTTACTTCTGTTTTTAAAACCAAGAGCTCTGGTACATGTTTAGTTTTTGTTTCCGATCACGGGTTTTCAACCTTGCCAATAAAAGCCACGGTTCGAGAGTCTCATCTTCTTTCTTCAAAGCACTGACTAGGAGAGCATAATTGTCATTCTGAGTGTAATGTGCATTGTCCCAAAGTATTACATTGTCTTCTGCATACTTGTGATATGATTTATTCTGAAATTCTTAGTTCTAGTCTCCTTTAAAACTCTGGAGGAGTCTCTGCATTTATGTTTTGCTTCACTCATGGAGGCTAGCGAGATACCACCTTAATATGCTCAAGCTATGTGCAATGTGATCTTGTTTTGATTTTCGGTAATATATTGTTTACTCTTAATTATTTGTGACTGGTCACTCAAAAGAAGGATTGCTCCTTGCATTGTTCTCATAAGTACTGTTTTAATACTTGCTGAACTCTTTTCGTAGTACATGCTTATATACATCTAATGAAGCAAAAGAGTTTGTCAAAGTTTTCTTTGTCGCGTCCAGTTCGTTGAACTGAATTGCTTGAGGACAAGCAATATGCTAAGCTTGGGGGAGTTGATACGTCTCAAACGTATCTACTTTTCCAAACACTTTTAATATTGTTTTGACCTCATTCTTGCATGATTTGGACTAAACTAACCCGGACTGACGCTGTTTTTAGCAGAGCTGCCTGTATGGTTTATTTGTGTGCAGGAAAACGGATTTCTAAGCATCTCAGAAAAATCCACGAAAAATCACGAAAAATCCACGCACCCGAAGAAACAAAATGCCAGAAGTGGGGCCAGAGGGGGGCCAGGGGGTGCCCAGGCGCTCTGTGGGCGCGCCGCCCCTAGGCCGCGCCGGGGGGCGCCTGGGTGGGCCCCACACCCCCTGGTGTCCGACTTTAGCCCGTATTTTTCCTCCCGACGCAGAAATCCCAGATCGGAAGTCCTTTCGCTATTTTTCGTCGCGAAGCCGCCGCCACCCTCTGTTCTTCTTCGGGAGGGCTAATCTGGAGGCTGATTTGGCCTCCGGAGAGGGGAGATCGTCGCCATCGTCATCATCATCACCACTCCATCATCCTTCCATGACTTCCCCCTTCATGTGTGAGTAATTCCCTTGCTGTAGGCGAAGGGGATGGTAGGGATTGGATGAGTTAGATCATGTAATAGTTCGTCAGATTGTTGGGGGCATGTTGCCTATCATCTAGTATGGTGTTTATCATCTTTGCTACAACTTGTTATTCTTAATGCTTGACACTTAGGGCCCGAGTGCCATGATTTCAGATCTGAACCATATGTGTTTGCATGAATATATTTGTGTTCTTGATCCTATCTATGAGTTGTATGCACCTGTTACAGTTCGGAACCGGCGATCCCAAAAGTGACAGCTTGGGACACCAAAGGGGATGGCCCGTAATTTGAGGATTAGATGTATCCATTGAGTTCATTGCTTTGTTCCGGTGCTCTTTGACAGGAGCACCTTAATATCCATTAGTTCCTTTTGGCCCCGTTCATAGCGGGATGGTAGGACAAAAGATGTTGTGCAAGTTCTTATTGCAAGCACGTACAACTACATACGGGATACATGCCTAATGTTTGATATTTGCCTAGATGATCATTACTTTTCCGTGTGCCGTGCCCCGAGTTAGAAACTATCTCATCCATGCAACGCCCAACCATCCATCTCCCTACCCTACAGTATTTTAAACCTTGCTTCTCACTAGTTGCTACTTTTGCCATTTACTACTGCTATTTACTTTTGTTGTTTACTTTTACTATTACTATCATCACTATCATATCACTGTTACCACTTATATTTTGTTGCAAGTTAGTATATTTCAGGTGCGGTTGAATTGACAACTCAACTGTTAAAGCTTATAAATACTCTTTGGCTCCTCGTGTGTCGAATCAATAAATTGGGTTATTCTTACCCGCGAAGACTATCTCGATCCCTTACGGTTGAGGGTTATCAGCAGGCGGCGCGGGGCCCTCCAAGAATGGCGTCGTACCGCATACGGGCGACGCATCGACTTCTAAGACGACCACGGCGGCGCCCACGGCGCGCTCCTCCCAGGTCGTGCACGATGAGCAGCATCGCCACGCTGAGGACCCCGGGCGCCGCCACGGAAAGAGCCTTGCGCATCAGTCGCAGGATGTAGAGGATCAACATGCTTGCCAAGGCGTTGGCGAAAACGGCGTGCAGCTGCAGGATCGTGATAGAGCTCCTTCTAACATGGTTAGAAGTCGCAGCACGTCACGGTCCACGCAGCTTTCACCGCCACCCACGCCAGCGGAGGCCTTAGCGCGCGCATTTGCTCCTCGACTTCCCTCCTGCTGCAGAGAAGCTCGACGAGTGGAGAGCTACCATCCGGAGCCTCGTCGCCGTCGCCAACAAAGACGAGCCACGGCCGGCGGGGCCATCGGGCTGACACTCTGTCGAGCCGCCGCATGCTAGTGGTGGAAGGGTCGGAGGCGCCGCAGCCACGGTACATTCTCCTCCTCCTCACCAGCTACCACGAGCCCCGGTCCGTCGGGATGACACTTGTGATAACATATCCATAGCATCGTCCGACCCACGAACCCACCGCGATCAGCGCCAAGTTCTTCGGGAGCGCGCCCACGAGGACGCTCGAACTACCATCGAGCGCCGACGCGAGGCACGCCACCAGCTGGATAGGCGGGCGGGGCCCACTACGAACCACCCTGCACTTGGAGGCTCTGGAGGCTTACCTTACGAGGTAGGCTGTCCAGCCTTTACCCGCGAGCTGCGGCGTTTCCAATGGCCCACCCACCGCACCTTCAAGCCTGACGTCGGCGAGAAGTACAATTCCAAGACTCACCTATCAGAGTTCCTCAACATCTCCACCATCGCGATGCAGGCTGCTGGGGCACGTGATGACAAGGTGCTTGCCAGTTATTTCCCGTTGGCACTTAAACCCAACGTCAAGTCATGGTTGATGCACTTGCGAGTAGATTCTATTTCTTCCTGGTCGGATTTGTGCCATGAGTTTGTTGGCGCCTTTACGGGAGGCCACCAGGCTCATGGCCAAGCAAGCGATTTGCATGTCATCCCCCAGAAGGAAGCTGAAAGCCTACGCAAGTACATACAAAGGTTCAGCCGAGAGCAGTACAACATCCCAGACGTTCATCCCGCTGCCATCATCAGCGCGTTCCATCAGAATGTGCGCAACATCAAGACGTGAGGAGCTGACGATGAATAAAGTCAAGGATGTGGCCGAACTCTACGTTCTGGCCGACAAATGTGCTCGGGCTGAAGAGGGAAGGAAGTACCCCAGCGAAGACGCCGGTGTGGAAACCGGTTCCTCGGACGAACACGCCGACACCGCAACAGGAAATGCAATGGCAAGCCCGTGCTTTCCGTCGAGGGATCCGACGACGCCGGCGCCGCCAAGAAAACCAAGGAAGATAACCCCGACAAGGAGATCGCCGGGTGTGTCGCCTGCTAGGCCTTGGCGGCCGCCGACAAACCAGGAAGCTCCGACAAGCAGTACTGCAAGATCCACCGCACCAAAGGTCATGACCTCCAGAACTGCCGACAAGTTGAACAACTCGCAGAGAAGAAAAAATCTGAATATGAAAGGCAGGACAATGAGAAGGGCCAGGATGGTGCTGAGGGATCCGGCAGAAATTGTGGCGGCCAGCCTGGCCGCCGCGGCAAAGATAACCAACAAGAAAGGCCCGCACGGGACCGTGACAAGAAGCAAGAAGTTGATATTCGGGATGAGGACGACGAGTCCGGCGAGCAAGAGTTCCAGAAGGCTACGGAGGTCATGTGCATCGACGGCGCTGCCTCCCTGCACACCTCTCACCGCCAGCTTAAGCAGTGGGCGCATGAGATCACAGCAGCAGAACGATCGTTTGATGCCCAGAAGCCGCTGAAATGGTCCAGCACTCCTATCATCTTTGACACCGAGGACCACCCTGATCGCACAACTACGGTCGGGTGTTTGCCATTATTTGTTTCGCCAACAATACACAACCTCAAGGTGATGAAGATGTTGGTTGATGGCGGGGCCCGTCTGAACTTGATCTCGCCCGTCATGATCAAAAGGTTTCAAATCCCTGATGGAGACCTCGAGGAGACGGCCACGTTTCAAGGGGTTAACCTAGGAAGGAGTCAGCCCAAGGGTAAAGTCACACTGCCCATGACATTCGGGGGCTAACTAAACTACAGGACGGAGAGGGTTGTTTTCGATGTTGCCGAGATCCCCTTGCCTTACAACGGGATCCTCGGTCGCCCGGCATTGGCCAAGTTCATGGCGGCATCACACTACGCCTACAACACGCTGAAGATGCCTGGGCCGATGTCCATCATCACCGTCCCCTCCGACAAGAAGGATGCGCTGATCTGTGCTGATCAGCTTTACCGGGAGGCAGTTGCAGCAATTGCCGCCAAGGCACTTGCTCGTGCCACTGAAGCCCCGGGAGGGAAGAAGACCAGTAGGACCTCTCGCACCCACTCCGGCAAGCGCTCCTCTTCGGAGTGCAGTGCTCTCGTCGGGAACACGCCAGAGAGCTCCATCGGCAAGAGCAAGAAATCCAGAGCTGCTCCACCAGAAACCAAGAAGGTGTCCGTCAAGGAGGATGGCACGGGAAGGGCTTTCACCATAAGCTCCACCCTCGACATCAAATAGGAAGACGCGCTCGTCACCTTCCTGCGGGCGAATGTCGACGTGTTTGCATGGCAAGCATCCGACATCCCCGTCGTTCCCAGGGAGGTGATTGAGCACCATCTTGCTCTCTGCCCTCATGCACGACCTGTCAAGCAGAAGGTCAGGAAGCAAGCTCTGGAGCAGCAATAGTTCATCAGAGAGGAAACCAGGAAGTTAGAGCGGCATGCTTAGTGAGAGGAGTGCTCCATCCAATGTGGTTGGCCAATCCGGTGGTGGTATGCAAGGCAAATGGGAAGTGGAGACTGTGTATTTATTACACAGACATCATTAAGGCTTGTCCAAAAGACCCTTTCCCGCTGCCGTGCATCGACCAGATTGTGGCCTCCACGGCCGGATGTGATTTGTTATCATTCCTCGACGCATACTCAGGCTACCATCAAATCTTCATGACAAGAGAAGATGAAGAGAAGACATCATTCATCACCCCATGTGGTACCCATTGTTTCATACAGATGCCTTTCGGGTTGAAGAGTGTTGGCTCAACATTCGCAAGAGCAGTCCAAATTGGTTTTGAGCCTCAGCTACATAGAAAAAATATAGAAGCCTATATGGATGATATAGTGGTCAAAACCAAGGACAAAGCAACGCTCGTACAAGATTTGGAAGAGAGGTTTGTGAATCTACGCAAGATCAACCTTAAGCTGAACCCTGAGAAGTGTGTCCTCGGCGTTCCATCCGGCAAGCTTCTCGGTTTCCTCGTGTCGCAGTGTGGAATTGAGGTGAACCCAGACAAGATCAAGGCCATCGAACAGATTGAAGCACCCAGGCGGATCAAGGATGTGCGTCGGCTTGCTGGCTGCGTTGCCGCCATGAGCAGATTCATCTCCAAATCTGCCAAGCGCTCTCTCCCCTTTTTCAAGATTTTGAAAAAGGCAGTCCCGAGTGGACTCCAGAAGCCGAAGCAACATTCCAAGATTTGAAGAAATACCTCTCATCTACGCCGATACTGGTCGCGCCTAAACCACAAGAGCCGTTGCTGTCGTCTCTAGTGGCAACAAATCAAGTGGTCAGTGCTGCGCTAGTATCCCAAAGGGAGGTCAATACGGAAGCAATAGCAACGACATAACCTGATGCCGCTGGGCCCGAAGCGACGCAACCAAATGGAGTAGTGTAGAAGAAGAAGATGATGCAGCACCCAGTTTACTTTGTCAGCTCCCTCTTACAGGGGGCTAGGTCGAGGTACTCCGGTGTGCAGAAATTGCTCTTCGGCCTCCTTATGGCCTCGAGGAAGCTGTGTCATTACTTCCAAGCACATGAAATTACCGTCGTCACCCGCCTCCCGTTGCAGCGGATATTGCATAACCCAGATGCGACTAGGAAGATTGTGGAGTGGGCCTTGGAGCGGTCGAGCTTCGGTTTGAAGTTTGAAAGCATTTCGACGATTCAGAGTAGAGTCTTGGCGGAGTTCGTTGTAGAATGGACCTCAACGCCCAACGAAGAGATCTAGAAGACTACTCTCCCCGGCAAGGATACGAGTCACGACTGGATTACATACTTTGACGGGGCTTTCTCGCTGCAAGGCGCCGGTGCTGGTGTGCTGCTCGTTACACTCACCGGAGAGCACCTCAAGTATGTGGTCCAGATGCACTTCCCCACGGAGATGTAGACGAACAACACTGCCGAGTACGAGGGACTGCTTGCTGGTCTCAGGATTACGGCAGACCTCGGAATCAAGAAGCTCATCGTCAGAGGTGATTCGCAGCTTGTCGTCAAGCAAGTAAACAAAGATTACCAGAGCCTGTTGATGGAAGCCTACGTGGATGAAGTGAGGAAGCTGGAGGAGCATTTTGACGGTATACAAGAAGAGCATGTCCCCCGAGCGGAGAACGACATCGCCGACAACTTGTCAAAATGCGCCGCCCTCAAACTACCTGTGGAACCAGGTACCTTCGTGCTTCGATTAATTCAGCCATCCGTTGAACCATTGATCGAGCAGAACAAGCGAAGGAAATCAGGCCCCGGCAAGTACCTTCCTGCTGAGCCCCCAGGGGTGGCCGGCAAAGATGTTGCCGGGGACGTTGAGCCTGCCATGGGGCGACAGACTCCGGCAGGGAATCAAGCCCTGACTATAGAGACAATCGCTACCGTGGCAGAGGAAATGCCTTTGGTCCTTGCCGTCGAGCCCCAGGCTCCGGCATGGGCACAACATACCGTCCAATTACTCCAAACCGGGGATCTTCCTGAGGAGCAGGAAGAAGCGGAGAAAGTAGCCCGTCGGTCCGCCATGTACCAGTTCGTCAATGATGTCTTGTACAGAAAAAGGTCGAACGGTGTGAAGTTGAAGTGCATTCCCTGAGAGGAAGGGTTGGGGCTGTTGGCAGAGATACATAGAGGCATATGTGGCTCCCACATAGGGTTGCGGGCCCTTGCCGGCAAGGCATTCCGGCAAGGTTTCTTCTGGCCCACTGCCCTCCAGGATGCAGTGGCACTAGTAACCAAGTGTGAAGCGTTTTTAGTTCCATTCAAAGAAGCTTCATCAACCAGCTCAAGCTCTCCAAACAATCCCTCTTTCCTGGCCATTCCTGGTCTGGGGGCTTGACATACTGGGCCCTTTTCCTCATGCTGTCGGGGGCTTTAAGTAGTTGTATGTTGCAATCGACAAGTTCACAAAGTGGCCAGAGGTGGAAGCAGTGAGAAAGGTGACAGCGCAATCAGCCGTCAAGTTCTTCAAAGGCCTGGTCTACCGATTCGGGATACCAAACAGAGTCATCACCGACAACGGCACGCATTTCACAAGCCACTCCTTCATGTAGTATATTCAAGATCTCGGCAGTAAGGTCTGTTTTTCTTCTATTGCGCATCCTCGAAGAAACGGCCAGGTGGAGAGGGCAAATGCTGAAGTACTGCGAGGCCTTTGGACAAGAACTTTATACAGACTGCAGAAGTGCGGAAGACGCTGGATTGATGAACTGCCGGCGGTTCTTTGGTCGATCAGAACGACACCAAATCGAGCCACCGGCCAGACACCTTTCTCCCTTGTTTACGGGGCAGAAGCAGTTCTCCCCACGGAATTCACATACGGGATACCCCGAGTGCTCGCTTATGATGAGTTTGAGCAAGAGCAGCTGCGCCAAGATGACGCAACGCTCCTCGAGGAGGATTGTCTTCGGGCAGCTGTGCGAGCAGCGCGCTACCAGCAGGCCTTGTACCGCTATCATAGCAGCAAGGTTCATGCCCGAAGTTTTGAGGAAGGCGACCTTGTTCTTCAGCACGTTCAGTCGGCCAAGAATTCCAACAAGTTGACGCCAAAGTGGGAAGGCCCTTATCGGGTAATACGAGTCACCAGGCCTGGTGTAGTCCGCCTAGAGACCGAAGATGGTATTCTAGTGAGTAATTCCTGGAACATCGAACATCTTCGCAAGTTTTACTTGTAAGGCGCAGTTGCCGGGCTTCCCGGCAAGCCACCCTTTTTGTACAAGCCTTGCCGGCAAGGCATGTAACCCTTCGTGCAAAGCCAGGCGCAGACCCTGAGCATAAATAAATGAAGCACTGGCGCCCTAAGTTTTAGCATGCATGCTAGGTTGAGTCTCGTTCTCTGTTGGGGTTGATAGTGCTTGACAACGGCTAACCCCTATCATAGAGGTCGAGTTTGCGTCTCTCTATTTCCTTTCCATCCCCTTGTTCGCAGGATGCGTGGACATTTCTGCTGAGCTGTTTGGAACAAAGAGAACGAACCGAGGTTGCCGGGAGCTGCACGACCAAGGGTTAGGCCACGGCAAGACATGGTTGCCGGGAGATACGAGACCAGATAAGTCTTTCATCCCCCACTCCTTACTTCTATATGAAACTTGAACGTACGAGGCTTTGTTCGCTCTTATGACATCATGCTCCCGTTTCCCCTGTGTCCAACAAGCCTTGTTTTGGACCGAGGCTCGGTAGTAGTGTGATGGGAAGAGAGAAGACAAAGGGCCTAACCCTACACTATTCCTTGATACGTCTCCAACGTATCTATAATTTTTGATTGTTCGATGCTATTATTTATGATGTTTTGGATGTTTAATGGGCTTTGTCATACACTTTTATATTATTTTTGGGACTAACCTACTAACCCAAAGGCCCAGTCTAGATTGTTGTTTTTTGCCTGTTTCAGGGTTTTACAAAAAAGGTATATCAAACGGAATCCAAACGGAATGAAACCTTCGGGAGAGATATTTTTGGAGAAAATCACGCATGGGAGACTTCAGAACCACGGAGTAGGGGCCACGTGGTGCCCACGAGGATGGGGCGCCCCCTGTCGCGTGGGTCCCACGTACAGCCCCCGGTGCCCTCCTTCCTCCTATATAAGCCTACGTACCCCAAAACCATCAGAAGAAGAGAGAAAACCCTAGTTCCACCGCCGTAACCTTCTGTTCCCGTGAGATCCCATATTGGGGCCTATTCCGGAGCTCCGTCGGAGGGGGGATCTACCACGGAGTGCTTCTACATCATCATCATCGCCTCACCATGAGTTGTGAGTAGTTTACCACAGACCTTTGGGTCCATAGCTAGTATCTAGATGGCTTCTTCTCTCTTTGGATCTCAATACAAAGTTCTCCTCCGTCTTCGAGGAGATCTATTCGATGTAATCTCTTTCTGCGGTGTATTTGTCGAGATCTGATGAATTATTGGTTTATGATCAAGATTATCTTTGAGAAATATTTGGTTCTTCTCTGAACTCTTTATGTATGACTATAATATCCTTGCAAGTGTCTTCGAATTATTGGTTTGGTTTGGCCTACTAGATCTATAGTTCTTGCAATGGGAGAAATGCTTGGCTTTGGGTTCAACCTTGCGGTGTCCTTTCCCAGTGATAGTAGGGGCAGCAAGGCATGTATTGTATTGTTGCCATCGAGGATAAAAAGATGGGGTTTATATCATATTGCTTGAGTTTATCCATCTACATCATGTCATCTTGCTTAAGGCGTTACTTTATTCTTATGAACTCAATACACTAGATGCATGCTGGATAGCGGTCGATGTGTGGAGTAATAGTAGTAGATGAAGAATCGTTTCGGTCTACTTGTCTCGGACGTGATGCCTATATATAATGATCATGCCTAGATAGTCTCATAATTATTCGCTTTTCTATCAATTTCTCGACAGTAATATGTTTACTCGCCGTAGAATATCACTATCATGAGAGAAGCCACTAGAGAACACTACGGCCCCCGGGTCTATTCTCAACATATCAATCTACATCTACTTTACTTTTTCCGCTTTTATTTTCTATTTTTATAATAAAAAATACCAAAAATATCAAACTATTATCTCTATTAGATCTCCCTTTCGTAAGTGATTGTAAAGGGATTGACAACCCCTTATCGCGTTGGCTGCGAAGTTCTTATTTGTTTGTGCAGGTGCGAGGGACTCGCGCGTGGTCTCCTACTGGATTGATACCTTGGTTCTCAAAAACTGAGGGAAATACTTACGCTACTATGCTGCATCTCCCTTTCCTCTTCGAGGGAATACAACGCAAGCTCAAGAATTAAAAAGATGAATTTCTGGCGCCGTTGCCGGGGAGGCTTACGCAAAAGTCATATACCAAGTACCTATCACAAACCCTTATCCTTCGCATTACATTTTTTGCCTCTCGTTTTCCACTCCCCCACTTCACCCTTGCCGTTTTATTTGCCCTTCTTCTGTCGTGTATTTGTCTTTTGCTTGCTTCTTGTTTGCTTGTGTGTGTTGGATTACTTGCTTGTCACTATGGCTCAGAACAATACCAAATTGTGTGACTTCTCCAATACCAACAATAATGATTTTATTAGCACTCCGATTGCTCCTATTACCGATGCTGAATCTTGTGAGATCAATGCTACTTTGTTGAATCTTGTCATGAAAGATCAATTCTCCGGCCTTCCTATTGAAGATGCCGCTACCCATCTAAACAACTTTGTTGATTTGTGTGATATGCAAAAGAAAAGGGATAAGGATAACGATATTGTTCAACTGAAGTTATTTCCGTTTTCATTTAGAGATCGTGCTAAAACTTAGTTTTCTTCTTTGCCTAGAAATAGTATTGATTCGTGGAATAAGTGCAAAGATGCTTTTATCTCTAAGTATTTCCCTCCTGCTAAGATCATCTCTCTTAGAAACGATATTATGAATTTTAAGCAACTAGATCATGAGCATGTTGCACAAGCTTGTGGGAGAATGAAATTAATGATACGTAATTGCCCTACACATGGTCTGAATCTATGGATGATTATTTAGAACTTTTATGCTGGCTTGAATTTAGCTTCTAGAAATCTTTTAGATTCGGCCGCAGGAGGCACTTTCATGGAAACTACCTTAGGAGAAGCTACCAAACTCCTAGATAATATTATGGTTAATTATTCTCAATGGCACACCGAAAGATCTACTAGTAAAAAAGTGCATGCTATTGAAGAAATTAGTGTTTTGAGTGGAAAGATGGATGAACTTATGAAATTATTTGCTGCTAAGTGTGCTTCTTCTGATCCTAGTGATATGCCTTTGTCCACTTTGATTGAAAATAACAATGAATATTTGGATGTGAATTTTGTTGGTAGGAATAATTTTGGTAACAATGCTTATAGAGGGAACTTTAATCCTAGGACTTTTCCTAGTAATTCCTCTAATAATTATGGTAATTCCTGCAACAACTCTTATGGAAAGATGCCTTGTGAATTTGAAACTAGTGTTAAGGAGTTTATGATTTCGCAAAAGAATTTTAATGCTTTGCTTGAAGAAAAAAATCTTAAGATTGATGAATTGGCTAGAAGTGTGGATAGAATTACTCTTGATGTTGATTCTTTGAAACTTAGATCAATCCCACCTAAGCATGATATCAATGAGTCTCTCAAAGCCATGAGAATTTCCATTGATGAATGCAAAGAAAGAACCGCTAGGATGCGTGCTAAAAGAGAGGATTATATTAAAGCGAGTTCATCTAGTTATCATGAAAATAAAAATGAAGATTTGAAAGTTATTGATGTGTCTCCTATTAGATCCTTGTTTTCTAGCATAAATCTTGATGAAGATAGGATTGGAGATGATTCTACTTTAAGGTGTCCCAATGATTCGCAATTTTTAGATCTTGATGCTAAAATTGTTTAAAATGGGAGTGAAGAGATTAAAACTTTGCATAGTGATGAACCCACTACTTTGGATTTCAAGGGATTCAATTATGATAATTGCTCTTTGATTGATTCTATTTCTTTGTTGCAATCTGTACTAAACTCTCTGCATGCTTATAGTCAAAATAAAGCTTTTACTAAACACATAGTTGATGCTTTGATGCAATCTTACGAAGAAAAACTTGAGTTAGAAGTTTCTATCCCTAGAAAGCTTTATGATGAGTGGGAACCTACTATCAAAATAAAAATTAAAGATCATGAATGCTTTGCTTTGTGTGATTTGGGTGCAAGTGTCTCCACTATCCCAAAAACTTTGTGTGATTTGCTAGGGTTCAATGAGCTTGATGATTGTTCTTTAAATTTGCATATTGTGGATTCCACTATTAAGAAACGTATGGGAAGGATTAATGATGTTCTTATTGTTGCCAATAGGAATTATGTGCTCGTAGATTTCATTGTTCTTGATATAGATTGCAATCCTTCATGTCCTATTATTCTCGGTAGACCTTTCCTTAGAACGATTGGTGCAATTATTGATACGAAGGAAGGAAATATTAGATTCCAATTTATGTTAAGGAAAGGCATCGAAGACTTTCCTAGAAAGAAAATCAAATTACTATATGAATCTATTATGAGAGCCACTTATGGATTGCCTTCCAAAGATGGCAATACCTAGATCTATCCATGTATCGTGCCTAGCTAGGGGCGTAAAACGATAGCACTTGTTGGGAGGCAACCCAATTTTGTTTTTTGTTTTTGCTGCTGTTAGGGAATAACTATTGCATATAGATTCTGTTTAGATGTGGGTTTGTGTTTTGTTTAGTGTTTGTGCCAAGTAGAACCTTTGGGAAGACTTGTGTGAAGTTTATGTGATCTTGCTGTGCAAAACAGAATCGTTAGCGCTCGCTAGAATGATCATCAGATTTTACTGGAGCATGCTATTTAGTTGATTCTTTTTGCAGCTGATTAATAGACAAATTACTCACGTTTACCAATTTAGTTTTAATTTTTTGGAGTTACAGAAGTATGTGAAACCTGCAGATTACTACAGACTGTTATGTTTTTGACAGATTCTGTTTTTCGTGTGTTGTTTGCTTATTTCAATGCTTCTATGAGTAATATTGGGAAGTATGAACCATAGAGAAGTTGGAATATAGTAGGTTTAACACCAATATAAACAAATAATGAATTCATTGCAGTACCTTTGAGTAGTGTTTTGCTTTCTTAGACTAACGGAGCTTACGAGATTTTTGTCTAGGTTTTGTGTTGTGAAGTTTTCAAGTTTTCAGTATTGCTTTGATGGACTATGGAACAAAGAGTAGCAAGGGCCTAAGCTTGGGGATGACCATGGCACCCCAAGTAAAATTCAAGGACAACCAAAAGCCTAAGCTTGGGGATGCCCCAGGAAGGCATCCCCTCTTTCATCTTCATCCATCGGTAACCATACTCGGAGCTATATTTTTATTCACCACATGATATGTGTTTTGCTTGGAGCGTCTTGTATAATTTGAGTCTTTGCTTGTTATTTTTCCACAATTATCCTTGCTGGACACACCTATTTGAGAGAGTTAAATATGGCCTAGGAATTGTTAGAACACTCTATGTGCTTCACTTATATCTTTTGAGTTGAATAGTTTTTGCTCTAGTGCTTCACTTATATCTTTTAGAGCACGGTGGTGATTATATTTTGAAGAAATTGTTGAACTCTCATGCTTCACTTATATCTATTTGAGAGTCTATTAAAATAGCATGGTAATGTGTTTAGGCTATAAAACTAGTCTTCACATGATAGACATCCAATATCAATGTAGTACAAACTTTCACACTAAGTGCATTGAATATGATGAGAAGTTGGATGCTTGATAAATGTTTTGAGATATGTGGATAGTGATATTAGAGTCATCCTAGTGGAGTTATTATGAAATTGAGAAATGCTTGTGTTAAGGTTAGTGATTCCCGTAGCATGCACGTATGGTGAACCGCTATGTGACGAAGTTAGAGCATGAGGTATTTGTAAAGTGTCAACCTTTGTGTGGAGGTCGGGGGCGCGCGATGGTTAACTCCTACCAACCTCCCCCCTAGGAACATGCGTTGATTGCTTTGTTTTGATGACTCGTAGATTTTTCAGCAAGTATATGAGTTATTATGACTAATGTTGAGTCCATGGATTATACACACTCTCACCCTTCCACCATTGCTAGCCTCTCTTGTACCGCGCAACTTTCGCCGGTACCATACAACCACTATATATCCTTCCTCAAAACAGCCACCATATATATTCCTCAAAACAGCCACCATACCTACCTATCATGGCATTTCCATAGCCATTCCGAGATATATTGCCATGCAACTTTCCATCGTTTCGTTTATATGACACGCATCATATTGTCATAGTGCCATGCATGATCATGTAGTTGACATCGTAGTTGTGGCAAAGCCACCATGCATAATTTTTTATATTTGTCACTCTTGATTCTTTGCACATACCGGTACACCGCCGGAGGCATTCATGTAGAGTCATACTTGTTCTAGTATCGAGTTGTAATATCGACTTGTAATTCAATGAAAGTGTGATGATCATCCTTATTTGAGCATTGTCCCATGTGAGGAAAGGCTAAATCAATAAAGCCCCTCCACAAAAAAAAGAAAAAAAGGGGAAAGGCCAAAGAAAAAAAGAAAGGCCCAAAAAAAAGAATAAAGAATAGAAAAAGGGACAATTGCTACTATCTTTTTCCACACTTGTGCTCCAAAGTAGCACCATGTTATTCATGATAGAGAGTCTCATGTTTAGTCACTTTCATATACTAGTGGGAATTTTCATTATAGAACTTGGCTTGTATATTCCAACGATGGGCTTCCTCAAATGCCCTAGGTCTTCGTGAGCAAGCAAGTTGGATGCACACCCAGTAGTTTCTTTTGTTGAGCTTTCATACATATTTAGCTCTAGTGCATCCGTTGCATGGCAATCCCTACTCACTCACATTGATATCTATTGATGGGCATATCCATAGCCCGTTGATATGCCTAGTCGATGTGAGACTATCTCCCTCCTTTTTATCTTCTCCACAAACACCTCTCTATTCCACCCATAGTGCTATGTCCATGGCTCACGCTCATGTATTGCGTGGAAGTTGAAAGGTTTGAAAGAATAGAGTATGAAAACAAGTGCTTGGCTGAAATCGGGGTTGTGCATGATATGAATATTTTGTGTGGTGAAGAGGGAGCATAGCCAGACTATATGATTTTGTACGGATAACTTTCTTTAGCCATAGTATTTTGAGAAGACATGATTGCTTTGTTAGTATGCTTGAAGTATTACTATTTCTTATGTCAATATAGACTTTTGTCTTGAATCTTTAAGATCTGAACATTCATGCCACAATTAAGAGAATTACATTGAAAAACTATGTTGGTTAGCATTCCACATCAAAAATTCTATTTTTATCATTTACCTACTCGAGGACGAGCTGTAATTAAGCTTGGGGATGCTTGATATGTCTCCAACATATCTATAATTTTTTATTGTTCCATGCTATTATTTATGATGTTTTGGATGCTTAATGGGCTTTGTCATACACTTCTATATTATTTTTGGGACTAACCTACTAACCCAGAGGCCCAGTCCAGATTGCTGTTTTTTGCCTGTTTCAGGGTTTTATAGAAAAGGTATATCAAACGGAGTCCAAACGGAATGAAATCTTTGGGAGAGATATTTTTGGAGAAAATCACGCACGGGAGACTTGAGAACCACAGAGTAGGGGCCACATGGTGCCCATGAGGGTGGGGGCGCGCCCCCCCTAGGGCGCCCCCCTACCTCGTGGGTCCCACGTACGGCCCCCGGTGCCCTCCTTCCTCCAATATAAGCCTACGTACCCCGAAACCATCAGAAGAAGAGAGAAAACCCTAGTTCCACCGCCGTAACCTTCTATTCCCGTGAGATCCCATCTTGGGGCATGTTCCGGAGCTCCGCCGGAGGGGGGGAGCTACCACGGAGTGCTTCTACATCATCATCATCGCCTCACCATGAGTTGTGAGTAGTTTACCACAGACCTTCGGGTCCATAGCTAGTATCTAGATGGCTTCTTCTCTCTCTGGATCTCAATACAAAGTTCTCCTCGGTCTCCGAGGAGATCTATTCGATGTAATCTCTTTTTGAGGTGTGTTTTTCGAGATCCGATGAATTGTGGGTTTATGATCAAGATTATCTATGAGAAATATTTGGTTCTTCTCTGAACTCTTTATGTATAACTATAATATCCTTGCAAGTCTCTTCGAATTATTGGTTTGGTTTGGCCTACTAGATCTATAGTTCTTTCAATGGGAGAAGTGCTTGGCTTTGGGTTCAATCTTGCGGTGTCGTTTCCCAGTGACAGTAGGGGCAGCAAGGCACTCATTGTATTGTTGCCATCGAGGATAAAAAGATGGTGTTTATATCATATTGCTTGAGTTTATCCCTCTACATCATGTCATCTTGCTTAAGGCATTACTCTGTTCTTATGAACTCAATACACTAGATGCATGCTGGATAGCGGTCAATGTGGGGAGTAATAGTAGTAGATGCAGAATCGTTTCGGTCTACTTCTCTCGGACGTGATGCCTATATATAATTATCATGCCTAGATAGTCTCATAATTATTTGCTTTTCTATCAATTGCTCGACAGTAATTTGTTTACCCGCCGTAGAATATCTCTATCATGAGAGAAGCCACTAGAGAACACTATGGCCCCCGGTCTATTCTCGACATATCAATCTACATCTACTTTACTTTTTCCGCTTTTACTTTCTATTTTTATAATCAAAAATACCAAAAATATCAACTATCATCTCTATCAGATCTCACTTTCGTAAGTGACTGTAAAGGGATTGACAACCCCTTATCGCTTTGGATGCGAAGTTCTTATTCGTTTGTGCAGGTGCGAGGGACTCGCGCGTGGTCTCCTACTGGATTGATGCCTTGGTTCTCAAAAACTGAGGGAAATAATTACGCTACTGTGCTGCATCTCCCTTTCCTCTTCGAGGGAATACAACACAAGCTCAAGAAGTAGCACTCCTACTTCCGCCAAGGGCGTGAATACGGCCGAGCTATGGAGCCGGGGTGGGGCGGGACGGCAAGGCTTGTTGCCGGGGCACGATGTTAGTCTTGAGATAACAAGGATCTGTTCCTTGGTGTGGCTCTTACTCGCGCACAAAGAAACCCGGCAAACACCCTTCTCTCTATTAATACGTTGTAAACAAGTACAATTCGTATGAAATGCATACATGAGCAAGGGGGTTACAAGATTTAATCTATTACAAAGGCATGTAGGCTTAAAAACTAAAAAGAGATAAGATGCCCGTAATCCCTTTCTTGTCCCTCTCCTGAGGAAATGGAACAGATGGCGAAGGGCAAAAGGAGCGCCTAGGCAAAGCGCGAGTAGCAGAAAGCACCAAGAGAACATCCCGGTGGCCGTCCCGAAGGAGGCTGACGATGATAGCACCGGGAGAAGAGCCGAAAGATGGGGCAGCGTACCGGCAATGCATGAGTTGATGCCCGCGTACTCCAACATGACCACCGCCGCCCACCTTCGCCGTCTTTTCCGGCCCCCCAACGCCAGCCGCCCAAGGAGGCGACCCTGAGAAGTTCAAGGGGATGGCGGTGCAGATGATGGTGCTACCGGCATCACCCAGGGACGGCATATCCGCCGCCTAGTCGGACCTGTCATCCTCCCACCTGCTGCCCTCGTCGTCGCTGTCGCTGTCCTCCCCATAGCTCTCGCTCGAGGAGGAGTTTTCATCGTCGGTCGAGCTCTCTGCACAGCACCCTAGCCTGTGTCCCGAGCGCCCGAAGACATTGACGGAGAGTAGATCGCTCTCCACTAACCTGATGCAGAGGACGTGCCCCTTCATCAAGCAGTGGGCACGTGCGAAGGTCTTCCACCCCCGGCGGAGGAGCATCACATGAAGAGCGGGAAACTGGGTGTTCACCCACACGGCGCCATGGCAACACCCCTCCATGTGAAGCCTCAACCTAGATGGCTGGTCGACCTCCAATACCCTCGCGAACACTTTCGGAAGACGGAGGCAACTGTGCGGCAGCTCACGCAATTGCAAGATGAACTCCAGCGTCGTGTCCCTGACATGGCCGCGTCGGGAGGCAGGAGGAGACGACAGAGGAGATGGGGACGGAGATGATGACGGCGCGAGTGTCCCCTGGCCTCGTCCGCCTCTGCCTCGACCGCCTCGCCGACCACGACCCCGGTCGATGCCTCTACCTCCCGTGTGACCCTCGCCCTGGGCATTCGGCTCTTCTTTGACAGTCGTCGCCCTTTGACGGGAGGACAACCTGGTCGCCTCCGCAGAGGCTCGGCCACGACCAAGTCTTCTCGGCATATCTTGTGGAGGAAAGGGATTGAACTGGAAGAGGATGAGTGGAGGGTTAAGAGGCACCGTACCTCTCCCCCCTCTTTATAGAAGGGCGACCGCCCAAATCAACCAGTCGAAACGCCAGAGGCACAAGAAAATAAGACCGACCCGCTGCTCCAATCTGCGGCGCCCGGCCCCCTGCCCCAGCCTTAAATCCCGCACCCTCTGCGTTCGCCGCCTGCCCTCCTCGATGCATGAGGGGCACATGACGAACAGATCGGGGTTTCAGGTGGCACGTGGTATGACCGTTTTTCGCACCCCGTGATCGTGGGGCGACCCAAGTCTGCCTAGTGAATGGGCCGCGCCCCCGCAATTTCCTCTATTTTTTATGGGGGGGGGGACGTGAACCGTCTGTTTACTATTGGTAACCGCAAGGTGACGCAAGCATGCTGCAATCATCCCACGCACGACCCCCACGTCAGCGTAGATCATGGGGGAGCGCAACCATAGAAGGAGTTACTACGGTAAAAAGGATCCAACCCCACTGCCCGCGCACCGTTCTGGGCCTCGCCCAACAACGCGTTGCGCTTATGTATGGACCAGGCCCGGGGGCTCCTGTCGGTGTACAAAAGTAGGGGCGCTCTTTTATACCCCTTATTTGTGCACGGGCAGTCAGAGCCACGCCTGCAACCACACATAACAAAGTAGAGGAGGGAAGCCAAAGACACAAAGTTACCGGAGCAACGCCAAGACAGTGGCACAAGAAGACCAAGCAAGAAGACAGGCTCTCCCCCGACAAAGACTCTTGCCGGGACGGCCTACACGCCCCCGGCAAGAAACCTTGCTGGGGAAACTCACCCAAACGCCTCCATCGCAGCCACCCTTGAGCCTAGGAGCTCCAACACGATCAACAACATTGGAACCAAGGCTCGGGAAGCTCCCACATGATGGCATGTAGATCTTTGTGAAGACAAAGGTCTACGGCTCGCAATATAAGAACCAGACGACAAGGCAATCACAAGGCTCCTTGCCGACGATGCCCACGAGGCCCCGACAAGGCTCCTCACCAAAAACACCCAAAGCCCCAGCAAGCCTCTTGCCGAGGACACTCACGGAGGCCCCAGCAAGACCCTTGCCGGGAACAGACACAGGACCACGGCAAGCCCTTGCCGCCCCGTCGTCGCCCCAGCTCAGCGACTGACCCACTAGCCCAGGCAGGTACCCACGTGGCGGTGCGTGGTTACTGGTCCAACTAGTCAAGCACCTGCGTGGTGGCATGCGGATCTTCGTGAAGGCCCTACCACCACGCTACCTCAGCTGCCTTCCCCGCTGGCCTGGACGCGCATCGCAACAAGACGGAGCGGCCACGGACGGGACAGGCCTCGTTTCCGTCCCCGATAAAGCAAGTGGACACCTAAGTAGCGCATTTAATGCATCTTGTCCTGTAATGGCATGAGATAAGCATGTGCACTGTGCACCTTTCCACCTCCTGTGTGCCACTATGGCAGCCCCTTCAGGCTATAAAAGGAGGCCCGCGGCATACTGGAGAAGGATTCGGATCCTTTGGAGCTGAACATGCACCGTAGCTAGTTCAAGAACTCAAGAACACTCGAATATAAACCAACGCGGGACTAGGGTATTACGCATCCCCGCGGCCCGAACTCGGGTAAACGATCCTTGTACTGACCCTTAGACCCGCTCTTTGCACAACCTTGCGCCCGCCAACCATAGAAGGGATTTCAGTGATCCCATAGGTGTCGTTTCATACCGACAGCGTTCGATCTATCAATCTACTACAAATTCCTCACGTCCGTTTTGCCTATCTTGAGGCGTCGTACCCCGAAAGGGATTGACAACCCCTTTAACACGCCGAGTTGCGAGAAGTTGTTGTTTGTGTGCAGGTGCTGTTTACGTTGTGTTGCTTGGTTCTCCTACTGGTTCGATAACCTTGGTTTCACATCTGAGGGAAATACCTACCGCCGCTATCTTGCATCATCCCTTCCTCTTTGGGGAAATACCAATGTAGCTTTAAGCGACATCAAAAGGAATTTCTACCACCGTTGCCGGGGAGCACCTTCAACATATACCAGGTTCCTAATCACAAATCTCATCTCCTCGCGATTACATTATTTGCCATTTGCCTCTCGTTTTCATCTCCCCCACTTCACAAACATTTGCCATTTTTATTCGCCATCTTTTCCATTTGCCGTTTTTCCGGTTGGATCTATCGCCACTTGTGTTCCTGTTTACAATTGCTCAAAAATGACGCAAGAGAACACTAAGTTGTGTGATTTTTCCAATACCCACAACAATGATTTTATTGGCACTCCGATTGCTCCTCCCGCCACTAGTGCGGAGACTTGTGATATTAATACTGCTTTGTTAAATCTTATCATGAAAGATCAATTTTCCGGCACTCCTAATGAGGATGCAGCATCCCATCTCAATACCTTCGTGGAATTATGCGATATGCAAAAGAAAAGAGATGTGGAGAATGATATTGTGAAATTGAAATTGTTTCCATTTTCTTTGCGAGATCATGCAAAATTTTGGTTTTCTTCTTTACCTCGCAATGGCATTGATTATTGGAACAAATGCAAAGATGATTTTATCACTAAATATTTTCTGCCCACAAAAATTATATCCCTTACAAACCAGATCATGAATTTCAAGCAACTTGATCATGAGCATGTTGCACAATTTTGGGAAAGGATGAAAATGATGCTAAGGAATTGCCCAACTCATGGGTTAAATCTTTGGATGATCATACAATTTTTTTATGCGGGATTCAATTTTGTTTCTCGAAATCTTTTGGATTCCGCCACTGGTGGCACATTTATGGAAATAACATTGGGTGAAGCCCCCAAATTGCTTGATAATATTATGACGAATTATTCGCATTGGCATACCAAAAGGGCGCCGACAAGCAAAAAGATTAATGCGGTTGAGATTGATTCTTTGAATGAAAAAGTTGATGCTCTTATGAAAATGGTTGCTAGTAAAAATGCTCCTATTGATCCTAATGATATGCCTTTGTCTACCTTGATTGAGCAAACTAGCGATGCAATAGATGTGAACTTTATCTCTAGAAATAATTTTAACAACAATGCTTATAGAGGTAATTTTAATCCTAGGCCTTTTCCTAGCAATTCCTCTAATAATTATGGTAATTCCTATGGAAATCAATCTTACAATAATAATAGGAATACCTCGGATCTAGAGAATAATATTAAAGAATTTATCAATACTCATAAATTTTTCAATTCTTCCATAGAAGAAAATTTGAATAAGATTGATGATATGTCTAGGAGTATTGATAGGATTTCTCATGATGTAGAAAATCTCAAGTTGAAAATTTTGTGCCTAAAGTTGAAGAATCAATTAAAGCTCTTTATATTTCTATGGATGAAAGTAAGAAAAGAACCGACATGCATAGAGCTAAACGGGAATTTTTAGAAAAGGCGTTTTCTAGTGATTGCTTTCATGAAAATGATGAAGACATTAAAATGATTGGTGTTTCTTCCATTGATTCTTTGTGTAGTAAAGTTCAACTTAATGATAAAGGGATTGAAGAAGAGTCAACTTTAGGTAGAAGGCGTCCCAATATTTCGGAGGGTGAAAATCTTGTTGAGAAAATTGATAAAAGTGGGTTTGGAGAGGTCAAGACTTTAGCTAGCGATGTGTCCACAATCTTGGATTACAAAGACTTTAATTATGATAGTAGTTCCTTGATTGATTGTATTTCTTTGTTGCAATCCATGATTAATTCACCCTTTCCTATGGACAAAATAAAGCTTTTACTAAACATATTGTTGATGCTATGATAAAAGCTTTAGATGATAAGTTGGAATTAGAGATATCAATTCCTAGAAAGTTGCATGATGAATGAGAACCTACCATCAAAAACAAAATTAAAAATTATGAGTGTTTTGCTTTGTATGATTTGGGTGCTAGTGTTTCCACTATTCCGAAATATCTTTGCGATGTTCTTGGTCTTACCAATATTGAAAATTGCTCTCTTAATTTGCATTTGGATGATTCCACTATTAAAAAGCCTTTGGGAAGGATCAATGATGTTCTTATTCTTGCAAATAGGAACTATGTACCCATATACTTCATTGTTCTTGATATCGATTGCAATCCGTCTTGCCCTATTATACTTGGTAGACCGTTTTTGCGCAATATTGGCACAGTGATTGACATGAAAGAAGGGAATATTAAATACCAATTTCCCTTGATAAAGGGCATGGTACAATTACCTAGAACCAAGATCAAATTGCCTTATGAATCTATAATGAGGGCATCTTATGGAATATGCAACAAGGATGACAATACTTGAAATCTTGGTATTATGCCTAGCTAAGGGCGTGAAACGATAGCGCTTGTCGGGAGGCAACCCAACTTGTATCTTTTTGCTTTTTGATTTCCTTGCTGTTTTCAATAAAAAACATTAATATCTTTGTTGAGATGTATTTTTGTGGTTTAAATAAAGGTTTGTGCCAAGCAAAGCCTTAGGAACACGTTGGGTGTTAGTAAATTTGATCTTCCTGAAAAAACAGAAACTTTTGCGCTTACGAGAAAAATTCTCACTTTTAACAGAAAAGTTCTATTTATTTGATTATTTTTGCAGAAGATTAATACACAAATTTCCCACGTGACCCTATTTTTTACGATTTTTAGACTTCCAGAAGTATTCGAAACTTCCAGATTACTACAGATTGTTCTTTTTTTGACAGATTCTGTTTTCTTTGTGTTGTGTGCTTATTTTGATGGCTCTATGGTTTTCTTTGATGAGTTTTTGCCATAGAAAAGTTGGAATACAGTAGATATAATACGAAAACAAAATAAGAATTGGTTTGATACAGTACTTATAGTAGTGATTTGCTTTCTTATACTAACGAATCTCACGAAGGTTTTGTTGAGTTTTGTGTGATTGAAGTTTTCAAGTTTTGGGTTATCTTACGATGGATGAAGGATGGATGGAAGAGCCTAAGCTTGGGGATGCCCCGGCATCCCAAGCTATTATCTAAAAATGAGCAACCAACTAAGCTTGGGGATGCCCCCGAGTGGCATCCTTGCTTTCTTCCAAATACTATCGGTATTTCACTCGAAACTATATTTGTATTCATCACATGATATGTGTTTTGCTTGGAGCGTCTTGTATTATATGAGTCCCTGCTTGTTTTATTTTGCTTTTTAAGTCATCAATCCTTGTTGTACGCACTTATTTGAGAGAGCCGAAATGATGCCATGACTTGTTAGAATAGCTCTCTATGCTTCACTTAAATTTTTATGAGCTAAGGACTTGCTCTAGTGCTTCACTTATATCTTTTTGAGCACGGTGTGCTTAGTATTCATGAAGAAATACTCTCTTGCTTCACTTAGATTTATTTGAGAGTTAGTAAAATTTTAAAATAAATTCGCTCTTGCTTCACTTATATTATTTTGAGAGAAAGAAATAAAAAATATGCTCATGATCTTCACTTATATTTGTTTGAGCTTATCACAAGCAACACATGAAAATTAGTCCCAAAATGATAGATATCCAAGAAGGATATAATAAAAACTTTCATGAAGATCATTGGACAAAATAAACTTAATTCCTTGTAATTCTTTTGAGACATGATGATATGATATGTGAGTCATGTTAATGAGTAAGTATGCTTTAGTAAGAATATTAGTGTTAAAGTTTGTATTCCCTATGCAAGCACGAAAGTCAATAATTATGCAATGAAATTATATCTTACTTGTGGTGCATTATTCAGTGTTATTTATGCTCAATGTTTGCTTACGAGATTATTCATTTCATGGTTGGTCGCTTCCCAGTCTTTTGCTAGCCTTCATTTTGCACTAAGTATGATCTCTACTTGTGCATTCAAAATCCTTTATCCCGGTTTTGCCACATGGGTCCACCATACATACCTATATGCGGTATTCCCTTGCCGTTCTAAGAAAATTTGTATGTGCCATCTCAAATTTTCAAAATAAATCTCCCTTTTGTGTGCCCGTACCGCTCGCGATGTGGTGAGGGGTGGCCAATATTTTCCATGCTAGATGTGTTATTCTCACGATGAGTGTTTATTCACTTGTCATTGCACGAGAGTAAGGCAAAGGTATTAGGGATGCCCAGTCCTGAAATGAAAAACAAATTTACTTTATGTTGTCAAATAATAAATTCCTTGGAAAGTGTTGGTATGGAAGGCAACCGTGGATTCGGCTTGCCATGGCTTGTGAAAGTTTGGTGGAAAAGGAATAACCGTTATTTTCTGTTTGGGAACCGCCAATGATATATCTAGCATGGAAAGTGTTGGGAACCTCAAGTCGTTCTCGTTGGTGGGAAAATTATACCTCCCAAAGAAATTTATCTCTCAATTTAAGATTTGAGCTCTGGCACCTCTACAAATCCCTACTTCCCTCTATGAAGGGCCTTTCATTTACTTATGCAATTTTTATTTTTGAATTTTAGTCTCTATCTTCTCTTACAAGCACCAACTAGGAAACACTATGATCGTACTTGATCATTGGGTGTAACTAATATGCGATTGTGTTTCATGAATGGATAAATGGTTGAGCATGATGGGTTAGGGATAACTTATTTTAGCATTGATATTTTGAAAGACACGATTGCTTATTGATATGCTTGAGTATCTAAATTATTATGTCAAAACTAGACTATTACTTTGAACCATATAAAAGTCCCAATGTCCATGCTATAAAGAAAAGAATATGATATGACATGATAGGCAGCATTCCACATCAAAAATTCTATTTTTATCACTTACCTACTCGAGGACGAGCAGGAGTTAAGCTTGGGGACGCTGATACGTCTTCAACGTATCTATAATTTTTTTATTGTTCCATGTTGTTATATTATCATTCTCGGATGTTTTACAATCATTTTATAGTCATTTTATACCATTTTTTGGTACTAACCTATTGACAAACTGCCAAGTGCCAGTTCTTGTTTTGTGCATGTTTTTTATATCACAGGAAATCAATATCAAACGGAGCCCAAACACCGCGAAACTTTTCAGAGAATTTTTATGGGCCAAAAGACACCTGATGGGCCAGAGTTGCACCTGGGGGGTGCCCTGAGGGGGTCACAACCTACCAGAACCCGCACCGCCTCTTTGCTCTATAAATACTCAGATATTCCAGAAACCCTAGGGAAGTCAACGAAATATTTATTCAGCCACCACAGAGTCTATAACCACCTGATCCAATCTAGACACCATCTCGGATGGGGTTCACCACCTCCATTGGTGCCTCTCCGATGATGCGTGAGTAGTTCTTTGTAGACCTATGGGTCCGTAGTCCGTAGCTAGATGGCTTCCTCTCTCTCTTTTGATTATCAATACAATGGTCTGTTGGAGATCCACATGATGTAACTCTTTTTGCGGTGTGTTTGTTAAGATCCGATGAACTTTGAGTTTATGATCAGATCTATCTTTTTATATCCATGAAAGCATTTGAGTTTCTTTGATCTCTTTTCTGCATGATTGCTTATAGCCTCATATTTCTTCTCTGATATTTGGGTTTTGTCTGGCCAACTTGATCTATTTATCTTGAAGTGGGAAGAGGTGCTTTGTAGTGGGTTCGATCTTACGGTGCTTGATCCCAGTAATAGAAAGGGAACCGACATGTATGCATCGTTGCTACTAAGGAAAAAACGACGAGATCCATATCTAACGTCATAGATAAACGGATCTTGTCTACATCATGTCATTGTTGTTAATGCATTACTCCATTTTTCACTTAATACACTAGATGCATGCTGGATAGTGGTCGATGTGTGGAGTGATAGTACTAGATGCAGGGAGGAGTCGGTCTACTAATCTTGGACGTGATGCCTATATAATGATCATTGCCTGGATATCGTCATAATTATTTGAAGTTCTATCAATTGCCCAATAGTAATCTGTTTACCCACCGTTTGCTATTTTTCTCAAGAGAAGCCACTAGTGAAATCTACGGCCCCCGGGTCTATTCCTCATATATTTGCCTTTGCGATCTACTTTTTCTTTGCATTTATTTTCAAATCTATTAAACCAAAAATACAAAAATACTTTGCTGCAATTTATCCTTACTTATTTTATTTGGCGTTCGGTCTATCAATCTACTACAAATTCCTCACGTCCGTTTTGCCTATCTTGAGGCGTCGTACCCCGAAAGGGATTGACAACCCCTTTAACACGTCGGGTTGCGAGAAGTTTTTATTTGTGTGTAGGTGATGTTGACGTTGTGTTGCTTGGTTCTCCTACTGGTTCAATTACCTTGGTTTCACATCTGAGGGAAATACCTACCGCCGTTGTGCTGCATCATCCCTTCCTGTTTGGGGAAATACCGACGTAGTTTTAAGCGACATCAGGTCCTTCAGGGATATGAGTGAGGCGAGAATGGTCTTGGAGAGACACAAACAAGGAAGAATGCAGCTCAAGATGCAGACAGAGGAAAAGAATCACTGAGCGGAGCTGAAGAAAATGTCCAATAGAAGATGATAAAAGTTTTCTTAGCAGTGAAATCGGTGGCGCCGATTCATATCAGTCAGTGACACCGAGATGAGGCAGCCATAGACAAAGCATATAGGAGAGACCGAGTAAGTTTGTTTCAATAACATCGATGAATTCTTTACAAGTAAAACTTATGATTCTGTCTTGCTGATGGGCTTGGATCGGTGAAATCGAGTTCAATGCAGAGAAAAATGTGTCAACTCAGCTTACTTTGCAAATGAAATCTCACAAGGATTTTCAAGGAATTTGCATAAGGATTTGCAATGAATTTGGTGGATATGTCAAATCAGAAAATAATAGAAACAAAGAGAATCTTGATGAAGTTTTTTATTTTAAATAGAAGGGAAACACAATAGTAAGAAGAAATGCAAAGAAAAAGAAAAACAAGAGATAGAAACACTAGAGAACTTCATCTAGAGATGGTCGGCGACATAGTCACCTATGTTAGAGCATATTGACTTAGGAGTCATGTGAAAACACTTTATCATAGGTCATACTCATCATTTCAGCTCAAAATGGGGTTGCCATTTTTCATTTAAGAGTCTTTATGTATTCACATCTTGTGTAGTTGCTTTAACTCATGACTTGGGTTAAAGCTTCTCTAAGATGGAATGACACACCTTGGGTTGGTGTTGAACTTGATCATGTAGTTGAACTTGTTGTGAATGCTCAATGTTGATGTAGTCCATCAAGAGTTGGAGCATACATTGGAGTTGAAGTTCATCTTCCTACATTGGTTAGTTTGGCAAGTAATATCACTTGTGTATCCAAATTGACAAGAGTGAAATTCATCATAAAAATATTGTCAAAGTATATGTTGAGTGGTTTCATGCTTCCTTGATTTTGACAACAAAAGCGTAGATACTTAGTAATGTAGAGATTTCTCAAGATGTGAGTGATATGCAATCCCATAGATTGAGGCTCATCCAAGTACCTATAAGGGTTAGATAACATGCAAGTGTGCAAATATATGTCCAAGATATATGATCATCATAATAAGAGAAATATCAAGGATTAGTCACAAAGGCTCATGCCTTGCATGTATCCAAATGGAATCTCTATTCCAAGTTCGAGGCATCAATGATATTCAATACACCTCTCAAGCGACAAAATATCTTTTCATCAAGCGGTTTAGTGAAGATATCCACCAATTGCTTATCAGTACGTACATGCTTAAGATCAATATCTCGTTTAGCACCATGGTCACTAATGAAATGATGACAAACTTCAATATGCTTAGTTATAGAATGTTGTGCAGGATTGTGATCAATCTTAATAGCACTTTCATTGTCAAAAGCAATGGAACATGTTTCACATATATCCCATAATCTTTAAGAGTTTGGGTCATCCTAAGTAATTGAGCACAACATGATCCGGCGGCAATGTATTCCGCTTCGGGCGTGGATAAGGATACTGAGTTTTGTTTCTTGGAGGACCAAGACACAAGGGATCTACCAAGAAATTGACAAGTACCCGAAGTAGACTTTCTATCAACCTTGTCACCGGCATAGTCCGAGTTGGAATAGCCAACAAGATCAAAAGATGATCTCTTAGGATACCAGATGCCAAAGTTTGGTGTACGAATTAAGTATATCACTATCCTTTTCACGGCCTAAGAGCATCTCCAACAACCGCCCCAAAAGACGCGCGCGCGGTAAACTACAATTTTACAGCGCGCGGGACGTTTTCGCGCGTTCCAGCGGCGGTGGGAAACTAGCGCGCGCTAGAAAAGGTTGCGCGCACGCGGGAGATAGCGGGCGGGCGCGCGTTAGATTTGGCGCATCGCTTCTGGCGTGCCTATGAATCGCGGCGCTCGCCACGTGGCTACGCACACTGCCATGCGCGCTCTCCCCCGCTTCTCGCTGCTTCCTCTTCTACTACCTCACCGATTCAGCGCCCCACCACTGACGCGCCACCACCGCGCCTCCACCGCGCTGTCGGGCATCTTCGGGCTACCGCAGCGTCCATGAGCGCCCCTACAGCGCGTACTATGCGGAGATTCGGGCCGGTGACGTCCGCCTCGACCTCTGTACTTTCGGGACAGTGCACGAGGCCGCCCGCGTGTACGACGCGGCAGCGTGGAGCCCGGATAGGCCTCACTCGTAGCTCAACTTCCACGACATCCACACGCACCAGCAGGCACAGGATGTCACCCCTCCGCCTCGTCTAATAATAGACCTGGATCATGAGGAACACCGTCGGCGGCAGCGCAGCATCCTCACCGCCGAGGAGGACGAGCGAGTGATACGTCTCCAACATATCTACTTTTCCAAACACTTTTGCCCTTGTTTTGGACTCTAACTTGCATGATTTGAATGGAACTAACCCGGACTGACGTTGTTTTCAGCAGAATTGCCTTGGTGTTATTTTTGTGCAGAAATAAAAGTTCTCGAAATGACCTGAAAATGAACGGAGAATTATTTTGGAATATATAAAAAATATATGCGGAAAGATCCAAGCCAGGGGGCCCACACCCTGTCCACGAGGGTGGGGGCGCGCCCCCTCCCCCTGGGCGCGCCCCCCTGCCTCGTGGGCCCCCTGTTCCTCCACCGACGTACCCCCGAACTCCATATCACGTTTTACGATACGGAACCGCCGCCAAGCACTAATCTCTCTCGGGAGGGCTGATCTGGAGTCCGTTCGGGGCTCCGGAGAGGGGAGATCGTCACCATCATCATCATCAACCTTCCTCCATCACCAATTCCATGATGATCACTGCCGTGCATGAGTAGTCCCATCGTAGGCTTGCTGGATGGTGATGGGTTAGATGAGATTTACCATGTAATCGAGTTAGTTTTGTTAGGGTTTGATCCCTAGTATTCACTATGTTCTAAGATTGATGTTGCTATGAATTTGCTATGCTTAATGCTTGTCACTAGGGCCCGAGTGCCATGATTTCCGATCTGAACCTATTATGTTTTCATGAATATATGTGTGTTCTTGATCCTATCTTGCAAGTCAATAGTCACCTACTAGGTGTTATGATCCGGCAACCCCGAAGTGACAACAATCCGGACCACTCCCGATGATGACCGTAGTTTGAGGAGTTCATGTATTCATTATGTGTTAATGCTTTGGTCCTGTACTCTATTGAAAGGAGGCCTTAATATCCCTTAGTTTCCACTAGGACCCCGCTGCCACGGGAGGGTAGGACAAAAGATGTCATCCAAGTTCTTTTCCATAAGCATGTATGACTATATTCAGAATACATGCCTACATTACATTGATGAACTGGAGCTAGTTCTATGTCACCCTAGGTTATAACTATTACATGAGGAATCACATCCGACATAATTCTCCATCAAAGATCCAATGCCTACGAGCTTTTCACATATTTCTTGTTGCTTATTTACTTTCCGCTGCTACTGTTACAAAAACACTACCGTTACTTTTATTGCTGTTACCACTATTTCCATATTACTTTGCTACTAAATTACCTTGCTGCAGATACTAAGTTTCCAGGTGTGGTTGAATTGACAACTCAGCTGCTAATACTTAAGAGTATTCTTTGGCTCCCCTTGCGTCGTATCAATAAATTTGGGTTGAATACTTTACCCTCGAAAACTGTTGCGATCCCCTACACTTGTGGGTTATCTAGACTATTTTCTGGCGCCGTTGCCGGGGAACATAGCTATATTCTTTAAGTCACTTGGGATTTATATCTGTTGATCACCATGAAGAACTTGAAGGACTCAAAAACCAAGATCTTTCCCTCAACTACGAGGGGAGGTAAGGAACTGCCATCTAGGTCTGCACTTGATTCACCCTCTGTTATGAGTAAATTTGCGACACCTACTCCAGCTATTGAATCTGATATGTCGCATGTTCTTGATGATGCCACTTCAGCTATGTATGATGAAACTACTTCTATGCTTGATAATTCTGTGCCACTAGGTGAATTTCTAGATGAACAAATTGCTAAGGTTGGGGAGAATGCAAATATTGAAACTGATAATATTTATGAAAGTGATGATGAAGATTCTCCCCGGGATATTATCCAAAACTCCATCTCCTCGCGATATTATCAATGATCTGCAAAGTTTTGACGAGATGATTGAAGATATGGCTGCAAAATATTGGGATTGTCAGAACTGTTTGGCTATGCGTCACACGTCAAAGACATGCACGAATCCGGTCCGATGCCGTAATTATTTTTGTTCGGGACATGTTAAAAAAATTGCCTAGGCCTACCGCCTGACTTGTCCGTCTGGGTGCCTAAAATCCCATCACCGGGTTTTGTGAAGCGGGACCGAAAAGAGGACCTTTCCTCCCCCGTCTCTCTAGTTTCTCGAGACCAAACGACTCCGGAGAAAACCCCATCCTCTGCTCCTCCGCCGCAACCATCTCAGCCTCCGCAACCACCACCGCCTTCACGCCCCGCCTCGCATTGCCAAGCTTCCTCTAGCTCTGGTCCGGCTACTTCCTTGCAACCTCCAATGGCGATGTATGCGATTGACCCGCATCGCTTCATCCCTGCGGGCTTTGACATTGAAGATGGTGGAGCAGACCGTCTGCCCCGCACCTTCTACGCGCCGGCTGCCCCACCACCCCGGGCGCATGAGCAGTATATGGTGGCCATTGTGGAGCCTATCCCACCTCAAGAGTTGGTGGGAGTTCGCCGTCAACAGGTTCTGGATTTCTTAATTCAAGTGATGCATGTCCCGGTTATCTCTGCCCAGACTTGGTTTCAAGGTGTGGGTCTGTTTGATATAGAAGATCCATTTGTTCGGGATCGTTTACTCTGCACCCACCGTTTTCGTTAGGGGTTGATGAGGAAGGCAATGAGTTTTTGTCCGTCTTATTCCCCACAACCAGGGAGAGGGCTTCCGTGCCATTCATGGCCAACGGACGGGATGGTTGATGTTTATTAGGATCCCGTTGGACTATAGGAACACTCAATGCATTGCGGAGATGGTTGGTACTTTTGGACAGTTCCATTACTGGAATAGCACTGACAAGCGCAAGGTTCGAGCTTTGGTCCGTGCATCTTTCTCGGATAATGCTTTAGTCCCTCGATCGGTCACCTTTAGGGAGTATGTCAATTGGGTGAAGTCATGGTGTCATGGTCTGCTGGCTGTTATATCTTATCTGGCGAATTTGCTGGCGCCATGATCCCTGCGGATGAAGACCCTATGCCATTGAATGGGAACCCTCATCCATTGCCTGGAGCTGAGGTGCTGCAGCCGTTCTGGGCAATGCCGCCATACCCTGCTCTTGGCTGGAATGCAGTCCCTCCGGGCCAAAACCAGGGTCAGAATGCCATGGCTGGGTGGGCTGATAATGTGCAACAGGAGGAGGGATGGGGCCCATGGGAAGAACAGCCGCAGCCTATGCAACAGGAGGATGATGTTCAACCAGCCCAGGATCAGAATTCTATGATCCTGAATCCCTCTCTGGACTCCTCTGATGATGAGAATATGATTGAAGTCCAACAGCCTCTTCCGATAGTGCAGTTGGACCCAATTCAGCTTGGTATGGTCAAGGTTTTCTATGGGCCAGTTCTTCCGCCAACAATGATCTGGGAGCGATCTTTCAAGTCCTTGCTGCCTATATTTGCCAACAGAGATATTCACCCTTGCCTACCTGGGTTTGCTGCGTCAATGAGGCAAGTTTCCTTTGGCTCAGAGGATCTGCAGAACAAATTCTTGCTTTGGAATGCCAAACAAGGCCCTACAGAACCTGATAACTCTTCGGTGGTTATTGAAGAGCTGCCCTCAGATGATCAGTCATGCTTCAGTCCCTAGGCTCCTTCTGTTCCTTCGCAAGACGATCCTTCTGTTCCTTCGCAAGACGCTCCTCACGACTTTCAGTTCATGGCTGCCACTCCAACACCGCTAGGCAAGCGGCCACGTTTGTTGAGCTCCAGGCGCTCTGTCACGCTTGTTGAGCCAGTTCTGGACTTCAGTAGCAGGAGAATGACACGCAGTGCCGCCAAACGATCGGGCATGAAGCCGGCCTCGGCTATCCCGCTGAAGCCCACACCTATCCAACGCCCGAAGGCAAAGAAGCTTCGCCTCGAGGATGATTGTAGCCAGCTCCCTCTACCAGACCCGACGCCTATACCAACATTGCAGGCTATTGGAGTGGCGCTGGGTATTGCCCCGGATGATCTTTCGGTTGAGAAGCTTATGGCTTCTCAGCGTGCTGCTGAAGACGAAGATGGCCCCCATGATGATTGATGCCCAGCGAAGTTTGATAGAGAGTCGGGCACTTTTATTTGCGTGTCCGTTTTACCATAGTACTCTTTGTCTATGTGCATGTCTGAACTTGTTGGTTACCTTCGTTGGCACTACTTTTGTTACCTTGTCCATGTTGTTAAGCAGCTGGATTTGCTACTACTTCGCAGTCCTATTATTTTATGGATAATCGCAATTATCGTAATTGGAATGTGCTTTGCTGGAACGTGCGAGGACTGAATTCTGAGGCTAGGCAGCGGGATTTACGTGCTAAAATTGAAGAGAGCCACTGCTCTATTATTTGTCATTAGGAAACTAAATGCGAGAGTTTTGATATCCAAAAGATTAGATCCTTTTGTCCTAGGAGGTTTGATCAATTTGCGTTCTCACCTTCTGTTGGAGCTTCGGGTGGGATCCTAGTCATTTGGAACTCGTCGATTTTTCATGGCCAGCTTATTGACATACAGAGATATAGTGTCGTGATCTCTTTCCAATCCCTGCACAATTCTGAAAAATGGACCTTAGTCTCAGTTTATGGGCCATGCGAGGGTCTGCCTAGAGACGATTTCGTTAACTGGCTATATCATTTAGTTATCCCTCCAGATGAAAATTGGCTGATGTTGGGGGACTTCAATTGCATCAGGTCTTTGGACAATAGAAACCTTCCGGGTGGTGACCCCAATGATATTTTTCTTTTTAATGAAATAATTGGTCACCTTGGTCTTCTAGAGCTACCTTTGAAGGTCTGTAGCTACACCTGGTCCAACATGCAGCAACAACCCTTACTTGAGCAACTTGATTGGTTCTTCACTATGGTAGATTGGATCTCTCATTATCCTAACACTATGGTTAACCCTCTAGCTAAAACTTCCTCGGATCATGTGCCGTGTGTGGTGTCCATTGACACTACCATTCCTGCAACGAAGACTTTCCGGTTTGAAAACTACTGGATTGAAATGCCGGGGTTCATGGATTGTGTAACCAAGTCTTGGAACGCTTCGGTTTTTTCTGACCTATCGGCTTCTGCAGTCCTCACAAAGAAGTTTAAACGGCTGCGATACGATTTGAGATCTTGGAGCAAACAGTTATCATACCTCAAAAAGCTTACTGTCAATTGCTCGAGGGTCATTCTGCACTTCGACCATCTAGAGGAAGTGCGACCCTTAACCAGGCCAGAGCTCAACTTCAGACAAATTGTGAAACTCCACTATGAGAAGTTGTTGAAAATCCACTATATCTACTGGAAACAAAGATGCACCATTCGGTACATAAAAGTTGGCGAGGAGAATTCGAAATTCTTTCATGCAATGGCATCGGAGCGAATGAGAAGGAATTCCATCTCGAGTCTAATGACCAACTCCATGGCTGCTCCTGTGACGGGTCATGATCAAATGGCGGGAATTCTCTGGGCCTCATTCAAATCCAGAATGGGCCAGTCACAAGGGATCAATACGGGCTTTGATCTCAGCCGTTTAATTCAACCCATTTCAGGACTGGAAGAGTTGTCCATACCTTTTTCTGATGATGAAATTAAAGTGGTCCTGAAAGAATTGCCGGTGGATCAAGCGCCTGGCCCGGATGGTTTTAATGGGATGTTTGTTAAGCGCTGTTGGCCTATAATTGAACAGGACTTTCTGCGGCTGACTCGGGATTTTTATGAAGGGAAGCTTTCGTTGGAAAATATAAATGGCTCTCTCATTACACTTATACCCAAGATTGCTTCTCCGGTTGGGCCTGATGATTTTAGGCCAATATCCCTCACCAACACTTGTCTTAAATTTTTAACTAAGTTGTTGGCCAACAGGTCGCAGAAGGTTATTCTCAAGTGTATCCACAAAAATCAGTATGGATTCCTTAAGGGTAGGTCAATTCAAGATTGTCTGGCCTGGCGCTTTGAATATATGCATCAATGTAAACAATCCAAGCGTCCTGTGATCATCCTTAAGCTGGATTTTGCTAAGGCCTTTGACACAGTTGAGCATGAGGTTATTATTCAGATGCTCCAGCATACGGGGTTTGATGCCAAATGGATGTCTTGGGTGAAACAACTACTGTCCACGGGTTCTTCGTCTGTGCTGTTGAATGGTATCCCTGGAAAGCAATTTAAGCGCAAGTGTGGCGTCAGACAGGGTGACCCCCTATCACCTCTGTTGTTTGTCCTTGCAGCTGACTTGTTACAGTCTGTGGTTAATCAAATGCTAGAGCATGGCACTCTCTCTTTGCCTATTCAAACCCATGACAGAGATTTTCCCATCATCCAATATACAGATGATACGATTATGTTCCTTGCGGCTAAAGATAATGAACTTGTTGCACTTAAGAACATGTTGCTGACCTTTCAACAATCCACAGGGTTGAAGGTCAACTTTGCCAAATCCTCAATGATCCCTTTAAATATGAGTGATGAGGAGGCTTCAAGGCTTGCTGCTATTCTGGGTTGCAAAATTCGCAAGCTCCCATTTACTTATCTTGGTTTGCCCTTGGGAACCACAAGGCCAAGAATCATTGATCTAATGCCCTTGGTTGACAGTCTTGAGCGGCGATTAACAGCAAGTTCTTCCATGTTGAATCAAGGCTCTCGTCTGCAATTACTTAACTCTGTTCTCACTTCTATGCCCATATATTTTCTGTGCAGCCTCAGCATTCCACCAGGGATCATCAAGTAGCTTGACAGAATCTTCAGGCAATGCCTTTGGAGGGGCAACAGTGATGCTCCCAAACAGTCACTTGCTGCATGGGAGCTCGTTTGCAGGCCAAAGGACAAAGGGGGCTTAGGAGTTTTAAACCTGAACATCCAGAACAAAGGGCTACTTATCAAACATCTTCATAAATTCTATAACAAGGTTGACATTCCTTGGGTGACCTTAATTTGGAGCAGTTACTATGATCATGGTATTCCACATGCAACAGCTGCAGTTGGATCTTTCTGGTGGAGGGATATTTTGAAATGCCACGAGGCTTACATTCCTATTGCTTCGGTGCACATCAACATGGGTGACTCTGCTTTGTTCTGGACCGACTCTTGGCACATTGGGGGCTCTGCGCGGCCACTATGCTGGAGATTGCCAAGGTTATATTCCTTTGTCAATAATGATAGGATATCCGTTTAGGAATTCCTTCAATCCCAGGATCTATTCTCCATGTTTCATTTGCCAATTTCTCATGAAGCTGCTGATGAGCTGCACATTTTGGAAGGCTGGATCATGCAGTTACAAAGAGACCCTCTTATACCTGATGTTTGGATATGGCCGGGCAAATCAAAGGAGTACACTGCCAAGAGCTTTTATACGATCATGCATTCGCATCTACCGACAATACATCCTTGCAAATGGTTGTGGCAGAGTAGGTGCACCATGAAGATCAAGGTTTTTGGGTGGCTGCTTTTCTTTGACAGATTAAACACCAAAGACATGTTGGTTAGAAGGCACTGCTGCTCTAATCAAGATGACAATCTTTGCCTCATCTGCAGCGAGCTAGTGTATGAAGATAGATTGCACCTGTTTTTTAACTGTGTCTTCAGCTGTAGAGTATGGAATTATCTGGGTATTGATTGGTCAGGAGGCTCTGATATTCGGCAATGTGTCATGCATGCAAGGTCCAGCTTCAGACACCCTTTCTTCTTTGAGGTCATGCTAACTGCTGCTTGGAATATTTGGATCTTGAGAAATGGCAGAACCTTCAGAGCTGAGAGAGCCACCTTCAGTGCTTGGAAGTGCAAATTCATCCATGATATATCTCTACTTGCTCATAGGGTGAAGGACTGTATAAAACCTAAACTTCTGGCATGGGTTAATTCTTTGTTGTAAAGGAGGTAGGGATCATTAGCCTTAGGTAGTTTTTACACCTTTTTTCATGTATAGTCTGTATTATTGTTTGTACAGTTCTCTTTTCTTTTAATAAAGGGCTGTGGGGCTTTGCCTCACAGTAAATATTCAAAAAAATAGTAAGAATAATGATTATGTTGTTAGAGTTGCAACTAGAGGTGGTAAAGTGACTCAGGAACCTTTGTATCATGAGGGCCACCCTAAGAGAATTGAGCAAGATTCTCAGAGAGCTAATATATATGCACCTAGTTCTTCTAAGAATAAGAAAAAGAAAAATGATAGGACTTTGCATGCTTCTAGTGAACCTCTAGCTGACACACCTGAGAATCCCAGTGATATCTCTGTTTCTGATGTTGAGACACAATATGGTAATGAACATGAACCTAGTGATAATGTTAATGATGATGTTTATGATGATGCTCAACCTAGCAATGATAATGATGTAGAGATTGAACCTACTGTTGATCTTGATAACCCACAATCAAAGAATCAACGTTATGATAAGAGACTTTGTTGCTAGGAAGCACGGTAAGAAAAGAGAACCATGGGTTCAGAAACCCATGCCTTTTCCTCCTAAACCATCCAAGAAAAAGGATGATGAGGATTTTGAGCGCTTTGCTAAAATGATTAGACCTATCTTTTTGTGTATGCGTCTGACTGATATGCTTAAAAAAATCCTTATGCAAAGTATATGAAATCATTGTTCAAGATATCTTCCGATATACCGATAAATTGGCTGATTTATCGCTTACCGATGTCTGACCGATAAGATAAATCGGCCGATAAATCAGGCGATATGGCGATAAATTGGCCGATATGCTGATGAACTGGCCGATTTACCCCTTATCATGGGTCGACCGATAAGTTCCCGATAAGCGACATCGCCATAATGGTATGAAATATATTATTACCAATAAAAGAAAGATACCTGAAGTAGAAATTTCCACCATGCTTGCCAATTACACTTTCAAGGGTGGAATACCTAAGAAACTAGGAGATCCAGGAGTACCTACTATACCTTGCTCCATTAAAGGAAACTATGTTAAAACTGCTTTATATGATCTTGGAGCCGGTGTTAGTGTTATGCCTCTCTCTTTATATCGTAGACTTGACTTGAGTAAGTTGACACCTACTGAATTATCTTTGCAAATGGCCGATAAATCAACTGCTATACCTGTCGGTATTTGTGAGGATGTGCCTGTTGTGGTTGCAAATGTTACTATTCTAACGGACTTTGTTATCCTTGATATTCCCGAGGAGGATAGTATGTCTATTATCCTTGGTAGACCCTTTTTGAATATTGCAGGGGCTGTTATTGATTGCACAACGGCAATGCCACTTTTCATGTCAATGGTAATGAGCACACGGTACACTTTTCGAGGAAACAACCTCAGGTCCACAGTATCAATTCTATTGGAAAAATCTCAACTATTACTATTGAAGGTTTTGAATTTCCTCTTCCTACTGTCAAGAAGACATATGATATTCTTATTGTTGGGGACATACATATCCCCATTGAGGTAACCTAGTGTTATTCGAAAATTCTCTGGTTTCATGTTATTCGGAAAGATTTTATCAACAAGACAACCTTGTTAATGGATTCCTTTTGATGAGCATGAGATGGGTGAATCTAGATAGCACAACCTTCTCTACCCTCCTTTTACTTTCTATTAATTAGACTAAATAAACCAAAAATAGTATTTTCTGTTTGTTTCCACACTTATTCGTGCAATAAAAAAAATACCCCAAAAATAAATGTTCTCCAAATGCCTTGAAACTGAAATATGATTTTTTCTAGAATATTTGAAAATATTTGGCACAGAGAACACAGCAGGGGGAGCCAGCACCTGGCCACGAGGGTCCAGGGTGCGCCCACCCTCACAGGGCGTGCCCCCTGCCTCATGGGCCCCACGTGGCCCCCCTCCACTTATTCCTGCACCCACACACTCCTTCTTCCTCCCCAAAAAATCACTATCCAGCTCAAGCACGAGTTCTAGCTCATCTTGCTGCCATTTTCGATCTCCTTGCTCAAAGCTCCTTTCACAAAACTGTTTGGGAGATTGTTCCTTGGTATGTGACTCCTCCATTGGTCCAGTTAGTTTTTGTTCTAGTGCTTTATTTATTGCAAAACTTTGCTGCTGTGGTGACCTTGTTCTTGAGCTGGCATGCTAAATTTCTTTGGTCCCAAGTAGTTCTAATGCATGATATAGTCTCTAGGCACTTGTAGGAGTTGTTGCTATCAATCTTGTTGAGTTTGGTTCACTTTTATCTTGAGTTGCTAAAAAATTCAGAAATTTTCAGAGGGGGGGAATGATAAGGCAATTGTTGAGAGGCTCTTCTAGTAAAAGTTCAGAGGATAAGCGGAAGGAAGAGAATAAGAGGCCCCAATATAATCTTCCTCGCACTGCGGAAGTTCGGCCGTGTGAATGGCCTTGTAATGAGTTCTTGGAAGCCGCCGGGATTTATAAAGACTTTTATTATTTGGCGGATAATGCAGGCCTCACCGACTTCCTCCACGACCAGTGTGAATAGTATCTCTTGTTCACTAATATTTTCACGCAAAACTTTTATTTTCATGCTAAAAGTTCACCACCTTCAGTGGAGTTTCATTTATAAGATGAGGTTAAGGAGATGTCGTTCTATGATTTTTGTCAAGTATGTAAGATACCTTTTACTGGTAGTCTTGAGGAACCCCATCGCATGGATGTTGAGGGGTTTATTGATAGGATAGCTGTAGGGGAAACTAGGCAAGTTTCATGGGCAAGAATTACTAGTATACATTTTTCCTGTTCTATGCTAGTTTTCTATATTTGCTAGTAGATGTTTAATTGGTCACGGGAACAGTGGGAATCTTAGTGCCCCTGATATTGTAATTTTGCGCCATGCTTTGTTTTGAGACACAACTTTTAGCTTGGGTGACGTAGTTGCTAAACGATTAAGTTTGAACCGCACAAAAGGTCCCGTCTTTGGAGGCATCTTTGCTTCTCGCCTTGCTGAACACTTTAGAATACCTATTAGGCATCATGAGAAGGAAGAAAAATTCCTAGCCCCTGCTTATCTAGATTATAAGAGTATGATAGAACATGATTTTATTGTTAAAGACAAGGAGAAGTTGCTTAAGAATAAATTGAGGTTTGATGAAAAATATTGTGAAATTATTACCTTGCATGCGCCATCACTGTTTCATCTATTTTCACGCATATACCTCGTTTCGTCAGATGCCTTCTACAAGTACCAGAGCCAGGCACAAGCTTCAGAGCCGGAGCCGGAGCCGCCAGTTGACCCTTACCGGCAGTCTGTTTATGGGTGGGATCCGGATGAGATTGCCAGCCAGTGGCACTCAGAGGACGCTCCTCAGTACACCGGAGAGAGTAGCTTTGATCCGTGGCCATAGACCAACTTAGGTCAAAATCCTAAGCTTGGAGGAGTACGTGTTTCTTACCGACATTACATTCATGTTCACAGACTTATTCCAGTAGTCGGTGCTCACACTCTTTCATTGTACTATCCATGCTAGTTTCAATCATATTCTTACTCTTTTTCTTGTGTGTTAGAAAAACCTTAAGAAAATTAAAAAAAATAGTTGTAGCTTTTAGCTAGTTTACTTTCCATGCATGTAGTAGTAGTTTCTTTTCTTTTCTTTGGGGGTCAAGAGTAGAAGACCATGATAGAAATGCTTAGCGGCTCTCATATGCTTTACTGTTAATTTAAGCATGAGCCAAATTACCTTGTCTTCTCTCTTGTATTGAATGCTTGCAGTTTCCAGCTTAGTCCAATGCACGTGCACTATTATTATTATCAACACCATTCGGTCGTGCAAGTGAAAGGCAAAAATGATGATATATGATGAACTAATTGAGATGAGAAAAGCTGGTATGAACTCGACCTCTCTTGTTTTTGTAAATATGATAGTTCATCGTTCCTGATTTTGCCTGTTATGAATGAAACATGCTTGCAATGACGATTAGAGATCATAGCTACTTATGCCATGCTTAATTAGCTAGGAGATTATAATGGTCTATCTTGTTTCCCAACATGATATTAAAATGGTTGTGATGTGGTATGATAGGGTGGTATCCTCCTTTGAACGATTCAAGTGGTTTGACTTGGCACATGTTCACGCATGTAGTTGAAACAAAATCAACATAGCCTCCATGATATTTATGTGCATGGTGATTTGTATCCTACTCATGCTTGCACTCATTGTTGATTAATTTCAATGCATGTTCATGACTGTTGTCGCTCTCGTCGCTTCCCAGTCTCTTTCTAGCCTTCACCTGTACTAAGCGGGAATACCGCTTGTGCATCCACTTCCATAAACCCCAAAGTTATTTCATATGAGTCCACTATACCTTCCTATATGCGGTGTCTACCTGCCGTTCCAAGTAAATTTGTATGTGACAAACTCTAAACTTTCAAATGAAATTCTGTTTTGTATGCTCGAATAGCTCATGTATCAACTAGGGTTGTCTATATCCTCCATGCTAGGTGGGTTATTCTCACGATGAGTGGACTCCGCTCATCATTCATGAGAAAATGGCTGGTAACCGGGATGCCCAGTCCCATGCTCAAATCATAATAATTAAACAGAACTCCCCCGGGGTTGTTGCTGGTTTGGACGTTACCCATTGTTTTGGGCTAGCCGTGGAGTGTGGTTGTTGGTGATTGGGGGACTATAAACTTTACCATTCTGTTTGGGAACCGCCTATAATGTGTGTAGCATGGAAGATATCGAGATTCTTGGTTGCTATGTTGACAATGAGAGTATACCGCTCAAAGTATTATTCATCTCTATTTAAAAATCAAGCTCTGGCACCTCTACAAATCCATGCTTCCCTCTGCGAAGGGCCTATCTATTTACTTTTATGCTAAGTCATCATCCTCTTATTAAAGAGTACCAGTTGGAGAGCACCTCTGTCATTTGCATGTATTGCTATTAATTTGCATTGAGTATGATTATGGAGGGATCTCTTTTACCATGAATTACAATGTCTAGTCCGTCCTTGATCCTTAAAGGTGCTATGCATTTATGTTTTGCGATCTCAGAAAGGGCTAGCGAGATACCATCTTGTTATATCATATTATGATTCTTTTGAGAAAGTGTTGTCATCTGAGGTTTATTATTATTGCTCGCTAGTTGATTATGCCATTGATATGAGTAGACATGAGACCTGAAAGTTATTGTGAATGTGGTTAGTTCATGATCTTTGCTGAAAACTTGAATGCTGGCTTTATATATTTACAACAACAAGAGCAAACAGAGTTTGTCAAATTTTTTATTTATCACTTTCAGTTTATCAACTGAATTGCTTGAGGACAAGCAAAGGTTTAAGCTTGGGGGAGTTGATACGTCTCCAACGTATCTACTTTTCCAAACACTTTTGCCCTTGTTTTGGACTCTAACTTGCATGATTTCAATGGAACTAACCCGGACTGACGCTGTTTTCAGCAGAATTGCCATGGTGTTATTTTTGTGCAGAAATAAAAGTTCTCGGAATGACCTGAAAATTAACGGAGAATTATTTTGGAATATATAAAATATACCTGCAGAAAGATCCAAGCCAGGGGCCCACACCTTGTCCACGAGGATGGGGGCGCGCCCCCCTGCCTCGTGGGCCCCCTGTTGCTCCACCGACGTACCCCCGGACTCCATATATTCACTTTCTGGGAGAAAAAAAATCAGACATGAAGAATTATCGTGTTTTACGATACAGAGTCGCCGCCAAGCCCTAATCTCTCTTGGGAGGGCTGATCTGGAGTCCGTTCGGGGCTCTGGAGAGGGCAGATCGTCGCCATCGTCATCATCAACCTTCCTCCATCACCAATTCCATGATGCTCACCGCTGTGCGTGAGTAATCCCATCGTAGGCTTGCTGGATGGTGATGGGTTAGATGAGATTTACCATGCAATCGACTTAGTTTTGTTAGGGTTTGATCCCCAGTATCCACTATGTTCTAAGATTGATGTTGCTATGACTTTGCTATGCTTAATGCTTGTCACTAGGGCCCGAGTGCCATGATTTCATATCTAAACCTATTATGTTTTGATGAATATATGTGTATTCTTGATCCTATCTTGCAAGTCAATAGTCACCTACTATGTGTTATGATCCAGCAACCCCGAAGTGACAACAAATCGGGACCACTCCTGGTGATGACCGTAGTTTGAGGAGTTCATGTATTCACTATGTGTTAATGCTTTGGTCCGGTACTCTATTAAAAGGAGGCCTTATTATCCCTTAGTTTCCACTAGGACCCCGCTGCCACGGGAGGGTAGGACAAAAGATGTCATGCAAGTTCTTTTCCATAAGCATGTATGACTATATACGGAATACATGCCTACATTACATTGATGAACTGGAGCTAGTTCTATGTCACCCTAGGTTATAACTATTTCATGAGGAATCGCATCCGACATAATTCTCCATCATCGATCCAATGCCTACGAGCTTTTCACATATTGCTTGTTGCTTATTTACTTTTCCGCTGCTACTGTTACAAAAACTACAAAAACACTACCATTACTTTTATTGCTGTTACCACTATTTCTATATTACTTTGCTACTAAATTGATGCAGATACTAAGTTTCCAGCTGTGGTTGAATTGACAACTCAGCTGCTAATATTTAAGAGTATTCTTTGGCTCCCCTTGTGTCGAATCAATAAATTTAGCATAATAATATTGTTGGGAGACTGTTGGGAGACTGTTGGAGATGCTCGTAATTTAGCATGGCGCGTTGGGAGACTGTTGGGATGACATTCTTTTGGAGCCGCTTAATATCATGCACACATGCACACACTTAGCATAATATACTAAGGAACCAATCATAGATCGGTAAACATTTTGGTCAAACAGGTTGCCATCCCGCGTCAAGTCAAGATGTCCACTAGTAGGTATGGGAGTTTTCATACCTTTGTTTTCTTGCATGTTGAAACTTTTAAAGAGATCCTTGGTATACTTTTTTTGTGGGACAAAGGTACCTTCCTTAGTTTGCTTGATTTGCAATCCAAGGAAAAATTAAAGTTCACTCATCATAGACATCTCAAACTTTTCGGACATTAGCTTTCCAAACTTTTCACTAAAATAAGAGTTAGTAGAACCAAATATGATATCATTCACATAAATTTGGCATACAAATAATTATACATTAACCCTTTTAGTAATAAGAATAGAATCGATCTTCCCAATTTCAAAGCCCTTTACAATAAGAAACTTAGTCATGCATTTATACCAAGCTCTAGGAGCTTGTTTAAGACCATAGAGAGTTTGTGAAGTTTGTAAACATGGTTAGGTTTCGTGGGATTAATAAGCCGGGAGGTTGTTTAACATAAACTTCCTCCTCAATTTTATCCTTGAGAAATGAAGTTTCTATGTCCATTTGGTATAAAGTGATATCATGATGATTGGCATAAGCAAGTAGAATGTGAATGGACTCAAATCTAGCAATGGGGGCATATGTCTCACCATAGTCCATACCTTCGACTTGAGTGTAGCCTTGTGCGACGAAATGGGCCTTATTCCGTACAGCTTGTCCATCTTCATCATGCTTATTCTGAAACACCCACTAGGTTCCAGTGCCATTTTGATCATTGTTGGGCTTCTCAACCGATGTCCATACTTGATTCCTCTCGAAGTTGTGTAGCTCTTCGTGCATAGGGTTTATACAATCCAGATCCTCAAGAGCTTCTTCTACCTTCATAGGTTCCATACTAGAAATGAATGAGAAATGTTCACAAAAGTTAGCCAAACGAGTTTTCGAGCGAGTGATTCTCTCGGTTCTAATGTCATCGAAGATTTGTTCAACGGGGTAATCTCTTGAGACTCTTGTTCTAACTCGTTAGAGCTTTTGCTTGGTTTGTAGTGGAACATCCTCATCATTATCTTCTTCTTCATTATTGTTGGTGTTGTTGTTCCCTTGTGCAGGTGGAGAAGGAGGTTGAGGTGGATCATCTTGGTGTACTTCCTCATTCCCTTTCACTTGACATGGTCCGCTTGTGGATGCCTCCAAGTCAACTGGTTCACCTTGACGTGACGTTGAGGCTTCCACTTGAATGGACGAAATTATCTCCTTCACCTTTGTTGGACGGATCTTCCCAATAGATAGATCTTGAATTGCTTCCGAGGGGTCTTTGTCTCCTACATCAATCGGCAGTTGATCTACTTGCGAGACGTTAGATTCATCAAACTTCACATCTACCGTCTCTTCAACCTTTCGGGTGAAATTGTTGTACACACGGTAAGTGTGGGAGTTTGAGCCATAACCGAGTAGAAAACCATCCTGATATTTAGGAGAAAATTTCGAACGACGATGCTTATCAAGAATGTATCACTTTGAGCCAAATACTCGAAAGTATCCAACTTGGGGTATATTACCGGCGAGTAGCTCGTATGTTGTTTTGCCAAGAAGCTTTTGAAGATATAGTCGATTCGTAGCATGACAAGTTGTCTCAACCGCTTCTGCCCAAAAGTGTCTTGGTGTCTTGTATACATCAAGCATCTTCTAGCCATATCAATAAGTGTTCGGTTCTTCCTCTCAAAAACTCCATTTTGTTGAGGTGTGTACATTGCCGAGAACTCATGTGAAATCCCTTCTTCGTCAAGAAAGGTATACACATTTGCGGTCTTGAACTCCATTCTGTTATCGCTTCGAACCTTCTTGATCTTCACTTCAAATTGATTTTGGGCCTTCCTAGCAAAATTCTTGAAGATCTTTTGGATCTGCTATTTGTCATCAAGAAATAACACCCACGTAAATCTGGAAAAATCATCAACAATGACCAAACTGAAAGAGTTACCACCAAGGCTCTTATAAGCATTGGGACCGAAGAGATCCATGTCAAGCAACTCAAGTGGTCTTCTTGTGGTCATGATGTTCTTCATGGGATGACTTCCTCCAACTTGTTTTCCTGCTTGGCAAACACTACAAAGTCTATGCTTGTCAAATATAACATCTTTAACACCAAGGATATGATCACTTTTAATGAGTTTATCAATATTTCTCATGCCAACATGACCTAATCTTCCATGCCATAACCATCCTTTAGAAGATTTAGCAATTAAACAAGTACGAGGTTGGGCTTTCTTAGTAAAACCAACAATGTATAGGTCACCTCTATGGATACCGGTAAAGACCATATTATGATTATCTCGACGAAACACTTGGCAATCTACTTCGGTAAATAGAACATTGAGACCAAAGTCGGCTAGTCTAGATACGGAAATAAGATTATAGCCAAGAGATTCAACAAGCATAACATTTTGAATAGATTTGTCATCGTATATGGCCACCTTACCGAGGCCAAGTACCTTAACCTTAGTCTTCTGAAATTCGATGTCACTTTGTTTGTCTTCATCATAATACCCATGATCAACATCATCATGTGCGTTGTCATCACCTAGATCAAGTGATTCATTAGATATATCATCATGACAATGTGCAAGTTTGTGAATTCTAATTGTCTCTGTGATAATGCTACTAATGACTCCAATGTCACCTTTAGCACGCATAAGATCATGAAGCTCAAAAAAGCATTCATCAAACTTGGGATCACTAGGGTTCATCTTTTGGAAAGCAATGGACTTATGAAGGATCACATCAACATTTTTCAAAGAATAATTAGGGAAACTTTCCTCAAGATATTTCCATATAGTGTAAGCACATTCAAATGTAGGTAAGCATATAAGAAAGTTTCTAGGCAATCCTCTAATGATAAGATCAATTGTTCCAAAATTGCAAACCATGTCAAGATACTCATTGGGGGTCGGATGCAAAGGGTCAATAGAGGCACATAAGGGCTAAGAATGTACTTGTTCAAATTATATTTATTGCATATCCTAAGCTTCTCATTTTTCCATGAACCATAAAACTCCCCATGAAGAACAGGCACTATATGTCTAATACTCCCGAACGTAGACGCATACATCTTCCTCCAATGCTGGTTAAACCAAAGCAATAGAGACCAATGCTCTGATACCAATTGAAAGGATCGAGAAAAGGGGTCTAGAGGGGGTGATTAGACCCTTAACAAGCAAACTTGGCAGAATTTATTTTCTACAAGTTAAGGTTGAGTTTACCACATGTTAAGGCATTCACAATACATTTCAAAAATGCATGGCCTGAGTATAGGTAGTGGAAAAGGTAAAGCATGCAATTTGCGAGAAAGTAAAGGGAGGGGACTGGAGTATGCACACACAATGGCGACGCGAAGTATGTCAAAACTTCACAAAAAGATAGATGGTCGACCCCTTCTCCCTTGGCGACTCCCATGGCGATTCTAGGGTTTTACCCTAGCACGATCTCCCGCTGTCGACCCCAATGGATGGCCTCCTCCATTGGGACTTCTCCCGGGGCCTTAGGGTCGAGGCACAGGTGCGTGCATGCTTTGGATCTACGGTTCATTTCGTCCCCAACCCTAACTTCAAGGAGTTCTTCCTTGAGGTTTCTTTCTCCTCGGCTTCTTTTCCCCTCTCGGAGTACTCTATTGGTTTGGCTCTCCAATCATGTATTGGAGGGATTAGTGAAGGGTTTAAGGTCTTTCGCAAGGGTGATCGTCGTTTTCGGTTCTCAGTGGCATCCAATCGTGTGGGACATTTTATTTTTGGCCTACGACACCGTATCTGGCCGGACTTCATCTGCCATTTTCATCTTCATTGAGGTGTGACCTCTCACCCCCCGGTTGGTTCTTGGCATGCGGACACTGAGCTTAATGGATTGGCTTTTTCACCTGGTCTGGCTATCAAGTCTAAGTGGCTTTCATCAAAGTGCAATGATGTTATTGAACCTGCCTCAGTATCTGTATTTGAAAAATTGGGTCTGATCTCGCCGCCGAGGGAGAGACATTCCGGCGTGCTTCCTTTACCCGAGATTTCTTTTGGCAGTTTTTCAATTCCGGATTTTCAGGATAATCATAATCTTTTTCGTCTTGGGGTCATATCTCTACCGATCTCATCCGGTATTCCCGCTACACTGTCGTCTTTTCGTGGAGGTTTGTTTATGCAGGGTCTATGGGATTCTATTCCGGATGATAAATTGCTATCTGTTTTGGATGGTTGGGAGGCTGGTTACGATAATGAGAGCGTTAAGATGATGGTGGAAATCTCTGCCGTACCAACCAAGGATTATATATATAATCGGCTAAAACATTGCACTATTTGTGATAGGCTTGGACATCTGGAAAATAGTTGCACTGGTTCTTTCTGTCAACGTTATTGGGATGGTTCTAGGAATTGCATTTGATTGGCATCTTTGCCAAAACTGTTGGTTCAGCAACATCCGCAGTCTTCTCGTCATGAGACATGCAGTGTGGGCCCTAAGTCTAATTTTTATTCATGTATGGCTTGCTCCGCAACTGATCACACGGTATCTTATTGCCCTGTGCTTCATCGATGCCTTCTCTGTCGCCGTCTGGGCCATGAGGCTCGTAATCCTAATTTATGTAATCATTTCCCTTGTCTGATTTGGACACAGAAAAGGCCTCACACAAGACAATCTGAGGAGATCTTACCCCAAAGTAACTCTGATTCGGCTACCGTTGGTAACTCTATAGTTGTTGGTATGGCCTGTGCTATTCGGGATACGAGGTCACGCTGGTTCTGGGTCTGGAAACAGAAAATCCCGTGCTCTTTGGACGTGGCAACCTCCCATTGTTTGACGATACGACTCCCTGATCAGAGGGCAGTCAATTTTGCCTGCCAAAAACCCTAATCGGGTGAGCCGACGTCTCCCTCGAGCTTACCACCCCTGTCGTCTTCACCTTTACCCAAGCAATCTATCTGCTCCTCGCCGGTGGCTCTAATCACTTCGCGTTATCACGCTCCGCAGCTGGTGACATGGTGAACTTCCCGGTGCGCCCTTTTGCCTTTGCTCCGGATGGATCGACGTTCGACCGGGGTACTGCTCATCGAGTCCAATGCCATGTCATGGTGGTGGATGATCCTCCGCTCAACCATGATAGGTACGCCATTGTTTCTATCGATCCTCCCGTTCCTGACCATCAGAAGGAGTTCTGGCTTGCTGAAGTCTGCCAATTATCACAGCTGATTTGGGGTACGATTTGCTTGATGATTTCATCTATCCGCTTGGCATTGGTTGCGTAGCATTTGCGGATATGGAGAGCAGAGATGCTGCGATTAGGGAATGGCCTCACGCTTTGACTGCTGACTCTACTTTCTCTCTAGTTCCACATGATGAGAGTATCAATATGAGCATGCCTGCTTTTGAATATGAAGTCTGGATTATGTTTCTTGCGTTCCCTATGGATTATCAGATTGAGCACTACATTCATAAGGCAGTTTCTAACTTTGGTAAACTTCTAGTCTGGCCGCGTCCGGGTCAAAACAAAGCTCGTGTTCTGGTTAAATGTCATATTAAGGATGTTGTTGAAGTCCCGCATAGTCTTTTGGTCACTAGAGTTGGTCTGTTGCCAGGTCTTGGTCGCTCTTGGCCAATTCCAGTGTATGTGCTCAATGGCAGAAACACCATCCCAGGTCTGGTTGGCACTGAGGAAGATCCTCCTCTTCTTAATGCCTCACCACATCTGTATGAGCTCCCATACTATACTATCATGCAGCAGACTTGAATTGATGATATGGCTGCGCGGGATGCCCTGAATGAAGTTGCTTGGAATGAGCATGCGCCTGCTCAGGAACAGATTCAGGAGAATGGGTGGCGTATGTGGCCAGTGATCCCCCCATCGTACTCTGGTTTCAGTTTTAGAAGCTTCTTTCAGTATGATGGGCCGTCTCTTATGGATGGCGTGGATCCTGAGCACAACATTCAGGATAACCTATCTAATGTTTGGTATTCTGAAGAGGGGATTGAGGCTGTCGAAGCTTTAGCTGACAATTTTGTTCTTGGGAACCCTGTTGCACATATGGCCTTCGTCAGAGCTGGTGGAGACTCGATCAATTTTGTTGTTGCACTTGATCATGAACTGCTGCTTTGGATAGGAGGAATGCTCAAGCGCATGTACACACCTGCACCCGCCAATGTGCAGTTGGGGAATTCCATGCTCCCTCTTAATCCCTTCGGGATCATTCAGAGTCTTCTAAACTCTGTCTTACCGCCTGGATGTTTCGTTTTGCACCAAAACCAGACTTCATGTCCATGGTTTTCTATTCTAACTTCCAGTTGGGAGCCAACACCATTCCCTATAACCTACTGCATGAGGACTCGTTTGTCATGGCTGATACTACCAAGGTGGAATGGGACTTGGTTGATCAATCCCCTGGGCTCAAAGCTATTACTGTGCATTTTGATTCTGATAATGTACTCTCTCAATCAGAATCTGTTGCTCTGCCTGACCAAGGGAATGCCCTTCAGATGCTTGCTTCTTCGTCACTGTTCAATGTTACTACCTCTCGCAATGCTAAGGTGCCACTTGACACTACTGCAGTAAGAAGGAGTACCAGATCGAATAAGTATGATGGCTTCAAGGTCAACTGTGTCTCTAACACTAAGCAAACCAGATCGAGGGTGAAAGCTCGTGTGGTGTCGTTGGTCAATGTTGTTTCCTTGGCTGTTGCTCCTGCACGGGCTGTTGCTAGTTCTTGCCCACCTCCTACTTCAATCGAGGAAATTCAACAGGTGGGCAGCCACTGCGGGATTGCTCCTGAAGATTTATCTGTAGAGAAGCTGCTGGATGGCCAGCAGATGTCCTCTGACGGTGAAGTCTGATCCCTCCTTCGACATGAATAAATCTTGGAATGTATTATCGTGGAATATCTGAGGCATAAACTCTGAAAGTAAACTTTTGGCTCTTATAAATGCTATTGATACTAGCGGTTGTTCGGTGCTATGTATCCAAGAAACTAAGCGGGAATCTTTTCATTTAGCTTTTATTAAAACTTTCTGCCCCAAGTGCTTTGATAAATTTGCGTTTGCGCCCTCGTTGGTGCCTCGGATGGTATTATCACTATTTGGAACAGTTATGTGTTTGTGGGCACGTCGTGGCACATTGATTCTTTTGCGGTGGGTGTTTCTTTTGTTGCCACGCAATCCAGTGAGTCTTGGAATTTAGTCAATGTTTATAGTCCTTGCTCCGGTCAGAGACGAGTGGACTTTACTTCCTGGTTATTTGACCTTAATATACCTAACGATGATAACTGGCTGCTCCTGGGGGACTTTAACTTCATTCATTCCACGACGAATAGAAATAAATGAGGTGGAGACGCCGAGGATATGCTCTTGTTCAATGAAATCATACGAGCACAATCTTTGATGGAGCTCCCTGTCAAGGGCAGATCGTACACTTGGTGTCGGGGGTTTGGAGCGACATATGCCAAAGGATGGCTTATCATGGTGGGAGCTAGTAAGACGTCGTCGGTGCCTGGAAACGGGATAAGGCATAGACATGAATGCTGGCGAACATTACCCAGGTTCGGCGCTCTCCTAGGAGATAATACCCATAGTCCTACTCTACGGGGTCTCTGCATGATCACTAATCAACAAGTGACTAAAAGTGCTCCTTGACCTATTTGGCTAGAGGAGGTAGAATGGCAAGGCTAGCTCTACTCCTCTCTCTACGCGGTAGATGTAGTATCTAAGGGGCTGAACCCATTGCATGGGTGCCCTGGGGGGTTTATATAGGCCTACTCCCCAGGGGTATAATGGTAATCGGGCCAGGTGTAGGACCCGGATGTTAGTGTGTTTGGTGGTCGGCTTCTCCGCTGGCAGCTGGGGCCCGCCGTCTGGTGGGTCCCGCCGACTACTCAAGACTATAGCAGTGCCGCTGATGATGCATGCTTTGTTGGGGAGGGCGTGGCTACAGTCCCGCCGCCTGGTGGGCGTTCACTCTAGCCACTCCCTACCTCTTCAGGTTAATGGCGCACAAACTTCAAGGCAGGGGACGGCCGCCTGGTCAGGAGCCGGCCTCCCCTCGGGCCGACTGGTCCGGGCTTGCTGCCTTCTGGTTTCTCACAGGCAGGTAGGTCCCGCCGCCAGGGGGGTCGTACCGACAGTACATCGTGGGACCATAGCTCCCTCTGTCAGGGGTGATGTCATGGGTTGTATGGCTACACTGTCGCGCCGGGTGAGGGACGTTCGCCGAGTACGCTGCACTGTGGCCATGCTCTGCCTTGGATTTGGGGGTAGTGGGATGTACTGTAGCCACGCCCCGTCTCGTCGTGTTTATGTGGGTGCAAACTCTGAGGAAGCGAGGGAGCCTGCTAGGAGTCGGCCCACTTCATGGCCAACCTTTAGGTCTCACCGCCTTCTAACAGCCAGCCGCTTGGACCAGCCGTCCCCAAGAAGGCGGCCCTTTGCCTCTAATGCTTGAGGGGCGCAGCCAGCCTCGATGTCTTGAAATATCAGGGGAGGCTGATGAGGATACCCGTGGTCATTTACTCCGACAGTAGTCCCCGAAGCTGGTGAGGCGCCGTGGCCGAAGGGGCGAGGGGCCTCAACAGCTTCCTACTCCTAGTGGTTGGTGGTCGCGCTTCGTCCGTCTTCCGAGGTGCCGACAGCTAGGAGTCGACCGGGACCAGGCGGGCTGCGTGGTGATTTCGAAACATCACGGCGGGAGCCAGGTGGCACGCCAGCCGAGCGCCTGGCTTGCCGCTCGTCGCCCATGCGCCACGCGGTGCAAGCCAGCCGGGCCAGCCTGCCAGCCCATGCGCGTGACGGGACGTTGCCGCAGGCTGGGGCCTGCCACTACCGGGCCTCGCGTACGCGCGGATCCGCTGTGGCCGAGGTGGATGGTTGGAAATCCGGGGTGTAGTAAGTGCGTGCCATTAATGCATGGTAAACGCGGGGTCGTGGGGTCGTGGGCGTAGTTAATCCCACGATCCCACATCCCGCCCCCTCGGCTCCGCCGCTAGGGGCTATACGTAGGGGGATGAGGGGAGCGACAGAGGCACGTGCGCCCTCCTCTCCCTTTGCCATTTTCCTCCTCTTCTCTCTGCAGCCGCCACACTCCCGCACCTCGCTGAAGTGTCGCCGTAGTCCATCATCACCGATTCCATCCACCTCGCAGCGTCGCTTCTCCGTCGCGGGCTTGTGTGTTCGCTGTCATGCCGTGCCTCCGTCAGGCTTCAAGCTCTCATGGCGCTCGAATGGGCAAGCGTCGGCGCGTGGGATGGCTCCAACATCCACGAGGATCACCTCGATTTCCTCAGCCAAACGCGGCGGCTACCTGGCGAGGGCTTTGTACAGGTACGCGCTCCACCCAAGAAGGAGATCTCGTCGGCGTCGGAGGATGGCGAATGCATCGTCTTCCGGCCGCATTTCCTTCGCGGCTTCTTCCGCTGCTTCCTTCAGTTCTATCAACTCCAGCCACACCACTTCACCCTGAACACGGTGGTTCCTCGCATTCTCCCCACCCTCGAACTCTGGGGGGAGTTCTTCTACACCAAGCTCGGCACCGCCGCCAAGGGGGAGTCGGCTCAGTGCGGAGCCTTCTTCGCGATGCGACGTCCGGGTGCCGGGAACTGCTTCCCGGCAATCAGCTTGACACAGTCGGTCAAGCTGTGGCAAAAATCTTATTTCTACGTCAAGAATGTCCACCCGACAGCGGACTTTGTCAACCCACCGGCTTATATAGCCGGCCGCCGGCTGAGCCCCGCACCAACTTGACTTTCAAGCCGAAGACGCTGTCGGCCGCCTCCATTGCCGCCATCGCCCGGCTCAAAGTGATGACAGAGTCAGAGGGCCTCAAGGCCCCGGACCTGCTGACTGCCTTTGTGGTGCACTGAGTGCTCCCTCTTCAAGGCCGGCCTCACCTCATCAGCCGCATGAGCGGGCATTGAGACCCGTGCTGGATGTGCACCAAGGAGATGCCTGGCGCGGAGGTGGCCCGACTAGTGAATTACATCTCAAACTGCAAACTCTCGGAGGCAGAGTGGCAGTTCAACAAACAACCATACTCCCGCGCACACCCGTCGCCTGCGGTGAGTCGTTAACCCTTTTCTCTCATTATTTGTCGGGTTCTGCATTGCCACCTGATCAGTCGGTCACGATGCAGATCCTCACATCCCAGTCGGCAGCCGACGCCCTGGAGCAGGGTTGGGAGTACCTGTCAGATCGGTCAGTGAGCAACGCGGATGTGGGGACCCCGACTTATGAGTCGAGATCACCGAATGCACATGTACAGTGATCCCAGAGAGAAATGCTCATTGAACACACAGAAGCTGAATAACAAGAGTCTTACATCCATACATACCGTCTTACACAAATTATGACCATTATGGCCAAGTCTTACATAGATAATGCCTCATGGGATGAATAGCAAATAAACTCGAATAGCGGAAGTCTTCGCAGATAAGTAGAACCCATGCCATCTGCCTTAACCCTACAGGCATTCTAACTGGGAAAGCGTCCTAGTTCGCATGTTCGTCTCCATAGAATTCTTCTTCAAATTCCTGCTCCTCCATGCCTGGCCAATTAAATAACCAGTGGCAAGCCAATGAGTACTTTGAATGTACTCGCAAGCAACCCATGATTTGGTTCAAGGTAACAATGCAAGTTGTACAACAAATAAGCAACCTAGCTACAAGCCAGATATTCTACCATTTGTGAGACATGCATCAATGTACTTGGGTAACCTCGAGGACAGGTTACAGATATCAACATAAATAGAGTTCAAATCATTACGGATTCTTCCCAACGCGTCAAGTCACCACCTTGACTCAATACAAACACATATATTCACCAAGATTGTAAAATTCTGGACATAGATTAAGTAGCACCTCCCAACTGTCCATGACCGTGGACATGGCTATTCGGACGGTTTTACACTCTGTAGAGGTTGCGCACATTACCCACAAGATCCGGGAAGCTTTCGTGTCATCCACGATCCCGCATTACCTCAAGTACTCGGGGGAAGCACCCGGTCATTACCTTTCCCTAGACGACACTAACATAGGGTCCACTCGTTGGTGCACAGCCCTCGTGTACAAATGAAGGATCGTTGGACTTGCCCATTTTACATTGTCACGCATACACGAAGGGACCAACAATGTGTCCGGTGCCCTGTAAAAACAGTCATGGCCGCCTATCCAAGCACGACCCCATCCCGGGAGTGACCTCAAGTCTCCCCCGTCACTAGTAGTGTGGGCACCATGCTAGTATCAGCCTAAGTAGTCAATAATGCCCCGTCCCATAAGGGGTAGAGTGGTTGCACATGTTTGGTTGGGACGGTAATCACACATAAATCTAATCCACCATTTTACCCACACACGAAAAGCTATCTTTGGTACACCACTTATTCCTCAAGTGGTGGCCTTAATTCAACATCACCCTCGGGCATTAGGGGCACCCGATGAGGTTTTCGAAAGAATGCAACCACAAAGGGTTCATGGTACATATGCAACATCATGCATCAACAACTAATCTTTTGACATTTGCATCTATGCACAAGGTAGAGTTGTGAGTAGGGGTATGCACCATGTGGTTGTTCCCAACAAGTTTACCACCATCATATTTCATCATCATGCAATCGGAAAAGGGTACCGGTGAACAAGAGGGGTGTCATGGTCAAAGGGCTGCTTGCCTGGATTGGCTTGGTCTTCAAAGTCTTCAAATCCTTCACCTTCTTCTTCTTCAGCAACTTCGTCAAATACGGTATCTAATCGTCGCAAAATAATACGAAGAAATAAGACAATAATAAAAACAGAAAAGTCAAAGTGCTCAGTAAAATGTCAACTTATTTTTATAAAATACTTGAAAGAAAACTAAGAGGGCAAAAATTCTTAGTTTTGGATTTGGAGTCACAGAATGGGGTGAATGGATTTTTGAACAGAGGTTTTATTGTTCAAATTTAAATTTAAATTTGAACAGTATAGAAAAGGTTCATGAATATGTGTGAAAGTTATATCATTAAATAGGTTGGAATATTACAAGATTTTCGGAGTTGGAATATTACAAGATTTTCGGAGTTGGAATAAATTAATTTGGATGATTATTTTATCCTGTAGATTTATTTGAAAAACCTACAGAAAAGAAAAGGAAAAAGGCTACTGTGCAACTGGGCCAGAATGGCCTCAGTGCACAAGCCCAGAGAGTTTTCGACCCGGGCGAGCTGAGCGGCGCGCGCGCGTCAGGTTTAAACCTGACGGGGCGGGGCCCAGCTGCCAGTGGGAGTGAGGGGAGGCAAGAGGGACGGGAGGCTGACAGACGGGGCCTGCCTGTCATCCCTAACCCCCGTCCAGATGGCCGGCGTGCTCACCGTCGGTGATGCAGGGCATGACAGGGCGAGCTGAGGGCAGGGATGGAGTCAGCGTGAAGTCGCCGTTCGGGTGGTGGTGGAGGCAGTCGCCGGAGCGGTTGGGTTCGCCAGCGACGAGGTTGTACGGCGGAGAGGCTTCGGGTGGTGGTTGCTCCGGTCGTTTCCGACTGCAACAGAGAGGGGAAAGAGAGGGGAAAGAGTCAGTGAGGCTTGGCGGTTCTAGATCGAAGCTCAGGAATAGCAGGGACGGCTCGTACCGAGCGGACGACGGCGAGCCGCCGCGACGGAGCTCGAGCTCGAGAGCTTCTGGTAGAGAGCTGGGAGTGTAGGGGGCCTTGGGTGAGTCCAGAGGCGAGTGATGGAGAGGAGAGGGCTCGGGGATGCCTTTATATAGGCGGGCGGCGGTCCACCGAGGAGGTGTGCGCCGGCGAGCTCATTGTGGTCTCTACAGGCCATGGGGGCTCGTCGGGGCATGTTTGGGGTCCTCGTGGGCGTGGTTCACGTCCAGAGAAGGGAAGGGAAGGAGCGGGGGAAGGCTCCAGAGGCTCGCGCTTGTGAGCCCGGAGATTGGAGCTTGCGGGCGGCCGGCGCGCATGCGAGGGAGGCCATAGGAGGGAGAAGGATGAGGGGGACAGGTCCGTGGCGTGTTGCGGACGTCGAGGTGCCTCGGCTGGCGCGAGGGGGAGGCACGAGGTGGTCGAAGGCGCCCGGTCAGGAGCGGCTACAGTGCCAGAGCGCACTATAGCATGCTCCAGAGTGTGCAAATGGCGGGCATGGCATTGTTTATGCCATGTGGTCGTGGCCACCAGTGTCTAGAGGATAGGGGAGACAATAAACAACATGGCGTTGGCTTTGGATGCTCTAGAAGGCTTCTAGAAGGAGAGAGGGCTGAGAGAGAAGGGTGAAAGTGGTTGTCCAGAGATGTAAAAATGGGTTTTACCCCCCTCAATCATTGAGCTGCGATGCAGCCATTGCTGCTAGAGGTAGAATGGGTCTTGGGGTGTTGTGGTAAGAACCTGAGGTAAGGGAGAATAGTGGAAGAGGTCAAAACAAAGGATTTGGTAAAATAGCAGAAGGTGTTTGATGGTGTTTTGGGCAAGCAAATGTGTTTTATTTGGCATGAGACTCCACAGGATGAAATGGCACATATAATTAGGCCTTTTCACAAAATTAGAGCTCATTTGGGCAAAGTTGCCAATGCAACTTTTGTAAACCCTAGAAATCAACAGAAATGGATTTTCCAAGACTTAGCTAAGCAAATCATCCCTTCTTGATGCACCACTTGGTGTAGTGTCATCATTTGGGGTTGTGGGCTTGTCCACCAAATTTGGGGTCACAAGTAAAAAGTTGGTAATGTAAAGTTGTTCAAATTTGAATCTGAACAGAAATGATTTTGGGGCACTCTGATCAAGTTACCCTTCTCCAAAACTTTTTCCATTTGGTCTAGATGCATAATTAGACCATTTTAGCATGTGTACCAAGTTTGAGAGCATTTGGACAAGTTTGGCAATGTAAAGTTGCTCAAACTTCAAAATGGACAAAAATGGTTTTGAGGGGATTTGATGATGTTTTCTTGCTCCCCAAAGCATGAGGCTTGGCAAGATCATCAAATATGTCACATTTGACATGATAGAATTTCCCTGGAATTTTTACAGAATATTTCCTTTGTAAATATTTCAAAAGCTTGAAATATCCAGAAAGGGTTTTTGAGGGATTTGCCCAATATTTTGAACATGACCATGTGTTGAAACTCTTATATAAGGACAATATATAACCTAAGAGTCTCTTTGAATTTTGGCAAATATTTTTGAAATAGTTAAATAATTTTTACCTATTAAAGACCATTTGTGGCCTAAAGAAAAAGCCTTTAAATAAAATAAGAAAATAACTTTTAAAATTATACTTTTGTGGTTTTTGGGAGTCCTATACCTAATATGATTCAAATATACCTTTTTAAAGATTTGTATCACCCTAAATCAAGTACTTGCGGTGCAAATCTCAATTTAGGGGTTTTTGGAAAACTAATTTTTGAAAATAATGTTTGGCCAAAATACTTTTATAAGAATATACTATTCTGTTCTATACACTTGGTATGATCATTGGGCAGAAGTTTGGGGTATGGAGATGAAGCATAGAAGTTGAGGCTATGTTGACTTCTTAAAGAGCACTTGAAACTAGAAAGAGAAAAACTCAATTCCAAATAAAACCCAAATGATGCAAAAAGTTTTTGTTGGTCCAAATTTTCATTATCTATTAATGCAATAACCATGTTACAAAATGCAGGGTGTGATAGACCTACCCCCCTTACAAGAATCTCGTCCCCGAGATTCCTAAACTAGGCCTTAAAAGAGATCGGGATACTCGGATCTAAGATAGTCTTCGTGTTCCCAAGTTGCTTCTGCTTCCGTGTGGTTGGTCCACTAGACCTTGAAGTACTTGATGGTGCGGCTTCGCATCCGTCGCTCTGCTTCATCCAGAATGCGAATGGGCCTCTCGCGGTAGGTAAAATCAGGCTGAAGGTCAATGGCTTGGTGATCGACATCCTTGTAGAGATCAGGCTTGTCCGGAACTTGGAGACACTTTCGGAGTTGTGACACATGGAATATGTTGTGCACATAGGATAGCTCAGGTGGTAGTTCCAACTGGTAAGCCACTTCTCCTTGTCGTGCAGTGATCTCAAAGGGGCCAATGAAACTATGTGCGAGCTTCCCCTTAACGTGGAAACGCTTGGTTCCCTTAAGAGGAGTTACCCGCAGGTACACATGGTCTCCAACACGGAAACTCATATCTCGGCGACGTGTATCGTCATAGCTCTTCTATCTCGACTTTGCGGCCTTCAAACGTTCTCTGACTAGTTGGACTTGCTCTTCTGCTTCGCGGATAATATCTGGTCCAAAGACTAGCCCTTCTCCAGTCTCTGGCCAGTTGAGGGGTGTGCGATACTTGCGTCCATACAACACCTCAAATGGTGCCATCTGGAGGCTCGACTGATAACTGTTGTTATAGGAGAACTCAGCAAAAGGGAGGCAATCTTCCCACTTGGCTCCATATGCTAATACATAGGCTCGGAGAATGTCTTCGAGTATTTGATTTACTCGCTCTGTCTGTCCTCTGGTTTGCGGGTGGAAAGCCGTGCTGAAAGACAACTTGGTTCCCAAGGCTTCTTGGAACTTCTTCCAGAACCTTGAGGTAAACTGGGTCCCTCGATCTGACACAATCTCCTTAGGAACACCATGAAGGCTTACGATTCTGTCGATGTAGAGTGTTGCCAGCTCGTTGCCATCATAGGTAGTCTTGACAAAAATGAAATGGGCTACCTTGGTCAAATGGTCGACTATGACCCAGATGGAGTCATGTCCTTTATTCGACCTTGGTTATCTAGTGATGAAGTCCATTCCGACTTTATCCCACTTCCACTCAGGAACCTTGAGTGGTTGGAGCAATCCTGCGGGTCGCTGATATTCAGCCTTGACTCTTTGGCACACATCACACTTTGCAACATAGGTGGCAATCTCTCTTTTCATCCCGTGCCACAAAAATCTTTCCTTCAAGTCTTGATACATCTTGGTTCCTCCGGGGTGGATGGAATACGTAGTGTCGTGGGCTTCTTGCAAGATCAAATTCTTCAGCTCCATCTTGTTTGGTACGCAGATGCGGCCTTTGTACCAAACAATCCCGTGCTTGTCCTCAGAGAATCCTGGGGCTTTGCCTAGCTTCATCTTCTTTTTGATGCCTTCGATGCTTGCGTGCCCACCTTGTGCTCCCTTGACTTCGTCCATCAGGGTTGGTTTGACTTCCAGATGGTCTAGAAATCCATGGGTGACCAATTCCAAGATGAATTGTTCCAGCTCTTCAAACAGGACTGGCTGCCTTCTTTGAATTATGGCATTCAGGGAGCAAGCCTTTCTGCTTAAGGCATCGGCTACCACGTTAGCCTTCCCGGGGTGATATTGAACACTGAGGTCATAATCCTTGATTAGTTCTAACCATCTTCGTTGCCTCATGTTCAATTCCTTCTGGGTGAAAATATACTTCAGACTTTTGTGGTCTGTGTATATCTCACACCGCTTCCCTAGGAGGTAATCTCGACATGTCTTCAAGGCATGAACCACTACTTCTAACTCAAGATCGTGAGTAGCGTAGTTCTCTTCATGAGGTCGTAGGTGCCTTGAGAGGTAAGCTATGACTCGTCATTCTTGCATCAGAATGCTTCCCAGTCCGGTTCGAGAGGCATCACAATATATCACAAACTCTTTGTGAATGTCAGGTGCTGCCAGAACTGGGGCGGTGGTCAATCTCTTCTTGAGCTCTTGGAAGCTTTCTTCGCATTTTGGCGTCCATTCAAAGTTCTTGTCCTTCTTCAGGAGCTGAGTCATTGGCCGGGCAATGCTAGAGAATCCTTCCACGAATTTACGGTAATAGCCCACAAGTCCGAGGAAGCTTCTGACTTCCTTGACGGTCGTTGGGGACTGCCACTGGGTCACAGCTTTGATCTTCACGGGATCAACTGACAATCCTTCCTCGGTCAAGACATGACCTAAGAATCCAACTTTATGTAGCCAAAAGTCACATTTCCTAAATTTGGCATATAGTTGGTGCTCTCGAAGCTTGTGTAGGACCATCCTCAAATGTTGCTCGTGCTCTTCCTCTGTCTTCGAGAAGATAAGAATGTCATCAATGAAGACAACAACAAACTTTTCCAAATATTCCATGAAGACCTTATTCATGATATACATGAAGTAAGCTTATGCATTGGTTAATCCAAAGGACATGACCGTGCACTCATACAGGCCATATCTTGTTACAAATGTTGTCTTCGGAATATCTTGGTGTCTGATCTTCAGCTGGTAGTACCCAGATCTGAGGTCGATCTTGGAGAACACCTTGGCTCTGATGAGTTGATCAAACATGTCTTCAATCTTGGGAAGTGGATACTTATTCTTGATTGTAACTTCATTGAGGGAATGATAGTCAATGCATAAGTGGATGGTACCGTCCCTTTTTGCCACAAACAGAACAGGTGATCCCCAAGGGGAGGCACTAGGGCGGATAAATCCCTTCCTCAACTGCTCTTCCAGTTGCTTCTTCAACTCGGCTAATTATTCCGTCCCCATTCTATAAGGCTTCTTATAGATGGGTCCTACCCCGGGCATGAGCTCGATGACGAACTCAATGTCACAGTCAGGGGGCATTCCCTGTAGCTCATCCGGAAAGACATCAGGATACTCGCATACTACTGGCACTTGCTCCAGTCCAACTTCAGACAGACAGTTGACTTGAGTGGTTTGAGCAGAAGAGGAGTTGGAGGCAAACTTAACTTTGACTCCTTGGTCATTGGTCACAATGATAGTCCGATTGGCACAGTCTAATAAGCCTTGGTGCTTGCTGAGCTAATTCATGCCTAGGATCACATCCAAGCCTTGTGATCTCAGGATGATAAGGTCTGCTAGGAAATCTACCCCGTTAATGACGATACTGACTCCCTTACAGCCTATCTTGGCTCTCATCTCTGATCCGGGGGTTTGTACCACCATGGGGTTATTTAGGGGTGTTGGGGTCATGCCACTTTTTAATGCAAATCTTTTAGTGACAAATGAATGCGTGGCTCCAGAATCAACAAGACAGTTGCAGGTGCTGAGTTAACAAGGAACATACCCAGCACGACGTCCGGGTCTTCCTGGGCTTCTTCTGCAGTGACGTGATTCACACGCCCCTTCCCATTGTTGGGCGGGTTGCGAGGAGCTTGGTTCCTTGGCGGCATCTCGTGGCCTTGTCCTGGGTTCTGCACATTGGGGCGCGGGGCATCGGGCTTCTTGTTGGGGCACAACCCAAAGCAAGTGACTTGGTTTGGGTTACTGATCTTGTTGCCACCACTGTTATTAGGGTTGAATGCTGGCCTTGGGTTGGCATACTGCTGAGGCTGATAGTTGGTGCGAGGTGCAGGAGCTCTTGGCTACTGGTATGTTGGCTTGACCGGGGCTGGCTGCCACGGGCGAGGCTTCTGGTTACTGGAACTTCCCTTGCTGACCATCTTGCGCTTGCGAGTGTGTTCCAGAGAACGCCACTTGTCTTCAAGCATGAGTGCTTTGTTCACCAGGTCGGGAAAGGTTGGGTAGTCACACACGACAAGCTAGTACTGCAGAGTCTGATTGAGGCCTTCCATGAAGCACTCCTGTTTTGCAGCATCCGTGCTGACATCTTCAGGGGCATACCTTGACAGAACACTGAACTTCTGCATGTACTCCTTGTCAGTGCCACTTCCTTGCTTCAGGGCTCGAAACTCACGCTTCTTGATAGCCATGATTCCGGAAGTAATATGGGCCTTGCAGAATTCTGCCTTGAAGTTATTCCAAGTGATGTCTTGCCCAGCATGCATGACCTTGAATCCACCCCACCAAGCTCTAGCAGTCCCCCTGAGGCAGTGCGCAGCATAAGCCACCTTCTCGCGGTCTTCGGTGCAGCCGACTAGTTCCAGCAAGTCCTCAATGGTGCGGGCCCAGTCGTCTACATCAAGGGGTTCAACAGTCTCGATGAAGGTTGGTGGTGCATGCTTCTTGAACTCCGCCAACGTGGAACGTCCATTGCCATTCCCCGGCGGCTGGTGGTTGTTGGTGACGGCTTGAGCAATCATCTAGAGGGCTGCGGTGTTGGCTTGGCATTCCTCACGGAAGGCTTGGAGAAGCTGAGCCATATCCATGATCGGGGGAGGTGGTGGTGGAGCTTGGTCATGGGTTTGGTCCTGGCTGGCCTTTGCTTGGGCGGATGCTCCGGCTTCAGGCTGCTGGGTAGAGGTACCAGTACGAGTTACAACAGGCATCCTGTTGGAGCGGTAAAGGTCTTATGATTTGGACTGAAGAGGGAAAGCAATAAAGATGGGTGCCTAGTAAGGGGGTGGGTGTTACACTATTTATTTTCATGCAAGGGTCAAAGGGGCCAAACACATTCATTAAAATTCCAAATGGGTAGTGTAGTCGTTTACACTTTCCCAAAGGGAAGATACGACGTACATCCAAACACAACAAAAGCAAACACTAGATGGCTTCATATGAACCATACAAGGACTCGACTTCGCATAGGGGTTACACGACCTATCCTACCGTAGAGGTCACGAGCTGGCATATCCGAGTAGCGAATAATGCCTAAGTGGCGGAATGCCCGGTCGCGTATTCTAGCTCTTCTGAGTCTTCCTCCTTGTCTTCATCTATCTGGGCACCCCTATCACTTGAGGGTGTGTGGGAGTGGAGGAGTTGGACACGGCGTTGTTTTGCCGGTGGTGCTGGGAAAAGCTTGCGAAATTCCCTTGCCGTCATACGGCGTCGCTGGGGTGGTTCTTCATCCTTGGAAGATACATCTCCTGAGGGCCTTCCGCCTGGATACACGACAACGGGTTGCCCAGGAGGCGCACCTTCCTTCTTGATCCTATCCATCTTCTCTTGTGCTCGTCGAAGAAGTGCCTTGGTCTTGTGGAGTTCTTCTCGGAGCTTCATCGATTCCAAGGCCAACTCTTGTGCCAAGCTGTTGGCACAAAGGCTGAACTAGGTCTGGAATCGAAGTGGAACTCCTTCCTTCAGTGGAGGGGCTCGTGTGCTTCTCTCATCTTCACCTTCCTTCCGGTAAGGCAAGAAGCGGGTTGTCATCTTGGCTGCCATCTCCGGAAGAAGTTCTCGGAGGCGGGTTAGTGCCTTGAGTGCAGCTGCCTTGACAGCGAGGAGTAGTGTTGCCATCTGGGGTCCCTCGAAGAACCAACTTGTGGGAGGATCGTTTGACTTCACGATTACTTCCACATGGTACTCCACCTCGGTGTCACTAACACAATGTTCATGGTAGGTGAGGATGGGTGCTCGGTGGAACTGGCACTCCTGGAGGCTATCCTCGAGAAGCAAGGGAAACCCAGTGGTCAGGAGCTCTTCAGGTATAGCGGCCATCTACAAAGGTTGAATGGGAGAGGTTAATAAGCTGATGATATCTCAGGCTTGGCTAGGTTTAGAAAAGAAGAGAGGTTCAGAAGGTTTTATGAAAAGGGTCTCATCCTAACTAACGCCCATGCTAGCTAAGGCTTCCTACAGTCATGATGGCTCTGATACCAGCTCTGTGGGGACCCCGACTTATGAGTCGAGATCACCGAATGCACGTGTACAGTGATCCCAGATATCAATGATCACTGAACAAACAGAAGCTGAATAACAAGAGTCTTACATCCATACATACCGTCTTACACAAATTATGACCATTATGGCCAAGTCTTACATAGATAATGCCTCATGGGCTGAATAGCAAATAAACTCGAATAGCGGAAGTCTTCGTAGATAAGTAGAACCCATGCCATCTGCCTTAACCCTACAGGCATTCTGACTGGGAAAGCGTCCTAGTCTGCATGTTCGTCTCCATAGAATTCTTATTCAAATTCCTGCTCCTCCATGCCTGGCCAATTAAATAACCAGTGGCAAGCCAATGAGTACTTTGAATGTACTCGCAAGCAACCCATGATTTGGTTCAAGGTAACAATGCAAGTTGTACAACAAATAAGCAACCTAGCTACAAGCTAGATATTCTACCATTTGTGAGACATGCATCAATGTACTTGGGTAGCCTCGAGGACAGGTAACAGATATCAACATAAATAGAGTTCAAATCATTACGGGTTCTTCCCAACGCGTCAAGTCACCACCTTGACTCAATACACACACATATATTCACCAAGATTGTAAAATTCTGGACATAGTTTAAGTAGCACCTCCCAACTGTCCATGACCGTGGACACGGCTATTCGGACAGTTTTACACTCTGCAGAGGTTGCGCACTTTACCCACAAGATCCGGGAAGCTTTCATGTCATCCACGATCCCGCAGTACCTCAAGCACTTGGGGGAAGCACCCGGTCATTACCTTTCCCTAGACGACACTAACATAGGGTCCACTCGTTGGTGCACATCCCTCGTGTACAAATGAAGGATCGTGGGACTTGCCCTTTTTACATTGTCACGCATACACGAAGGGCCCAACGGTGTGTCCTGTGCCCTGTAAAAACAGTCATGGCCGCCTATCCAAGCACGACCCCGTCCCGGGAGTGACCTCAAGTCTCCCCCGTCACTAGTAGTGTGGGCACCATGCTAGTATCAGCCTAAGTAGTCAATAATGCCCCGTCACATAAGGGGTAGAGTGGTTGCACATGTTAGGTTGGGATAGTAATCACACATAAATCTAATCCACCATTTTACCCACACACGGAAAGCTCTCTTTGGTACACCACTTCTTCCTCAAGTGGTGGCCTTAATTCAACATCACCCTTAGGCATTAGGGGCACCCGATGAGGTTTTCGAAAGAATGCAACCACGAAGGGTTCATGGTACATATGCAACATCATGCATCAACAACTAAACTTTTGACATTTGCATCTATGCACAAGGTAGAGTTATGAGTAGGGGGTATGCACCATGTGGTGGTTCCCAACAAGTTTACCACCGTCATATTTCATCATCATGCAATCGGAAATGGGTACCGACGAACAAGAGGGGTGTCATGGTCAAAGGGTTGCTTTCCTGGATTGGCTTGGTCTTCAAAGTCTTCAAATCCTTCTCATTCTTCTTCTTCAGCAACTTCGTCAAATACGGTATCTAATCATCGCAAAATAATACGGAGACATAAGACAATAATAAAAACATAAAAGTCAAAGTGCTCAGAAAAATGTCAACTTATTTTTATAAAATACTAGAAAGAAAACTAAGAGGGCAAAAATTCTTAATTTTGGATTTGGAGTGACAGAATGGGGTGAATGAATTTTTGAACAGAGGTTTTATTGTTCAAATTTAAATTTTAATTTGAACAGTACAGAAAAGGTTCATGAATATGTGTGAAAGTTATATCATTAAATAGGTTGGAATATTACAAGATTTTAGGAGTTGGAATAAATTAATTTGGATGATTATTTTATCCTATAGATTTATCTGAAAAACCTACAGAAAAGAAAGGAAAAAGGCTACTGTGCAACTAGGCCAGAACGGCCTCAGTGCACAGGCCCAGAGAGTTTTTGGCCTGGGCGAGCCGAGCGGCGCACGCGCGTCAGGTTTAAACCTGACGGGCGGGGCCCAGCCTGTCATGCCTAACCCCCTTCCAGATGGTCGGCGAGCTCACCGTCGGTGATGCAGGGCACGGCAGGGCGAGCTGAGGGCAGGGTTGGAGTCAGCGTGAAGTCGTCGTTCGGGTGGTGGTGGAGGCAGTCGCCGGAGCGGTCGGGTTCACCGGCGACGAGATTGCACGACAGAGAGGCATCGGGTGGTGGTTGCTCTGGCCGTTTCCGACTGCAACAAAGAGGGGAAAGAGTAAGTGAGGCTTGGCGGTTCTAGATCAAGCTCAGGACTGGCGGGGACGGCTCGTATCGAGCGGACGACGGCGAGCCGCCACGGCGGAGCTCGAGGTCGAGAGCTTCTGGGAGAGAGCTGGGAGTATAGGGGGCGCTTGGGTGAGTCCAGAGGCGAGTGATGGAGAGGAGAGGGCTCGGGGATGCCTTTATATAGGCGGGCGGCGGTCCACCGAGGAGGTGTGCGCCGGCGAGCTCGTTTTGGTCGCTACAGGCCACGGGGGCTCGTCGGGGCGTGTCTGGGGTGCTCGTGGGCGTGGTTCACGTCCAGAGAAGGGAAGGGAAGGAGTGGGGGAAGGCTCCAGAGGCTCGTGCGTGTGAGGCCGGAGATTGGAGCTTGCGGGCGGCCGGCGCGCGTGCGAGGGAGGCCATAAGAGGGAGAAGGAGGAGGGGGACATGGCCGTGGCGTGTTGCGGACATCGAGGCGCCTCGGCTGGCGCGAGGAGAGGCTCGAGGTGGTCGGAGGCGCCCGGTCAGGAGCGGCTAAAGTGCCAGAGCGCACTGTAGCGTGCTCCAGAGCACGCAAATGGCCGGCATGGCATTGTTTATGCCATGTGGTCGTGGCCACCAGTGTCTAGAGGATAGGGGAGACAATAAACAACATGGCATTGGCTTTGGATGCTCTGGAAGGCTACTAGGGCTGAGAGAGAAGGGTGAAAGTGGTTGTCCAGAGATGTAAAAATGGGTTTTACCCCCCTCAATCATTGAGCTGCGGTGCAGCCATTGGTGCTGGAGGAAGAAGGCGTCTTGGGGTGCTGTGGTAAGAACCTGAGGTAAGGGAGAATAGTGGAAGAGGTCAAAACAAAGGATTTGGTAAAATAGCAGAAGGTGTTTGATGGTGTTTTGGGCAAGCAAATGTGTTTCATTTGGCATGAGATTCCACAGGATGAAATGGCACATATAATTAGGCCCTTTCACCATATTAGAGCTCATTTGGGCAAAGTTGCCAATGCAACTTTTGTACACCCTAGAAATCAACAGAAATGGATTTTCCAAGACTTAGCTAAGAAAATCATTCCTTCTTGATGCACCACTTGGTGTAGTGTCATCATTTGGGGTTGTGGGCTTGTCCACAAATTTGGGGTCACAAGTAAAAAGTTGGTAATGTACAGTTGTTCAAATTTGAATCTAAACTGAAATGATTTTGGGGCACTCTGATCAAGTTACCCTTCTCCAAAACTTGGGCCATTTGGTCTAGATGCATAATTAGACCATTTTATCATGTGTACCAAGTTTGAGAGTATTTGGACAAGTTTGGCAATGTAAAGTTGCTCAAACTTCAAAATGGACAGAAATGGTTTTGAGGGGATTTGATGATGTTTTCTTGCTCCCCAAAGCATGAGGCTTGGCAATATCATCAAATATGTCACATTTGACATGATAGAATTTCCCTGGAATTATTAGAGAATATTTCCTTTGTAAATATTTCAAAAGCTTGAAATATCTAGAAAGGGTTTTTGAGGGATTTGCCCAATATTTTGAACATGACCATGTGTTGAAACTCTTATATATAGACAAAATATGTCCTAAGAGTCTCTTTGAATTTTGGCAAATATTTTTGAAATAGTTAAATAATTTTTACCTATTAAAGACCATTTCTGGCCTAAAGAAAAAGCCTTTAAATAAAATAGGAAAATAACTTCTAAAATTATACTTTTTGTGGTTTTTGGGAGTCCTATACCTAATAGGATTCAAATATACCTTTTTAAAGATTTTTATCACCCTAAATCAAGTAATTGCAGTGCAAATCTCAATTTAGGGGGTTTTGGAAAACTTATTTTTGAAAATAATGTTTGGGCAAAATATTTTTATAAGAATATACTATTATGTTCTATACACTTGGTATGATCATTGGGCAGAAGTTTGGGGTATGGATATGAAGCATAGAAGGTGAGGCTATGTTGACTTTTTAAAGGGCACTTGAAACCAGAGAGAGAAAAACTCAATTCCAAATAAAAGCCAAATGATGCAAAAAGTTTTTGTTGGTACAAATTTTCATGCTTTATTAATGCAATAACCATGTTACAAAATGCAGGGTGTGACAGCGGACGACCCCGACTTGGGGGCAGCCGCTATGGAAGAAGACGATGCCACATGTGGCGGTGGCGGAGCAGGCGGCTCCGGAGGAGGAGGTGGCCTCGATGACTGGGCAGATAATGACGAGGAGGAGAGCGAGCCACACCGCCCGCCGGTCGCCGACAAGGCGGGTGTGAGCTCCTCAGCTGTGCCATCTGCATCAGGAGGCGCCCCAAAGCGCCGAGTCGGCTCGCTGCTGTTCGGCAATCGATCGAAGAAGCCCAAGAGCTCGGCCGTTGTGACCAGGCGGGATGAGGCTGCCGCGAAGGCTGCCCGGTTCCAGAAGGCCCCGAAGCAACCACCGATGGTGTCTGCGTAAGTGTTTGCTATCCCTTGTGTTTTCTTTTCTTCTTTTTTGCAAACTCTTTCTGAGCTTCTTCTTATCTTGCTTTGAACAGGGCCCCGCTCTCTCTTGGGCGGTCTGACTCCGCGTCCATGATTGGGATGGCGGAGGGCTCCACCAACACCCGCCGTGTAGACCCGCGCGCCGAGCTCCAGGCGGCGACAAAGCGGAACGTGCGGGAGGCGCGCGGGGAGTGGGAGAAGGTGGAGAAGGAGAAGGTGGAGCGGGAGAAGGCGGATGCGGCCAAGGTGGCGCAGGAGGAGGCCGACACAGCGGCCAAGGCTCAGGCCGATGCCGCGACCAAGGCGTAGGAGGACGCGGCCGCTAAAGCGCAAGCAGAAGAGTCCGCGCGTGGTCGGACTCCGCAACTCATCATCCCACTATGCTCCGTGCCACCGGCGCCAGAGACCCAGGCGCTGACTGGAAGAGCCGGCGACGACTGGTTGGTCATGGAGAGGGGAGGGGGCGACCCCGTCATCATGGAGGCAGAAGCGACCCCGCCCATTCCGACCGCCGATGCTCAGACCAGTCGGCCTGAGGTGCCGCAAGTGTCGCCAGTCGGTGGCGAGCTGGCGGTGGGGGCGACCTCGGTGGTGCATCCTCCGGTGCACCGTCGCGCAGGGAAGGCGGCTTCAGCACCACTGTCGCAGGAGGTCAGGGCTGCGCGCTCGTCGGCCCCTGATGCAGTGGCCACCAGCCGTGCCCCACTGAAGTGGATGCCTGGCGCGCCCCGGCGAGAGAAAGAAGGCGTTCGTGGCGACACGAACTACCGTCCGAGTATGCCCCTTGTGTTTGCTTTTGATCTTTGTAATCTTCCATGGGTGCGCGCTAGCGCACCCACTAGGTGTAGTCAACGAGTTCCGGGTGCTAACTTGTTTTTCTTCTTGACGTCTTTGTTGCAGGATTACCACAACATCCGTGCGGCCGCCTTCAACTTCCACATCCAGGAGCTGGCCAAGCGGAACGTTGACTTGGTTGAAAGCCGGAGTAAGCACTCCGTCTTCTTTCTCTCGCCGGGGCGCGCCAACGCACCTGCTGGGTGTAGCCCCTGAGATTCGGGCCGACTGCTGAGCAGTCGGGCTGGATCTTCTGGCAACCACTCTTCTTCTTGTTGATTGTTGACTTGTTTTTTTCTTTCTTGTCTTTGCAGAGGTGGCTGCCACACTGCAGCAGTGCCTGGGCGAAGCCCAAACCGCGTTGCGCGCTAAGGAGGAGGAGTGCCGCAAGGCGGCTGAGGAGCGCGACGGCCTGGCCAAGGAGTTGGCTGACCGGGTGGGCCGTCACAAGGCGGCCCTTCAGAAGGCGGAGGACAGCTAGGCCGGCTTCCCGGACGAGTTTGAGACTGAGCGGTCAAGCTGGGCCGAGAAGGAGAAAGCTCTGACCAACGACTATAGTGAGACCGAGGACATGATTGACGGTGAGTTGCCTCTCCCTTCTTCCTGCTGCCGTCTATTATATGAGTCGGCTTCTAATTTCAGACTTCTTCCTTCTGCCTGCGCAGATTTCTTCCCTGGTTACGTCGTTGCCGCCGGCCTGGCCATCGAAGCCCGCCGTGACGACGGAGGTAGGTTGGTGCAGAGATTGCGCCCAACGCCCCTCGGACTCTCGCCGAGCAGCTTCTCGCCATTCAGGGTCGTCTCCAGCCGGCTCATCGGATGCTTCGTCGCCTGTAGCGTGTCGGGGCCCAGGTGATCTCCGCCCTCTGGCCAAGCTTCCAAGCTCCACGCACCCCCAAACGGACTGCCGATTGGCTGGAAGCGGCAGTCGGCCCCTTCGAGGCGTGGAAGGGCTCCTCAGCCCGAGTAGGCGCATAGTGAGCCTTGGAATTTGTCAAGGCATGGTATCCTGGGCTAAGCCTAGCCAATTGGCCACGTTCCGGCAGGAAGCCAACGCAGAGTTGGTGGTGGTGTGGCGTGAGCTCACTCAACGCGCGGCGGCGATCGTGGAGTACACTGAGATCGTCGTCTTCCTCCCCGAGCTGGACGAGGAGGGTGCTGAAGTGCCGCCGAACTGGTTCGGGCTGAACCCGGAGGACGGCGAAGACTCGATGGAGGAGATCACCTCCAGCGACGAAGGCGAGGACGAGGAGGGCAAGGATGCTGAAGACGATGTGCCGAAGGATGGAGCGGATGACCAATCTTAGCTCGACCTTTCCCCGAGCAGCAATCCGCGTGCAGGTGCGTCGGCTGCTGCTGGAGATGACCAAGCCGAGACTCGCCAGCCGGCCACTCTACCTGCCGGCGCCGCCGACTCCACCAGCTTGCCGGACCCGCCTGCTGCTCCTCTGGCCTAGGCGGCCAGTTTTATCTTAACTTTTCGTGCTTTGTAGTTTCTTTGAACAAACTTGTTAAATTTGCGCAGTTCCACCCGCTGGGGGTGTGTTCGAACTTCGTTGAATGCTGGCCAAGGGCCTTTTGCTATGTAAATTAAATTCCGCACGAGCTGTGCTTTGCCGAGTTCCAACTTGCCATGCTTTTCTGTCGTGGAATTGTCACGACAGATGTCCTAGTGTGAGGACTTAGTCGTGAGGCCAACGCATCTATGTGGTAGCTTGAGAGGGGTTGAGCGGAATCGAGAGACGCAACACGCAAGAGAAAGATTTAGACAGCTTCGGGCCCCGGGAAACATCATCCGGTAACAACACTACATGTTGTTTGAGGCTAGGTCTCATTACGATCACGAGGGAATCGCCGTAAACCGGCTCTCCCAGTTATGTCTAGCCATATCAATTGTTTCTTTCTTACTCGTCCCTCCTTGGGGAGCCCTGCCCCTCCTTATATAAGTTGAAGGGGTGGGTTACATGTAGAGTCCAACTCGGACTTAAGACTTAACTATTATGACTTCTCTTCACGGGCTTCTCAACGTCTTGGGCTTCATAACATCTCGGGCTTCATAACCCCTGGCCATCGAGTTATCACTGTCTGCCGGTTTATGATGGTTTGCTGGTTTATGATTGTCTGCCGGTTTATGATTTTCTGCTGGTTTATGATTGTCTGCCGGGTTATCATCTGACTTATCATCTGACTTATCTGTGAGCCGGTTTACCATCTGGTTTATCATCTGGTTTATCATCTATCTTAACTATCTGGTTTATCCCTGATTTTCCCAAAACTGAGAATTTGAAGATGTTACTCCTTTATATGCATATTACCTGTAGCTTCCAAGTCTTAAGAGGAGAACATAGTGATAGCTTAAGACTTATTTCAATATAAATGTTGCTACCTTGAAGAAATCCAGATAGTTCATTTCAGTCACTAGTAAAAACTGAATATTCTACATATGTAGCCCCCAAGTGCTGGGTTGTCATGCTTGCAGCAGCCTGGGACTTATAATTGCCTTATGCTTATAAAAATTTCAACCAGTGTAGCCCCCAAGGGCCGGGTCATTATGCAATAATGAGCAGGGATTTTATAAATATGATCATGTAGACTTGAACAGCAACGTGTAGCCCCCAAGGGCCGTCTCGGTAAGATAATATTGAGCCGGGACTTTATATATACTTCTTTGAAAAGAACATCATATGATGTAACCCCCATCATGGGGCTTGAACCCATGTCCACAAGGTTAAGAGCTTTGGCCTTTACCAACTGAGCAGTGGACCCTTTAACATAATGGATTAATACTTGCATACCTTGAATTGTTGACAGGAGCAACTGGCAGCCCCCAAGGGTCTGCTCATTATAATGTAATGAGTCGGGTCTTCAATAAGGTGAGCACAAAAATGACTTTGCATTAGCTCCCAAGTGTCATGGTGCATGCTCGCAGTGACATGAGACTTGCATAATTGGTGTAATCTCAATTTGAATAATGTAGCCCCCAAGTGCCTGGTCGTAAGCCTGCAGCGACCTGGGACTATTCCTTCAATTATAGAATAAATCATTTCCATTGATAATATGATAGCCATTGCGCTAAAGCGACTTTGAAAACCTTAATCAAAATACTGGTTATTGGTAACCATAATAAAAATCCAGCCATGTTGGCTATTTAGAAATTTGAATAATATAACCCGGTTTGAAAACCGGTTCCAGTGATATTTGATCACACTGTTGGTTTTACCAAGCTAGTGTAGTAAGGGGATAACCCAAAATTTGAACATTGGTAATTATCATAGATTGCCGGTTTATAAACAAAGCCAGGCCGGTTTAATAAACACCGGTCATTCTCTTATCTCATACTAGTGACTTATAGTCAAAAGCCAGGCCGGGTTAATAAACACCGGTCATTATCTTATCTCATACTGGCGACTTATAGTCAAAATCCAGGCCAGGTTAATAAACACCGGTCATTATAACTGATCATGTACTGACAACTTGTAGTTGAAAGCCAAGCCGAGTTAATGGACACTGGTTTACTTGATGGTGGTGACTTGTAGTCAACCACTAGGCCGAATCGTTAGATATCGGATGAATATCAACAATCTCATTAAAAAGTAAAAACATGGCAAACAAAGCAAATAAAAACTTGTAGTCGAGGCTTTTTACGAGATGCCAGGCTCCAAATTCGAGGCTTTTCATGGGCTGCTAGGCCACTGAGTTAAACCATTTCACAAAGCCTGTTAAGATGGTCCTCAATCCTTAACCAATTGTCATTTTGACGTTGACAAGTTGAGGGTGTGTTATAAGATTGACTTGTTAATCGTTCGGCAGGTCATACCAGGTTTACCTGGGCGGAGTGACTTACTTGATGCAGGTAGGTTAACCCGGGGTTTTAGGTGTATACACCAGGCTTCCAAGCCGTGGCTTGATAGCCTATTACAAGGGTCTTAAAAACTCATTGTCGTTGTGCGACAGGAGCCCCCAAGTAACATTGTGAGATGTGCTCGTCAGGTGCCCATGTTTGAGTTGTGCTATGCATCAAACTCTCCTTTGCCCCTTACCATCATGTTGGCTTGATAGCCAGATTACCCAAGTAACCAGAGATGTGCTCTTATGATGATATTGGCTTGATAACCGGATCAATAAGGTAGTTAGAACTCTGCTTTATAAACAGAAACCCCCAAGTGATATATTTCTGAGCTGTGCTCGTCGGGTACCTATGTTTGAGTTATGTTGTGCAACAAACTCTCTTTGGTCCCTTTAATTTTTTCTGAGAACTCGAACTTGCGAGAGATTATTCTTCTTGAACCAGATATTAAACTGGATATTGAGAGCTTCAAAGCTTTGTGGGAGACATCTTTCCCTTGAACCGGATTTCAAACCGGAATCTTCATTTTCAGCTGGGATTTTTCTGATGGCCTATAACTCGAACTTGCGAGAGAGTAATTCTTTTTAAACTGGAGATTCTTAAACCGGATTTGAGAGCTTCAGAGCTTTGTAGGAGACAAATTTCTCTTGAACCGGATTGTGAACCGGATATTTGAGAGCTTCAGTAAGACTGATGTCCTTTGAATTTTCATCAATATAGCAGTTGCCTCCGGGATCGGGTTATCTTCCCCTCCATCGTCCTGGGGTTCTTAAATTTGCTAAAACTGGCAAGATTTGCTGAGTCATGTCATGGTAGCCCTCGAGTCTTGAGATTACTTGAGGAGTTGGCTTGAGACTCTCCATATTTGACCATAGCATAAGGTGTGTACCATTGGTGTTGATAGAGCGATGTGAATCCACAGAAGGTTGAGGTGACTGCGGCGGGTTATAAATGATCCCGTACGAGCCATGTCAGCAACTCGGCCAATGGTTCCTTCCAACTAGCAATTTGAAGTTAACCAAACTGTAGTGGCGGTGACTTGTGCGCCTGCCCATTGAGCCACCCAGTGCAGACGGCGGTTGATAGTATATGATAATTTGCCTCCATTTTGGTGAAAGAAAACCGGGCTACCCAAGCTGTGACTTGCTCATACTCAATAAACAGCTCATGCTGACAGGTGCGGCCCAGTATGTTGATGTAGACCAGGCCGCGAGAGTCATACAGTAAAGATGGCCGCAACGTTAGAGGCGATATAGATAAATGAGTCGGCCACGGCATTGTAAGCCGGTGCAGTCTGATGAACCGGCCGGAGGGGCGGATGCGCGAATTGTCTGCGGCATTGTAAACCGGCGCAGACGGGTGAGTCGGCCTTTAAACTTGCACCAATATGGCGGTTTAGGGTCCTGCATTAGATAACTTTGCAAGCGGAGTAATTGCTTTTTAAAAAAAAGTGATATATAATATGAAAATATACTAGCTGGATTTCACCTGATATCTTAGGCCAGAAATTATCCACTGCGAAGTTGATGATCACAACGGTGAAGTAGAAATCAATCACGGTCGAGTCGTTCACTGGGGCAGACAGATGAATCGGCCACGGCGTTGTAAGCCGATGCGGACGAGCGAGTTGTCCTCCGCATTGTAAGCTGGCGCGGACACATGAACCAGACGTGAGGGCGGACGGGCGAGTCGTCCGTGGCGCGAGGCCGAACATGCATCCGCGGTATAACACCACCCCTTTTCCTTTTAACAGTCGTCCTGCATAAAAAATATTACGGGCCAGAGTAATTGTTATCTGATGGAAACAATATGTGTTAATAAAATAGACTCAAATGGATATCACCTGATTTGTTCGGACCACCGACGGTCCGTATATATAGCGTCCGTGAATAATTTTTCAACATAGTTGCTGACGACTTTGACTTCTCTTCAAACCAATCCCCTTTATCCCTTTCAGTAGGAATCGGGCGGCTCGGCAGTCGAAGGAAAGCAGCGGGCAACCGACGAGGTAGAAGCAGCCTGCGCTGACGCAACATCACTAATCAGTAGCGGTGAAAACCACGGCAGCGGGGGCGGGTCAAACCCATGGCGGCGGAGAGCGGGTCGAGGCCATCGCATCAACTTGGAGCGGCAGGCGGCTTGATCGGATGGAGCCCCTGCAACAAGGCGGCTCGGGCCGTGGCCACGGCGGGTCATAATAGAGGATGCTCCGGCGGTGGTTCCTTGAGGCCGCGGAGACGCGCCGATTTATCTTGAAGGTGAGGCGAGGCCGATGGACCGGCGTTGGTGAGTTGGAACAGCAAAGCCGAACTGCTGCGGCGAGTCACAGCAGCTCGACGACAGCAGCTGAAGTAGGCCGCGCTGGCAAGGATAACTCGGCGGCATGGCTGCGGGTCTCAGTTGTCGAGGCACTTGAAGTGAGCTGAGACGGCCGGCGGCTCAAGGCAAACCTGCGGCCACAGCAGCCAAGGCAGCCGCGGATCATTAAGGGCGGAGACGGTGACTTGGCAGAGGCATGGGGGCAGTGGTGAGTATCCGGCTCGAGGCTGCAACGGTGTAATGATGTATCGGCAATGGCAGAGCCGCAGCAACGTAAGAGCGGCGGGTCGACACAGGCGGAGCCAGCTAGCGGCTAGACGGCCTGGCTTAAGGCTGGTCACAATGGGGTGGAACTTAGGAGTAACATCATATATTTCAATACAACGTTGCTTATGTGGCACATATTTAATGAAGAGTGAGGTGCTTGTGGTAACTATAGCTAAGTTACCGGAACATCACACACTTCAAGAAACAATGAGTCTATAAGCTAATAAATGCATCGTTGCATGATACTATCTACATGTTCCTACCCACTGTAAAGATAGTAATATAGTCTAGATAAGTGTGTATGTTACTACCTTATGTTCCTGCCCATTGTGACCAGCCTAAGACTAGCCATAATGGGTAGTAACATAGAGTAGTAACATGCCCATGTTACTACTCTATGTTACTACCTCTATAGTGGGAAGTAACATATGTGTGGTAACATGGAAGACTTCATTTATTAGGCCATAGACTCATCTTACCTTGATATGTGTGATGTTACTCATACTAGTAGTAACTAGCTATGTTACCACATGCCTCTCTTTCTTCATTTATTGCTTGCCACATCATCTTTTTTATCTAGATATGTGTGATGTTACTATCTATGTTACTCCCACTATGGGTAGTCTAAGGTGCATGGCTCCGTAGTGGACGCAATGATTTGTAGCGCGGGTGGCTCTGGGCGGCGTCAGCTGTTAAAGCAAGGCTGCAGCCGACGCGGGCATCACAGACACGTGGAGATGGGTCGCTGTGATGAGAGTTCGGCAAGGCGGGTCAATGAGGCAGCAGCTCGTGACAACAGTGGCCTCGAGGGGGAAACGGCGGCTTGTTGGTGGTGCCTTGAAGGTGCGGAGGTTGGCGATGCTCTGGCCGCGAGGCATGGTACAGGCGAGGACGGACTGGTGTAGCGGGGCGCGGACAGCGACGGTTTAGGCGAGGACCACGGCGGTTTAGGCGAGGACCACAGCCGGGTCGTAGATGCCGCTGTTGGGGCGGAAGAGCCTGTAGTTGAGCGTCTCCGGCCGGTAGCTTGCTGGTGTAGTTGAGCGTCTCCGTGGCGGCTCACGGCGCGAAACGTCGGCTCTCTGGTAGCGGCTCAAGGGGAGAGGCGCTGTGGCGGTTTAGACAAACGGCGACTTGTAACCGTAGAGACAACAGCGGCGGGTGATGGCGCGGCAGTGAAGGTGAGGCCGGGTTAAAACGGCGCTGAACAAGAGGGGAGGCCGTGGCGGCTCGTGGCGCAGAGATGCACGGAGGTGGCCTGTAACACAGCAGCGAAATCGCGATTAGTTGGACGAAACCACGTCTGCGTTTACATCCGGGTCATTGACTTCCTTTTTTCTTTCAGTCAAATCCGAATCCCTGTATTAGTTGCTTCACGTCTCGTAGTAGGAATTGGAGTAACACTACTACTACTAGACTGTACTTCTGATTGCTTTGGTCCTTACGCTTGAAGAGCAACAGCAGGAAGGATTCGCTCTAGTGTGATGCGCGTCTGCAGTGGATGCATGAATATTGGATAATTATGCATGCATGCATTGACTGTTTTTTGGTTATTGTGATCGACGACACGCGATATGACTGCGGTATAAAATATCATATTGGTCTGGGCTGATTGCTTCCGTTTAGCAGTAGCTGAAAAAATCTTGCATAATCTTGGCGAAACCTGCGGCCAGGCGGTTTAGATGGATCTTGCTTCCTCTCTGTCTTGGTTTTTTTTCAGGGTGGCGACTGCACCCGATGCAACCCTAATCTGATCCACTCAAACCTCGTACTTCCAGCCCCAAACCTAATCGGCTCTTCTCCAAGGTTATCCCTTGCCGAGCTATCCAGTCCAGGCCGGGTCAAGGCATCCACGCCGGTCCAGGCAGGGTCAAGGCAGGAGGCCAGAACTTAATGAATCGCCTCAAAACTTTAAAGCATACATTGAGGGGTGGAGTGGCCACGGAGGCGGCGGCTCAGGCAAAATGACCATCATAATTTTTTTCCTATTCATCTCAGTGTAATACGTCGTTCCAACCGCCCGTCGACGATGTGGATCTTGCGTGCTGACTGACCCGGCTGTTGAATTCGATTCTGACGCAGATCCTTGCAAACTGACGCTTTTTATTTGGAAAACCACAAACTTCTCGATCCCTTAAAGAAATCCCTCCAAGAACTCAACACCACCGTGTCTGCGACGTCCTACGATGGGCGCCAACTGCCGTGGAATTGTCACGGCAAATGTCTTAGTGTGAGGACTTAGTCGTGAGTCCATTTTAAACCTTGAATTCGTAGGCCTCCGGCGAAACGAACCCTGATGTCGAAATCCCGGTCATTCAGACCCCAAACTCACTAATCCCGGTCCAAATTAAACCTTAGTGTCGTTTCCCAAACGGGGATTGCCGACGTGGCAATGGGATGGCCGGGATGGGTCGTCCGACGCGCGTGTGCGGCGATTTAAGTGGGCCGGCCTAGTTCGGCCCGTTATTTCCCTTCGTTCTCTCCTCTCCGCGTCCCCCTGCATCCCTCCTTCTCTGGCGACGGCAATGGCGACCGGCGGGTGATCGCCACCTCTTCGACGATCGTGACGACGTGACGGCCCGTCGAAGAAGAAGGTACTGTCCTGGATGGCCTCCTCCCTTGTTATATATAGTTTAGAGTAGTTGCGGCATTAGGGTTAGGGTTTCAGCGGCAAATTTGGGGCAAAATTGGGGACGAATTGATTGAAGCGAAAAGACTGATTTTTTGTGAAGGGGATAGGTTGTAATGCTTTATTTTGATCGCGGTGTATGTTTTTTTCAGTGAAATAATGGACCCAACTGAGATATTGAACGTTCGGTTTCATATTGGAGGGGAATTCATCCACATTGGTCCAAATTTGGAATATGTTGGGGGAGATGAAGCAATGTCAGAGATTGAGAGGGATAAACTGTCTCTGCAGGAAGTCAAAGGTTATTTAAAAGATCATACTCAGTTGATGGAATCGATGAAGTTCTATTTTCTGCTTCCTGGAAAAGAGCTTATCAATGGCTTGGTGTTCCTTAATGATGACAGTTGGTGTGTGAAGATGGCTGACTACATTTGTGTTGGAGGAGTTGCAGATGTTTATGTGGAGTATCATGGAGAGGAAGATTGCATTGGCAGCAGCAGTGGGAGTGACTATGAGGATGAAATCATGGAACAGAGTGATGCAGAACTAGATGCAGTCATAAGTGCTGATGAACCAGATGCAGTTATAACTGCTGTTGAACCTGCAGAGTCTGACACTGATGTGCTAATTCCTGATGAAACTGGTGTCATCAGACAAAGAATTTGCAGCCCCTTGAAGCAGAGAAGAAGCAATAGAAGAGAAGTGGATGTTGATAATGATGTGGATGAATTGGCAGGAATGGAAGGAGTTTTTTCTCAGGTTATGGATCCAAGTCAACCTGCATCAGCTTTTGCTTCTGAACCTCAGGCTTCAGGTCATGTCAGTAACCAAATGGTGATAGCTGCAAATGTTGACAGTGGCAATCAAAATTCAGACTCAGACAGTGACACTGAATACATTGCACATACTGATGACAGTGGGGAGGATTCAGAAGTTGTGGAGATGAGGAGACATGCTAGGAAGTTTAAGAAAAGGATGAGGGACTCCAAGAGCTGGATAGGAAGGGATGCTACAGGGCCAGTGCCAATTGATTTGATTGCCAACATGGAGGAGCAAATTGAAAGAGAAGAAATGGATTGGAATTATGATTCATCTGATGAGGACTACAGTTATGATGAAGATTCAGATGGAAATATAAGGAAGAGGAAGAGTGCATTCCCAAGATACAACCCTGAAAGTGAAGTACCACATTTTGCTTTGACCATGGTTTTTAGAAGCAAGAATCAACTGTGCAAAGCTTTGAGGAGATATGGCCTAGTGACAAAGAGGAGCATCAAGTTCATGAAATCTGAGTCTGACAGGGTAAGGGCAAAGTGTGGATGGCCTGGCTGCCCATGGCTGATATATGCAGCCAAGAGATCAAGAACTTCAAGATTCCAAGTCATAACATATAATGATGATCACCAATGTGCACAGAACAGATGCAACAAGTTGGTTACTGCAAAGGTGATTGCACAGAGGTATGAGCACTTCATATTGGCAAATCCTATGTGGAAAATTGAGAGCATGAAAGCAACTGTTTTGCAAGATATGTTTGCTGATGTCTCCACTTCAAAGTGCAAGCATGCAAAAAGAATTGTCATGGACAAATTGCTGTGTGGAATGAACAATGAATACACAAGAGTGTTTGACTACCAACTTGAGCTGCTAAGGAGCAACCCTGGAAGCACAGTTGCTGTTTGCATGGATCCAACCAACATGGAGGAAAGTGTATTCCAGAGTTTCTATGTGTGCTTTAATGCAATGAAGCAAGGATTTAAGGCTGGTTGCAGAAAGGTAATAGGCCTTGATGGTTGCTTCTTTAAAGGTGCAGTCAAGGGTGAGCTTTTGTGTGCCATTGGTAGAGATGCAAATAATCAGATGTATCCACTAGCATGGGCTGTAGTTGAGAATGAAACAAATATCACATGGAAGTGGTTTGTTGGGCTGCTCATTAAGGACTTGGAAATAAACAATAATGGAGCTGGCTGGGTTATCATTTCTGATCAGCAGAAGGGCTTGATAAATGCAGTGAATGATTACCTTCCTGCTGCAGAGCATAGGATGTGTGCTAGGCACATTTATGCTAACTGGAGGAAGAAACATAGAGATCATGAATGGCAAAAGAAATTCTGGGCAGTTGCTAAGGCTTCCAACAGGCAAGATTTCAACTATTACAAGGCCAAGCTTGCACAGGTCACTCCTGAAGGGGCTAAAGACATCATGAGAACTGAGCCAGTGCACTGGGCAAGGGCTTTTTTCCCAGTTGGTTCAAATTGTGAGTCAGTGGACAACAACCTATGTGAGTCATTCAACCATGCTATAGTTGATGCTAGGTTTTATCCTATTATTTCTATGAATGAAAAAATTAGGAAGAAAGTACTAGTGAGAATTCAGAAACAAAGAGAGAAAGGTGCCAACTTTACAGGTAAAATATGCCCTGCTGTTTTTAAGAAGCTCAAGAAAAGTATTGCTAGAACACAATATCTTGATGTGCTCTGGAATGGAGAAAATGGATTTGAAGTGAAGCAAGTGAATGGCAGAGGAAGACATTACACTGTGGACCTGGATAAATGGACATGCAGCTGTGGGTACTTCCAGCTGGCAGGGCTTCCTTGCCACCATGCCATTAGTGCCATTTACAAGTGTAACAAAAACATTGAAGATTTTATTGCTCCTTGCTACTTTGTTGAAGTGTTCAACAAAATCTATGAGCATTGCTTGCAGCCAGTGGAGGGTGAAGAGATGTGGCCAGTGTCACCCAATCCTAGGCCAGTGCCTCCTGAATATGTAAGGTTGCCAGGAAAAGAGAAGAAAAAAGGAAGGCCTAAAAACAATGATAGGAGAAGAGAAGAAACTGAGCAACCTAAGGGGAAGAAAATGAGCAAGCATGGCACAATTATCAAATGCTCATTATGTGGTAACCCTGGACACAACAAATCAGGATGTAAGCAGAATCCTGAGAGAGGCAAGAAGAAGAATGCACATCTTGCTAGAGCTAGCAAGAAAAATAATCCAACTGAGGTATTTGTTGCTGTCATGTAATTATTGCATGTTTATCCTGCATGTATTGGTTGAACTTATTGCATATTTATCCTGAATTTGCAGCAAGCCAAAGGAAGTGCATCTGCTCCACCAACAGCAACAAGTTCAGTACCACCAGGTCCTTCTACTGGGACAAGTTCCAACAGGTTTAAGCCTCCAAGAAAGAGAACTGCAAGTGCTGAAGCTGGATCATCAGCTGCCCCAGGAGCATCTACTTCCACAAGGACAGGATCTGGAGCTAAGAGGGGAAGAAGGCCTGCATCATCAGTGCCAAGCTTCAGATACTTCACTTGCAGTGGAAACTACTAGTTATAGTTGAAGAAGGGCTGCATCTATTTATTTTGTTCAAGTTGCAATGTTCCAAACTAAGGGTCATGTAATGTTGCAAACTTATCTTTTGGTCATGGCTCAAACTAAGGGTCATGTATGTGTGGGAGTATGACTTGTTTCAAACCCAGATTATGTGAAATTAACTTGGTCAGAATGGTCTTGCTATTATCAGTTGCATATCCTTGTATTTCATGGCAGCATCTTCCACTTTACTGACATTAAATTGCCAGCAAGCAAAGAACACATATCCTTGTATTTTAGTTCTACAATTTTCTTGTATTAAGTTGCCAGCAAAGAATCCAAACATATATGCATTTCAGAGGTACAAAATGATGGCAGAACACATCTTTCAATTCCACTTTTATTAATTCCAAACAGTGCATGCATACAACTTCCATCTTCAGTGCCCAAAAGATCACTTCATTCTAAACCCTAAAGCAGTACTACATTGCATACAAATCACACTTGCAAATTTTAATGCAGTAGCATCTTCCCTGCAACTAACCCTACCACAAAGACAACAAACAACATGACAACATTCTGATATTTCCCCTTCAGTGCATCTAACTCTGCATTTTTCTGCTTCAACTGATCTTCCAGAGACATAGCCATGCCCATTCCTCTTGTTTCAGCTTCAGGCAGTGCCACAACTGCAGTGGGAGTGGGATCTTCAAACACAGCAGCACTTTGACCCCTCAGCCTACGCACTTCATCTCGCAAATCTCCAATCAAATCACTCCAGAACTTCGGCAGAGGATCATCATGCCATTCCACAAATCCACAACCACCTTGCTGTTCAATTGTACCAATAGAAATCAATAAGAGGGGAGAAGAACAAATGAACAGAAAAGAAACAAAGCTTGAAGCTCACCATGGCATCAACGCAGGCGTAGTACCTCCGCCCTGGGTTCTGACGGCTCCACGAGATCCACCGTGGTGCCTTCCGGCGGGGGTTGCACCAGCAGAGCTTCTCTGGCTCATACGCCATCGGGTTCTCCCGGTACGGCACCGGCGACCTCGATTCCTCCCCTCTCCTTCCGGCGGCTCGACGAAAGCCGGGAGCACTTGAACCACCCGAAGACCACGACATTGCCCTCGACGCAGCCGCCCCCACCTGCGAAATCGCCGCCGCCGCCGCGCCCCCCTCAAGGAATCGCCGCCGCCGCCGCCGCCGCCTAACCCTAGTTTCTCCCCCCAAATCCTAAATCCAGTACCGGTTCACCCCCGCGCGTTCCAGTTATAACGTGGCCCACCTAACTACCAATCCTGGCCACGTCAGCGTTTTTGGGCCTAAAACGACACTAAGGTTTAATTTGGACCGGGATTAGTGAGTTTGGGGTCTGAATGACCGGGATTTCGACACCAGGGTTCGTTTCGCCGGAGGCCTACGAATTCAAGGTTTAAAATGGACTTTTTCCTGCACGGAGGTGGCCTGTAACACAGCAGCGAAATCGCGATTAGTTGGACGAAACCACGTCTGCGTTTACATCCGGGTCATTGACTTCCTTTTTTCTTTCAGTCAAATCTGAATCCCTGTATTAGTTGCTTCACGTCTCGTAGTAGGAATTGGAGTAACACTACTACTACTAGACTGTACTTCTGATTGCTTTGGTCCTTACGCTTGAAGAGCAACAGCAGGAAGGATTCGCTCTAGTGTGATGCGCGTCTGCAGTGGATGCATGAATATTGGATAATTATGCGTGCATGCATTGACTGTTTTTTGGTTATTGTGATCGACGACACGCGATATGACTGCGGTATAAAATATCATATTGGTCTGGGCTGATTGCTTCCGTTTAGCAGTAGCTGAAAAAATCTTGCTTAATCTTGGCGAAACCTGCGGCCAGGCGGTTTAGATGGATCTTGCTTCCTCTCTGTCTTGGTTTTTTTTCAGGGTGGCGACTGCACCCGATGCAACCCTAATCTGATCCACTCAAACCTCGTACTTCCAGCCCCAAACCTAATCGGCTCTTCTCCAAGGTTATCCCTTGCCGAGCTATCCAGTCCAGGCCGGGTCAAGGCATCCACGCCGGTCCAGGCAGGGTCAAGGCAGGAGGCCAGAACTTAATGAATCGCCTCAAAACTTTAAAGCATACATTGAGGGGTGGAGTGGCCACGGAGGCGGCGGCTCAGGCAAAATGACCATCATAATTTTTTTTCCTATTCATCTCAGTGTAATACGTCGTTCCAACCGCCCGTCGACAATGTGGATCTTGCGTGCTGACTGACCCGGCTGTTGAATTCGATTCTGACGCAGATCCTTGCAAACTGACGCTTTTTATTTGGAAAACCACAAACTTCTCGATCCCTTAAAGAAATCCCTCCAAGAACTCAACTCCACCGTGTCTGCGACGTCCTACGATGGGCGCCAACTGCCGTGGAATTGTCACGGCAAATGTCCTAGTGTGAGGACTTAGTCGTGAGGCCAATGCATCTTGTGGTAGCTTGAGAAGGGTTGAGCGGAATCGAGAGACGCAACACGCAAGACAAAGATTTAGATAGCTTCGGGCCCCGGGAAACATCATCCGGTAACAACCCTACATGTTGTTTGAGGCTAGGTCTCATTACGATCACGAGGGAGTCGCATTAAACCGGTCTATTAGTTATGTCTAGCCCTATCGATTGTTTCTTTCTTACTCGTCCCTCCTTGGGGAGCCCTGCCCGTCCTTATATAAATTGAAGGGGCGGGTTACATGTAGAGTCCAACTCGAACTTAAGACTTAACTATTATGACTTCTCTTCACGGGCTTCTCAACGTCTTGGGTTTCATAACGTCTCGGGCTTCATAACCCCTGGCCATCGAGTTATCACTGTCTTCCGGTTTATGATGGTCTGCCGGTTTATGATTGTCTGTCGGTTTATGATTATTTGTTGGTTTATGATTGTCTCCCGGGTTATCATCTGACTTATATATGAGCCGGTTTATCATCTGGTTTATCATCTGTCTTAACTGTCAGCCGGGTTAAAACTCCAGCCGGGTCATACCGCGGGGTATATCCCCGACATTTTATGTTCTTTTTGGTTGTTTTCTTTTGCCGTCTTCCCTTAGCTGTCGCCTTGTCAGCCAGACAGCCGCTCTGCGGTCTGTGGTTTGGTCAAGTGTTTGGCCGCTTTGGGGAGACAAGTACTTTGGCCTCTTATAATGTAACAAGTAAGTGAGAGCCGGCCGGCCGGCTGCTAGGCAGCAGGTCGATGAGGCGAGGAGCCGTCTTAGCCTATGTAGATGCGTTTTTCCTTAGCCATTTTCATGTGGGCATCATTTCCTGCCTTTAACTCTTGCCAGCCAGATAGTTGATACGTCTCCAATGTATCCATAATTTTTTATTGTTCCATGCTATTATTTATGAAGTCTTGGATGTTTAATGAGCTTTATCATTCACTTTTATATCAATTTTGGGACTAACCTATTAACCCAAAGGCCCAGTCCAGATTGCTGTTTTTTGCCTATTTCAGGGTTTTGCAGAAAAGGAATATCAATCGGAGTCGAAACGGAATGAAACCTTCGCGAGAGATATTTTGGGAGAAAATCATGCACGCGGAGCTTGAGGACCAAGTCAGGGGACAGAGAGGTGGCCCTCGAGGGTGGGGGGCGTGCTCCCTTTCCCAGGGCGCGCCCCTTGCCTCGAGGCCCCCTCAAATGGCCCCCGGTGCCCAACTTCTTCCTATATATGTCCACGTACCCCAGAAACTCCATACGCAGAGAGAAAACCCTAATTCCACCGCTGTAGATTCTGTTCCCATGGAGATCCCATCTTGGAGCCTGTTCCGGAGCTCCACCAGAGGGGGATCCATCACGGAGGCCTTCTTCATCATCATCATCATCGCCCTCACCATGAGTTGTGAGTAGTTTCCCACAGACCTTCGGGTCCATAGCTAGTATCTAGATGGCTTCTTCTCTCTCTGGATCTCAATACAAAGTTCTCCTCGGTCTTCGAGGAGATCTATTCGTTGTAATCTATTTTTGCGGTGTGTTTGTCGAGATTCGATGAATTGTGAGTTTATGATCAAGGTTATCTATGAAAGATATTTGGTTCTTCTACGAACTTTTTATGTGTGCTCATAATATCCTTGCAAGTCTCTTCGAATTATTGGTTTGGTTTGGCCTACTAGATCTATAGTTCTTGCAATGGGAGAAGTGCTTGGCTTTGGGATCAATCTTGTGGTGTCCTTTCCCAGTGACAGTAGGGCAGCAAGGCACGTATTGTATTGTTACCATCGAGGATAAAAAGATGGGGTTTACATCATATTGCTTGAGTTTATCCCTCTACATCATGTCATCTTGCTTAAAGCGTTACTCTGTTCGTATGAACTCAATACACTAGATGCATGCTGGATAGCGGTCGATGTGTGGAGTAATAGTAGTAGATGCAGGTAGGAGTCGATCTACTTGTCTCGGACGTGATGCCTATATACAATGATCATGCCTAGATAGTCTCATAATTATTCGCTTCTCTATCAATTGCTCGACGGTAATTTGTTTACCCGTCGTAGAATATCGCTATCATGAGAGAAGCCACTAGAGAAAACTATGGCCCCCGGGTCTATTCTCAACATATCAATCTACATATACTTTACTTGTAAAACTTTTATTTTCTGTTTTATTAAACCAAAAATACCAAAAATATAAACTATCATCTTTATCAGATCTCACTCTCGTAAGTGACCGTAAAGGGATTGACAACCCCTTATCGCATTGGCTGTGAAATTCTTATTTGTTTGTGCAGGTACGAGGGACTCGCGCGTGGTCTCCTACTGGATTGATACCTTGGTTCTCGAAAACTAGGGGAAATACTTACGCTACTGTGCTGCATCTCCCTTTCCTCTTCGAGGGAATACAACGCAAGCTCAAGAGGTAGCAAGAAGAATTTCTGGCGCCATTGCCGGGGAGGCTTACGCAAAAGTCGTATACCAAGTACCTATCACAAACCCTTATCCTTCGCATTACATTTATTTTCCTCTCGTTTTCCTCTCCCCCACTTCACCCTTGCTGTTTTATTTGCCCTTCTTCCGCCGTGTGTTTATCGTTCGCTTGCTTCTTGTTTGCTTGTGTGTGTTGGATTGCTTGCTTGTCACTATAGCTCTCCCTACTAGTGTTGACCCTCACCTCAAGAGGCTGGAGGAGATTGAAAACAATGTTAGACATTTTATGACTATACAATTTGAGCATAATGACTTCTTCAAAAGTGAGCTTAAAGAACAGAAAAAAAAAATATGGAGTATATGAATACAGACCTTGATGATATGTCTAAGGAATTTATGGCTTGAAATCTCATTTTGCTCATCTTGAGAACTTAATTGCCCAAATTTCTGATAAACGGTCCACCTTCATTAATAAGATGGCTGCTAAACCGGAAGAGCATGAAAATAAAGATGAAGATCTGAAAGTTATTGATGTGTCTCCTATTAGATCCTTATTTTCTAGTATTAATCTTGATGAGAATAGGATTGGCGATGATTCTGCTTTAAGGTGTCCCAATGATTTGGAGTTTTTAGATCTTGATGTTAAAATTGCTAAAAGTGGGATTGAAGAGATTAAAACTTTGCATAGTGATGAACCCACTACTTTGGATTTCAAGGGATTCAATTATGATAATTGCTCTTTGATTGATTGTATCTCCTTGTTGTAATCCGTGCTAAATTCTCCGCATGCTTATAGTCAAAATAAAGCTTTCACTAAACATATAGTTAATGCTTTGATGCAATCTATTGAAGAAAAACTTGAGTTGGAAGTTTCTATACCTAGAAAGCTTTATGATGAGTGGGAACCTACTATAAAAATAAAAATAAAAGATCACGAATGCTATGCTTTGTGTGATTTGGGTGCTAGTGTCTCCACTATCCCAAAAACTTTATGTGATTTGCTAGGGTTCCATGAGCTTGATGATTGTTCTTTAAATTTTCATCTTGCGGATTCCACTATTAAGAAACCTATGGGAAGAATTAATGATGTTCTTATTGTTGCCCATGGGAATTATGTGCCCGTAGATTTCATTGTTCTTGATATAGATTGCAATCCTTCATGTCCTATTATTCTTGGTAGACCTTTCCTTAGAACGATTGGTGCAATTATTGATATGAAGGAAGGAAATATTAGATTCCAATTTCCATGAAGGAAAGGTATGGAACACTTTTCTAGAAAGAAAATCAAATTACCATATGAATCTATCATGAGAGACACTTATGGATTGCGTTCCAAAGATGGCAATACCTAGATCTATCTTGTATCGTGCCTAGCTAGGGGCGTAAAACGATAGCGCTTGTTGGGAGGCAACCCAATTTTATGTTTTTTGTTTTTTTGCTGTTAGGGAATGAATTTTGCATATAGCCTCTGATTATATGTGGTTTCATGTTTTGTTTAGTGTTTGTGCCAAGTACAACCTTTGGGAAGACTTGTGTGAAGTTTATATGATCTTGCTGTGAAAAACAGAATTGTTGGCGCTCACTAAACTAGTCGTGTAATTTTACTGGAGCGTGATTTTTAGTTCATTCTTTCTGCTTCTGATTGGTAGACAAATTGCACAAATTTACCAATTTAGTTTGAATTTTTTGGAGTTCCAGAAGTAGGCGAACCCTGCAGATTACTACAGACTGTTCTGTCTTTGACAGATTCTGTTTTTCGTGTGTTGTTTGCTTATTCCGATGCATCTATGAGTAATATTGGAGGATATGAACCATAGAGAAGTTGGAGTACAGTAGGTTAACACCAATATAAACAAAGAATGAATTCATTGCTGTAACTTTGAGTAGTGGTTTGCTTTCTCATACTAACGGAGCTCACGAGAATTTTTGTCTAAGTTTTGTGTTGTGAAGTTTTCAAGTTTTGAGTATTGCGCTGATGGACTATGGAACAAGGAGTAGTAAAGGCCTAAGCTTGGTGATGCCCATGGCACCCCAAGTAAATTCAAGATAATCAAAAGCCTAAGCTTGGGGATGCCCCGGGAAGGCATCCCCTCTTTCGTCTTCATCCATCGGTAACTATACTTGGAGCTATATTTTTATTCGCAACATGATATGTGTTTTGCTTGGAGCGCCTTGTAAAATTTGAGTCTTTGCTTGTTAGTTTGACACAAACATCCTTGCTGGACACACCTATTTGATAGAGTTAAATACGGCCTAGAAATTATTAGAACACTCTATGTGCTTCACTTATATCTTTTGAGTTGAATAGTTTTTGCTCTAGCGCTTCACTTATATCTTTTAGAGCATGGTGGTGGTAATATTTTGTAGAAATTGTTGAACTCTCATGCTTCACTTATATCTATTTGAGAGTCTATTAAAACAGCATCGTAAGGTGTTTAGTCTAAAGAAACTAGTCTTCACATGATAAACATCCAATGTCAACGTAGTAAAAAAATTCACACCAAGTGCATTGAATAGAATGAGATGTTGGATGCTTGATAATTGTTTTGAGACATGAGGATAGTGATATTACAGTCATGCTAGTGGAGTTATTATGAAATTTAGAAATACTTGTGTTAAGGTTAGTGATTCCCGTATCATGCATGCATGGTGAACCGCTATGTGACGAAGTTAGAGCATGAGGTATTTGTAGAGTGTCAACCTTTGTGTGGAGGTCGGGGGCGCGCGATGGTTAACTCCTACCAATCCCCCCTAGGAGCATGCGTTGATTGCTTTGTTTTGATGAACCGTAGATTTTTGCAATAAGTATATGAGTTCTTATGACTAATGTTGAGTCCATGGATTATACGCACTCTCACCCTTCCACCATTGCTAGCCTCTCTTGTACCGCGCAACTTTCGCCAGTACCATAAAACCACTATATATCCTTCCTCAAAACAGCCACCATATTGTTGCTCAAAACAGCCACCATACCTACCTATCATGGCATTTCCATAGCCATTCCGAGATATATTGCCATGCAACTTTCCATCGTTTCGTTTTTATGACACGCATCGTATTGTCATAGTGCCATGCATGATCATGTAGTTGACATCGTAGTTGTGGCAAAGCCACCATGCATAATTTTTTATATTTGTCACTCTTGATTCTTTGCACATACCGGTACACCGCCGGAGGCATTCATGTAGAGTCATACTAGTTGTAGTATCGAGTTGTAATTTCGAGTTGTAATAAAAAGTGTGATGATCATCATTATTAGAGCATTGTCCCATGTGAGGAAAGGCCAATAAAAAAAGAGATGGCCCAAAAAAATTAGAGAGGGGATAATAAAAAAAGGGAGAGAGAAAGCCCGTCCAAAAAATGAGATAAAAGAGAGAAGGGACAAATGCTACTATCTTTTTCCACACTTGTGCTTCAAAGTAGCACCATGTTCTTCATTGTAGAGAGTCTTATGCTTAGTCACTTTCATATACTAGTGGGAATCTTCATTATAGAACTTGGCTTGTATATTCCAACGATGGGCTTCCTCAAATGCCATAGGTCTTCGTGAGCAAGCAAGTTGGATGCACACCCACTAGTTTCTTTTATTCAGCTTTCATTCATATTTAGCTCTAGTGCATCCGTTGCATGGCAATCCCTACTCACTCACATTGATATCTATTGATGGGCATCTCCATAGCCCATTGATATGCCTAGTCGATGTGAGACTATCTCCCTCCTTTTTGTCTTCTCCACAACCACCTCTATTCCACCCATAGTGCTATATCCATGGCTCACGCTCATGTATTGCGTGAAAGTTGAAAGGTTTGAAAAGATAGAGTATGAAAACAAATGCTTGGCTGAAATCGGGGTTGTCAACGATATGAATATTTTGTGTGATGAAGAGGGATCATAGCCAGACTATATGATTTTGTAGGGATAACTTTCTTTAGCCATGGTATTTTGAGAAGACATGATTGCATTGTTAGTATTGCTTGAAGTATTGTTATTTCTTTATGTCAATATAGACTTTTATCTTGAATCTTTCAGATCTGAACATTCATGCCACAATTAAGAGAATTACATTGAAAAACTATATTGGTTAGCATTCCACATCAAAAAATCTTTCTTTATCATTTACATACTCGAGGAGGAATTAAGCTTGGGGATGCTTGAAATGTCTCCAACGTATCTATAATTTTTGATTGTTCCATGCTATTATTTATGAAGTCTTGGATGTTTAATGGGCTTTATCATTCAATTTTATATCATTTTTGGGACTAACCTACTAACCCAAAGGCCCAGTCCAGATTGCTGTTTTTTTTCCTATTTCAGGGTTTGTAGAAAAGGAATATCAAACGAAGTAGAAACGGAATGAAACCTTCGCGAGAGATATTTTTGGAGAAAATCATGCACGCGGAGCTTGAGGACCAAGTCAGGGGACAGAGAGGTGGCCCTCGAGGATGGGGGCGTGCCCCCCTTCCCAGGGCGCGCCCCCTGCCTCGAGGCCCCCTCAAGTGGCCCCCGGTGCCCTCCTTCTTCCTATATATGTCCACGTACCCCAGAAACTCCATACGCAGAGAAAAAACCCTAATTCCACCGCCGTAGCTTCTCTTCCCATGGAGATCCCATCTTGGAGCCTGATCCGGAGCTCCACCAGAGGGGGATCCATCACGGAGGCCTTCATCATCATCATCATCGCCCTCACCATGAGTTGTGAGTAGTTTACCACAGACCTTTGGGTCCATAGCTAGTTTCTAGATGGCTTCTTCTCTCTCTCTCTGGATCTCAATACAAAGTTCTCCTCGGTCTTCGAGGAGATCTATTCGATGTAATTTCTTTTTGCGGTGTGTTTGTGGAGATCCGATGAATTGTGAGTTTATGATCAAGGTTATCTATGAAATATATTTGGTTCTTCTCTGAACTTTTTATGTGTGCTCATAATATCCTTGCAAGTCTCTTCGAATTATTGGTTTGGTTTGGCCTACTAGATCTATAGTTCTTGCAATGGGAGAAGTGCTTGGCTTGGGTTCAATCTTGTGGTGTCCTTTCCCAGTGATAGTAGGGGCAGCAAGGCACGTATTGTATTGTTGCCATCGAGGATAAAAAGATGGGGTTTACATCATATTGCTTGAGTTTATCCCTCTACATCATGTCATCTTGCTTAAAGCGTTACTCTGTTTGTATGAACTCAATACACTAGATGCATGATGGATAGCGGTCGATGTGTGGAGTAATAGTAGTAGATGCAGGCAGGAGTCGGTCTACTTGTCTCGGATGTGATGCCTATATACAATGATCATGCCTAGATAGTCTCATAATTATTCGCTTTTTATCAAATGCTCGACAGTAATTTGTTTACTCGTTGTAGAATATCGCTATCATGAGAGAAGCCACTAGAGAAAACTATGGCCCCCTGGTCTATTCTCAACATATCAATCTACATCTGCTTTACTTTTACCGCTTTTATTTGTTGTTTTATTATACCAAAAATACCAAAAATATAAACTATCATCTCTATCAGATCTCACTCTCGTAAGTGACCATAAAGGGGTTGACAACCCCTTATCGCGTTGGCTGCGAAGTTCTTATTTGTTTGTGCAGGTGCGAGAGACTCGCGCGTGGTCTCCTACTGGATTGATACCTTGGTTCTAAAAAACTGAGGGAAATACTTACGCTACTGTGCTGCATCTCCCTTTCCTCTTCGAGGGAATAGAACGCAAGCTCAAGAGGTAGCAATAGTCGCTCTGCGAGCTACGGTTTATGGAAAGAGAGGGCTTAGTAGCCCGCACACTACTTGTCCGACTACATGTGGCATCAACATAGTACAAGGCGGCAAGCCCCCCGGGCCGACTGGTCGAACCCGGTGCCGAGCAGAAGAATGGAATAACACATTCATAGGCAAAAAAACTTGTCATATAGATAAAAAGGGCAGTCTCCGAGTGCTCCTTGAGGGACTCGATGTTTCTGTGCTTAATACAAAAGGTAGTGTGATACATACTACATTCAATTGTAACATCTTCAGAGGAGATTTATGTTCCGTGGGCGCTCTGTTTCCTTGCCGGAATCGTCCCTCTTGCGCGCCCTAGGCTTCTGCGCGTCAGTTAGTTAGTAGGAGTCATTGCCCAAGGCTTTGCTGATGATGAAAGGGCCTTCCCAAGGGGCCGAGAGCTTGTGCTGGCCGGCTATTCGCTGGATCAGCCGGAGCACAACGTCTCCCTCTTGGAAGAATGTTGGCTTGATCTTTTGACTATGGTAGCGGCTCAAGCTCTCTTGGTACATGGCAGACCAGCTGAGTGCCAACCGCCGACCCTCTTCCAGCAGATCGACGCCGTCTTTTCACGCCTCCTTTGCTTCTGCCCCCGTGTACATGGTGACGCGAGGTGAATCGAACTCAATGTCATTTGGGATGACAGCCTCGGCCCCGTACACGATGAAGAAGGGAGTGAAGCCGGTTGACTTGTTCGGAGTGGTGCGGAGGCTCCAAAGGATGGCCGGCAGCTCGTCGATCTAGCGGCCGACCGAGTGCTCCAGTGGCCCGACCAGTCGGAGCTTGATGCCGGAGAGGATGAGGTCGTTTGCCCGCTCAACTTGGCCGTTTGACTGCAGATGGGCAACGGATGCTGAGTCCATTCGGATGCATTGTGTCGCGCAGAAACGGTCCAAGGCGGGTTTGGCAAAGTTGGTGCCATTGTCGGTGATGATGCTGTGTGGTATACCCTACCGGACGGTGATATCTGCGATGAAGGTCATAGCAGTCGGCCCATTCAATTTCTTGATTGGTTTCGCCTCAATCCACTTGGTGAATTTGTCCACGGCGACAAGAAAATGAGCCATGCCGTCGCCTGCTATCTTGAATGGGCCCACCATGTCCAGCCCCCAGATGGCAAAGGGCTAGGCAAGGGGGGTGGTCTTGAGTGTAGAAACCGGCAGGTGTTGCTTTGAGCTCAATTTCTGGCATCACTTGCAGTGCTTGACCAAATCCTTGGCGTCTTCCAAAGCAGTCGGCCAGAAGAAACCATGTCGGAAAGCTTTGGCGACAAGGGATCTAGAGGCCGCGTGGTGGCCGCACTCACCTTGGTGGATATCTTTGAGGATTGGCTTGCCCTTTTCTGGTTCTACGCAGCGCTGGAAGACTCCAGTCACGATGCGTCTGACAAGCTCTCTGTTTACTATCGTGTAAGCTCATGCTTGGCCAGGACTTGCCGGGTCGAGATCTCATCAGCCGGCAGCTCTCTGTTCACTAGGAAGTTGAGGATCGGATGCACCCATGATGGAGCTTGGACGTCATCCACTGTCACCACGGCCACTGATACTAAGGCGGCTGGGTTGGGAGGCGGTTGGGTGGAGTCGGCTACCGCTTGCTTTGTTGTTGAAGTCCACGGGCCAACTGCCGCAACCCCCGAGCCGGGTTCTGAAGTCCTCGGGCCGGGTGCGACTGCTGCAGCCCCCGAGCCGCCTGCCGAGGTCCTTGGGCCGGCTGTCGCAGCCCCCGAGTCAGATCTGGCTGCTCCAGGAGCAGTCGGCATGAAGATGGACTTGGATTCCGGCGAAGGCTTGATAGACGGCTTGAGGAGGCGCTGAAGGCATACGCCAGCTGGTATGGCTTGCCTGGTGGAGCCGATCCGTGCCTGGGCATCTGCTTACTCGTTGTCATTTCGTGGCACGTGAAGGAACTCGCACCCTTCAAAATATATGTTGAGTTGCTGGACGAGGAAGCGGTAGCTCGCCATATTTGCGTCCTTGGCATCCCAGTCGCCAGACGACTATTGAACTACCAAGTCTAAGTCGCCGTAGCACAGGATCCGGCAGATGCCGAGCTCCTTGCCCAGTCGGACTCCGTGTACGAGCGCCTCATACTCTGCCACGTTGTTGGAAGCAGCAAAGTGGATTTGCAATGCGTATCTGAGCTTGTCGCCTTCTGGAGAGGTAAGGATGACGTCGGCTCCCAAGCCGGTGCGCATCTTCGAGCCATCGAAGTGCATCCGTGAATGGGTGGAGTCAGGAGCTGGCGACAGGTACTGGGTTTCGACCCAGTCGACAAGGAAGTCGGCCAGTGCTTGGGACTTGATGGCGGTGTAGCGCTGGTAGAAGATGGTGTGAGGGGCCAGCTCGATGGCCCACTTGGCCACCCGGCCCGATGCATCTCTGCTGCCTATGATCTCGGCAAGTGGAGCAGTACAGACGACCATGACGGGGTGATCTTAAAAGTATGGCTAGAGCTTCTTGGCGGCAAAGTGTACACCGTAGCACATCTTCTGGTAATGTGGGTAGTTCTACTTGGAGGCCGACAGTACCGCGCTCAAATAATACACATGCCTCTAGACCGGCAGTGCTTTACCGTCTTCTTTGCGCTCTACCACTATGACTGTACTGACCACCCGGCTGGTGGCGGCGATGTAGAGGAGCATGGGCTCTTTAGAAGCCGGAGTAGCTAGAACGGGTGGTGTGGTCAACATCTTCTTCAGCTGGAGAAAGGCCTCGTCCGCCTTGTCGTTCCACTCAAAGTGAGTGGTTTTCTTCATGAGCTGGTACAGGGGAAGAGCCTTCTCGCCCAACCGACTAATGAAGCGGCTGATGGACACCAAACAGCCGGTAAACTTCTAGACATCTCGCAGTAGGGTGGGTCTCTCCATCCTCTCGATGGCTTTGATCTTCATAGGGTTGCACTCAATGCTGCGTTCTGAGACCAGGAAGCCAAGGAGTTGGCCGGCTGGTACTCCAAAGACACACTTCTCTGGGTTGAGCTTGATTCGAAAACGGCGCAGATTATCAAAAGTTTCCTTGAGATCTTCCAAAAGGGTACTGCGCTTCTCCATCTTCACCACAATATCGTCTACATAGACATGGGCATTTCTGCCGAGTTGCTTGAGGAGGCACTTCTGCATGCAACGCTGAAATCTGCCACCGGAATTCCTCAAGCCGAATGTCATGGTCAAGTAGCAGAAGGCTCTGAATGGTGTGATGAAGGAGGTCTTCAGGCGGTCGGCCGGGTTCAACTTGATCTGGTGGTACCCTGAGTAGGCATCCAAAATACTCAGCAGCTCGCATCCGGCTGTGGAGTCTATCACTTGCTCAATCCGAGGCAAGGCAAATGGATCCTTGGGGCAGGCTTTGTTGAGGCTGGTATAGTCAATACACATGCGCCACTTATTTTTTTTCTTCAGTACAAGGACTGGATTGGCAAGCCACTCTAGAAAGAATACTTCCATAATGAAGTCGGTTGCTAGGAGTCGGGCTATCTCTTCACCAACGATTCTTCTCTTCTCTTCTGACAGGCGGCGGAGGGGTTGTTTGACTTGTTTGGCATCTGCTCTGACATGTAGCTTGTGCTTGGTAAAATCCGTCAGATTACCCGGCATGTCCTTGGGAGACCATGCAAAGATGTCCAGATTCTCACGGAGGAAATCGACGAGCTCGCTTTCCTATTTGCTGTCGAGATTGGTCCCTACGACAACAAACATCTCCGGGTGGTTTGGGTCCAAGGGTATCTTCTTGGTTCCTTTGGCCGGCTGGAAGGAGCCCTGGGTCTCTGACTCCTTGGGTTCTGGTGACAGGTCTGGCTGCTTGCTGGCCATGGCCACCACCCGGTCCAGGAGCTTCTTCTCGGTAGCAATCACTAGGGACTCGGTCAACCGGCTACTGGCTGCAGCACAGGCGGCTAACTTCTTGTAGTCTCCTGCTACAGTGATAGTGCCCTTGGTTCCCGGCATATTCATCTTGTGGTAGGCATAGTGTGGTACTGCCATGAACTTGGCCAGAGCAGGTCGGCCAAGCAGTGCGTGGTAGGGGCTCTCCAGGTCAACCACCTCAAACCAGATTGCTTCGCGGCGGAAATGATCCTTGTCTCCGAAGAGGACATCTATCTTGATCTTGCCGATTGGTGAGCAGGAGAGGCCGGGCACAATGCCGTGGAAGACAGTCCGACTGGGCTGGAGCTGCTTCACTTTGATGCACAGCGTCTCCATTGTGTCACGGTAAACGATGTTGATGCTGCTACCACCGTCTATCAGGATCCGAGAGAAACGAGCAGCTCACCTCTCTGTCGTAAAGGTGGCATCCAACACCAGGGCATAAGAACCCGGAGAAGGCATCCGCTCTGGGTGGTTAGCTCGACTCCACTGGATTGGCTTCTCAGACCAGTGCATGAACTCTGGGACTTCAGAGGCGACAGAGTTGACTTCTTGGTGCTGATGGCGCCGGCTGCGCTTATCATCAGCCACGCTGGTGAAGACAACATAGGCTCTATGATCTTCAGGGAATTCATATTGGATGGCGCCGACTGCTGGACAAACCGTTGGCTGTTGAGGAGGCGGAGCTGGCTGGCCAGCAGGCGGCGGTGGCAGCAATCCTTCGCCCTTGGAGATTCGAGTGAGCCAGTGGCACTTTCGGGTGATGTGGTTGGACGGCTTCGCGCCACTATGGAATTTGCAAGCAATATCGAGGGTTTGCTCACAGGAGAAGGCGGGCAGCCAAGCTGGCTTGCCGCCTTTCTGATGCTTGGGTAAGGGCTGCCCCTTCGGCTGCTGGTCCTCAACCGTTGTCACCTACCGGCTGGTGGAAGCTGGCATCGGGGCTTTGTGCTTGCTGTTGTTCTGCTGCTGGCGCCGACTGGAGTCACCAGCCGGCGTTCTGGGAGCCAGAGGGAGCACCTTCCCAGAGGCGTCCACCTAAAGCTCCGACTTCATGAAGGAGTCGGCAGTGGCGTACTTGTTTGCTATGATCAGCAGCTTGTCGAGTGTAGCCGGCTCGTTGTAGAGAAGTCAGTGCTTGAGCAAGGTGCCTTCTCTGCACCCGGTGTTGAAGTATTCTATGGCTTGCACCTCGTGCACCCCTTCGCAGGAGTTGTGTAGTTTGGCCCACTGTGTCAGGTAGTCACGAGTGGATTCGGTAGGGCCTTGGACGAATAGAGAAAGCTAGCAAGGCTTGGGCGGCCGCTTGTAGGTGCTGGTGAAGATGCGGATGAAGACTTTGGTGAAATCTACCCAGCTGTTGACGCTGTAGGGCTTGAAGTTGTTGAGCCAAGTCCGGGCCGTGCCCTGAAGCATGAGGGGGACGTATTTCACGACAACTCGCTTGTTGCCGTTTGCTATGTTGACCGCGGTGGAGTAGTCGACCAGCCAATCCTCCGGCTTCATGGAGCCGTTGTACTTAGGCGTATCTCGTGGGAGCGAGAACTCTTTGGGGAAGGGCTCGTCGCGAATGCGGGGGCCAAAACAAGGCGGACCAATCGCATCTTCTTCTTCTGGCGCCAGGGATCGCGCCAGGCGGTCGATCCGATGGCGGGCATCATTTTCTCCAATTCCTTCATGGCGGCCCAGCCGGCCGTTGAGCATCGGGTGCTCCACAGGCGGCGGGGAGACGCGCCTCTCCCTGTGCGGGGGAGGCTGACGGTCGTCATGTCATTCCACTGCTCGCGGACGGCCGTCTTGGTCGTGCTCGATGGTGATACGTGTCCGGCTGCGGCTAGCAGCCAGCTCTGGATCTCTTGAGCCGAGAGCGCTGCTAGTCGGTGTCCGGGAGGTCGCGCCATGCTCTCGGCGAGGGGGAAGATTCTCAGCATGCTGGCCGGATTCCTCCACGCGGCGGCCTGCTTCTTGCTACGCGGCAGCCGTGTCGATGAGCTGTGAACGCGCTTTGTCATGTAGCGTCGCTCATCGCATTCCAGGTGGTCCAGCTCGTCTGCTGTCGCCTGGGCAGCACGTAGGTTCTCCGCGGGCGTGGCGTAGACCGGGCGGTCTACTCCGAACATGCTGGCGATGGTGGCCCCATGCTGTCGGATCACGCCCACGTGGCTGGGCTCACCAGCAGCCGGAGTGCCACCGATGGCGTGCTCGATCTCGCGCTGGTAGGCGTCGGAGAGGCGTCTCATGGTATCCAACTTCTTGGCGCTCTCGGCAAGCGCGACGCGGCAGGTTTCTAAGGACTGGGCGCTGGCGCCTGCCGCGATGGGTGCGGCCAGGTCTCGCAACATTGCTTGCAGCAGATCCTGGGAGACAGCGTCAAACACCTCGCCGTGGCTGATGACGAGCACCTCCGTGACGGTGCTGCCGTCGTTGTCCGCACGAGGTAGCGGGTTGTCGATGACCAATATGTTGGTGGGGAAGGCATCAAGAGATGCCGTATTGGAGTCGAGAAGCATTGGGTGGGTAGGAGCCGACCGACTCCAGGTCGGAGGCCAGCTCGTTGGCGATGTGGAGCTTGCCGAGGAGGTCGATGAGGCAGCTCTTGGAGTTGGCCTTGCCGGTGTCGGGCTCGTTGGTGAGGCGAATCTCGCCGATGAGATCAGCAAGGCAGCTCGCCGCGCAGGCGACTTCTGCACCATGCAACGCGTCAGCGCAAACGCCATCGGGTGTGCCGGGCTGGCTGCGCTCACCAGGGAGGAAGAGGGTTCCCGTCCAGAACAGATCTTTGGATGACGGTGCACCTAGCCCCACGGTGGGCGCCAAATGTCGGGTGTTTGGAGCGACATATGCCAAAGGATGGCTTATCATGGTGGGAGCTAGTAAGATGTCGCTGGTGCCTGGAAACGGGATAAGGCATAGACACGAACGATGGCGAACTTTACCCAGGTTCGGGGCTCTCTTAGGAGATAATACCCCTAGTCCTGCTCGGTGGGGTCTCTGCATGATCACTAATCAACAAGTGACTACAAGTGCTCCTTGAGCTGTTTGGCTAGAGGAGCTAGAAGGGCAAGGCTAGGTCTACTCCTCTCTCTACATGGTAGGTGTAGTATCTCAGGGGCTTAACCCTTTGCGTGGGTGGCCTGGGGGTTTATATAGGCCTACCCCCCAGGGGTATAATGGTAATCAGGCCGGGTGTAGGACCCGGCTGTCAGTGTCTCTGGTGGCCGGCTTCTCCGCCGGCAGCTGTGGCCCGCCACCTGGTGGGTTCCGCCGGCTGCTCACGACTGTAGCAGTGCCGCTGATGATGCATGCTTTGTCAGGGAGGGTGTGGCTACAGTCCCGCCGCTTGGTGGGCGTTCACTGTAGCCACTCCCTGCCTCTTCAGGTTAATGCCACACAAACTTCAAGGCAGGGGAGGGCCGCCTGGTCAGCAGCCGGCCTCCCCCTGGGCCGACTGGTCCGGGCTTGCTACCTTCTAGCTTCTCACGAGCAGGTAGGGCCCGCCGCCAACGGGTCGTACCGACAGTACGTCATGGGAGCATGGCTCCCTCTGTCAAGGGTGATGCGATGGGTTGTATGGCTACAATGCTGCGCCGGGTGAGGGACGTCCGCCCAGTACGCTGTATTGTGGCCATGCTCTGCCCTGGATTTGGCGGTAGTGGGCTGTACTGTAACCACGCTCCGTCTCGTCGTGTTTATGTGGGTGCAAACTCTGAGGGGGCGAGGGGGCACTTACTAGGAGTCGGCCGCTCTGGCGGCCGCCTGCTAGGAGTCATCCCACTTCATGGTCGTCCTTTAGGTCTCGCTGCCTTCTAACAGCCGGCCGCTTGGACCAGCCGTCCCCAAGAAGGTGGCCCTTTGCCTCTGATGCTTGAGGGGCGCAGCCAGCCCAGATGTCTTGAAATACCAGGGGATGCTGATGAGGCTGCCTGTGGTCATTTACTCCAACACTTGGAGCAACATGCAGGATGATTCTCTACTCGAACAACTAGACTGGTTTTTCTCGTCATCTAATTGGACCACATCTTTTCCAAATACGATGGTCTTGTCGGTGGGCAAACCTGTTTCTGATCATATCCCTTGTGTGATGACCATTGAGTCCAAAATCCCCAAATCCAAATTGTTTCGCTTTGAAAACTTCTGGGTCAATCATGCGGGTTTCTTGGATGTGGTCGCTGGCTCTTGGTCCAAGTCATGCCATGCTCCTAATTCTGCTGCGCTTATCTGCAAAAAGCTTAAAACTTTGAGATATGATCTCACACATTGGAGCCGAGGCCTCTCAAATATGAAAATCTACGTGATAGAGACGTGGTGGTGAGTGATCATGTTGGTAAAGAGGGGGTGTTACACAAAACCTACAAGGAGCGCTTGGGTTCCTCTAAGTCTATCAGCATGCGTTATGATCTCTCTCGGATCATCCGACAGATTGATGGCTTGGATGAGTTGTCGGTCTCCTTCTCAAATGAGGAGATCGATGTCGTGGTTAAAGAAATGCCGACTGGTAGGGCTCCTGGCGCTGACGGATTTAATGGGTGCTTTCTTAGGAGTTGTTGGCAGATTATCAAAGAGGATTTTTACAGAATGTGTTAGGATTTCCATGGTGGCACACTTGATATAACCAGTATTAGTGAAGGGTATATTACCTTGATCCCGAAGATCTCATCCCCTGAGATTACTAATTATTACAGAGCAATAACTCTGCTTAATTGCTGCCTAAAAATTGTCACGAAAATTTTGGCTAATCGTCTGCAGGAAGTCATTTTTAAAATCATTCATAGGAATCAGTATGGTTTCATTAAAGGAAGAACCATCTAAGATTGTCTAGCGTGGACATTCGAACATATTCATCAATAGCATACGTCATCGCGTGAGATTGTGATCCTTAAGCTTGATTTTGCCAAAGCTTTTGACACAATCGAGCATGCCCCCATTTTGGAGATCATGCGACACATGGGCTTTGATGACAAATGGCTAGGCTGGATGAAAACAATCTTTGGCTCTGGTGTTTCCTCCGTTCTCCTTAATGGAGTTCCTGGCAGAAAGTTTTAGTGCAAATGTGGGGTGCGGCAAGGCGATCCCTTATCACCATTGATTTTTGTCCTCGCTGAAGATCTCCTTCAAGACGCGATCAATGATGCTTTTCCTCAGCGTTTGATTGACCTGCCCCTTCTGTGCAGTCACAGCGGCGATTACCCAGTGGTGCAATACGCGGACGACACCATTCTGGTGTTGCCAGCCTATCCCGATCAAGCTGCTCGTATGAAAGTCATCCTAGAGGATTATGCTGCCTCGGTAGGTTTGAAAATCAATTTTCACAAGTCTACCTTGATTCCTATCAACATCGACCGACATCGTGCTGCTGAGTTGGCGCGGGTTTTTGGATGCTCTGTTGGATCGCTCCCGTTCACCTACCTTGGCCTCCCATGGGCACGACGAGACCAACCTTGCTGGAGCTCATGCCACTAGTGCATGGAGTGGAAAGAAAGATGTCTACGGTGCTGTCTCTAATGTCATCCGGGGCCAAACTCACTTTGGTCAATTCAACTGTAATGTCGATGCATATTTATGCAATGTGCACGATCAAACTGCACCCTAAGGTGATTGAGCACCTTGATAAACTGCGTAGATATTGTCTTTGGGCTATGAACTCTGAATATGGGGTCAAGAACAATTCTTTGGCGGCCTAGGAGTTGGTTTGTAGACCAAAACGTAAAGGTGGACTTGGGGTCATTGACATCAAAACCCAAAACATGGCCCTCCTTCTAAAACACATGTTCAAGTTTTATAACCGCGAAGAGGTCCCCTCGGTGACATTGATCTGGGATGCATACTACACAGACAAAATTCCGCATGCAACAGACCCAGTTGGCTCCTTCTGGTGGCGTGATATAATGCAACTTAGCGATGTGTTCCGTGGGATCACCAGAGTCACACTTGGTAATGGTGCTTCCTCCCTGTTCTGGTAAGATGCCTGGTTTGATAGCGATCGAGATGCCTCCCTCGTAGAACTCTTCCACAGGGCTTTCTCTTTCTGCTTAATTGAGGATAAATCCATTGTTGATGTTCTTACAACTGCGGATCCAAGCATGCTTTTCCACCTGCCTCTATTGGCTCAGGCTAGAGAGGAAGTTAGGGAAATCCAACAAGGCTCGAGGCATGTGCTTCTGGAGAGGGATTGCAATGACACATGGGAGTGCATCCTAGGTGGAAAGTTCTCCTCCAAGAAATTCTATGATCATTGCTTCAGAGAGGTGGTTGCTGATGATGCCTTCGTTTGGCTCTGGAAGGCCAAAAGCCCGATCAAATTCAAAATGTGTGGGTGGCTGCTGCTGGTGGACCGCCTAAACATGAGAAACATGCTGAGACATAGGCACTACGTCGTTGCGGGCAATAATTACACTTGCATGTCGTGCTAAAAACCCCCTAAGGAGAACGTCGAACACCTGTTCTTTGCCTGCCCATTTAGCCAACGTTGTTGGGATAAAGTTGGCATGCAATGGCTGGCATTGGGCAGCAGAATCTCTCTGTTGCACGGGGGCAGAGAGAATTGGCAGCAACCTTTGTTTATGGATATCTTTATGATGGCTGCATGGAGCTTGTGGAAGGAGAGAAACAATGAATACTTCAGAGGGATCTCGCACTCTTTTAGTTCATGGTTGGCTAGGTTCAAAAATCTTTTGGGTCTTCTGGTACACAATTGTAGAGAGGAACTTTGTCCCTTCTTAGCTACTTACATACAAGGCTTGTGACGCTTGTTGTTTAGATCCTTGAGGCCATGGCCGAGGGGGGGGCTAAAACCCCACTTGTAACATTGATGTAATTGGTTCCTTGTGAGTAATATAAAGTTAGTGGGAGCCTCCCCCACTGTCGCTTATAGTCAAAAAATGGCGACGCGGAGTTTTTGGCGTGGTTTCGATAGGTGGTGCTATTGTACGTTCACATTGATGGAGACTTTAACCCACGAAGGGTAACAACTACGCGAGTCCATGGACGGCTCCACCCATGAAGGGTCCATGAAGAAGCAACCTTGTCTATCCCACCATGGCCGTCGTCCACGAAGGACTTGCCTCACTCGGGTAGATCTTCACGAAGTAGGCGATCTCTTTGCCCTTAAAAACTTCTTGGTTCAACTCCACAATATGCTGGAGGCTCCCAAGCGACACCTAACCAATCTAGGAGACACCACTCTCCAAAAGTTAATAAACGGTGTGTTGATGATGAAATACTTGCTCTTGTGCTTCAAATGATAGTCTCCCCAACACTCAACTCTTTCTCACATATTTGGATATGGTGGAAGAAGAATTGGAGTGGATATGTAATGCCCAGGATGGGACTATACCTCCTACGTGTCGAGGCACGACTTCAAGGTATAAGCCCATTCTGGAATGATCTCAAGTTTGGTATCTTTGCACGACTCATGTAAGAATAGGGATGAAATTGCAAAAGGAGATAGTTGGCTTACACTCGCCACTTCACACAAAACATTACATAAGCAAAACATCATTCAAAACATCACAACCCGACTACGGGTGAAGATCCAAATGAAAGATACCAAAAACATAAAGCCACAGGTCTGAATCGCCCCTAGTAGAAACCACTACTGATCGTCGAAACGTCACAAGCATACGGCCACTCTCTTCATCGAGCTCCCGGTGAGGTTCTGATCCATCTCCTGCATCATCTCGGCTGAACCTGCATCTGGTGTTGTAGTATCTGTGAGCCACGAGGACTTAGCAATCCCATAACCATGGGTATCAAGACTAGCAAAGCTTTATGGGTAGGAGGAGGTAAAGTGGTGAGGTTGCAGCAGCGGCTAAGCATAATATGGTGGCTAACTTACGAGTACAAGAGTAAGATGAGCATCTACGCAAACGGTCGCAACTAGTAGTGATCGCTAAAGATCCTGAACTACATACGAATCAAACATAACCCCATCGTGTTCTCTTCTCAAAGTGAAAAGAGACAGTCACGGTTACTCACACAGTTGTGTGTTTTACTTCGGATCCTCTGTCAAGTTTTCTACAACCGGACATTAACAAATTCCAATCTGCCACATAACCGCGGGCACGGCTTTCGAAAGATTATAACCCTGCAGGGGTGTCCCAACTTAGCCCATCACAAGCTCTTACGATTAGCTGAAGTGATAAATATAATATCATCACCCCTTATCTTAGGGAAATCCGATCAGGCTCGGCTTCCCGGTGCACAAGATATTTCGACAATGGTAAAACAAGTCCAGCAAGACCTCCCGGCGTGCCGACACCCTGATAGTAGCCGCGCGTATCTCGTCTCAGGCCACAACCGGATGGGCGATCCTACAGGTTATACCAGATACCTCGGGTTTCCCCGAGGCGGCCCCGCAGTCTCCCCGTTTGGGACCAACACCATCAGCACTGGCCCCCCTGCTATGTAGAAAGAATCCTCAGGTAGCGCTAACTCCCTATGCAATTTAATTAATTAATTAAGTTGTTATTATGAGCAAATTAAAACCAATGTTGGGCCTTGCTGGAAGATCTTTATTCAAAGACGAACTGTCAAGGGGTCCCCATCCACCCATCGTGTAAGGAACGCAAAATCAAGGAACATAATGCCGGTTTATCGGCGCCTAAGGTGGCATGAGTGGAACAAAACACCGAGCAAAAGGCCAAGCCTTCCACCCATGCCCAGTATATAGGTGTGTTAATAATAATAATAGATATTGTGATATTCCAACAACAAGTTCCCTCCTGGAACGATCTTCATCTTCACCTGCAACTAACAACGCTATAAGAGGGGCTGAGCAAGCGGGTAACATAGCCAAACAATGGTTTTGCTAGGAGGGTGTCAAAGGTTAGAGGTTTCATGGCAACAAGGAGAGGCTGACATAAAAGATGGGTAGCGCGACATGTAACGATAGCATCGAGACAACTAAGCATGGCAATGGTAGTAAAGGTATCCAAGGGTATGATCATCTTGCCTGGGATTCCTAAAGGAAGAAGAACAAGTCCATGAAGTAGACGGAGCAACATAGTCGAGCGAATCCTCACAACTCCGGAACGAAACCGAAGCTAACAAGAGAAGCAACCGGAAATAAGCAAACAACACGGTAAACACACAATCATAAGCATGTCCTAATGCACAAGCAAGCATGATGCATGTCATGTTTTAAATATGCATGGCACGGCAGAGTGCACAAACAAGACTACAAGTTAAGTGGAGCTCAATATGCAACGAGTTGCATATTGACGAAACACCACATTCTAATTATTTAATTGACTCTCATTTATTTACAAGACAAGATTAAATGTTTGTTAACATGGCAAGAGGTGAAGCAAGAGCAAACTACCTATTTAGGCATTTTAAATGAGGCCGGAAATAACAATAACAATTCCGGAAAATCCCCATGAGCATGTTTAGCAATCTATAAGCAAACAACAATTCACACATTTTAATGTTGTTAACATGATGCGGATGACATGATCAAGTTTATGCAATTTTAGTAAAAGTTAACATGAAGATGATAAGGAGCAATTGTCACCGTGGTGGAAGGAAAGGGTGCCACGGCAACGATCCGGAAATGATGCAACGCAACATCTCGGTTCCGGTAACCCGTGAGAGACCGGTGCAAAAGAAAAGGTAGCGTGAGCGAGTCGAACAAGATGAAAGATGGGGTGATCCCGTCACCGGGTTCCCACGATTTGGCGACGAGGCAACCGAGGAGCATGACAAAAGTCGAAAAGGGCATGGTGCACACAAGGGAAAACATCTCATACAACCACAAGCAGTCCACGGGTCATCGTCTCGGGGTTATACCTTCGAAACACTCGTTTCGGGGCGGTTCGAGTCGTCGAGGCACGTAGTGGAAGTAGCCGTTCTCGAGGCGGTCGTTGTACACGTTCGTAGAGGGAAAATAGTGGTACAACTCCGTAGATGTTCGGGGTTGGTGTCGTGGTACTTGGGGGTCTTCGGACTTGCCGGACTCGGTACTCGCTACGGTAGTAGTACTTGACGTTTCTCCTTGTAGTCGAACTTGACATCGGGCGTCGAGGTACTTGGCGGTTCGTAGTGGTACTTGGTGTCCGTATGTTCCACGGGGTCCTCAAGGGTCGGCGGTAGTCGTTCACGGGTCGTCTTGTCATTTGGCGCCATCTTGGTCTTGGCGGCGGTAGTGGTACACGGCGACGGTAGTCGTTCACGGAGCTCATTTTTTTGAAGATGTTCGGGTCGTCGTGGTACTTGTCGATCTTACCGGTCTTGATGATTCGAAACGAAGCAACACAAGAGAGCAAACAAAAATGGCAGCACGGGGGCGACGAGGCCATGGCAGCGGCATGGCGATGGAGGCGCTGGAGGCTGCTCGAGGGCTCGGTCGCCGGCGCTGTCGGGAAGAGGCGGCCGGTGGGCGTCCATGGCGGAGCGGCGGTGAGGCAGCAGACCGCGACAGGGGCCTGGGGCAGAGGCCATGGCGGGGACGCGGCAAGGCCGGAGGGAGCCGTTCGGGGGCGAGGCGCAGGCGCAGTTCGCGGGGAGGGACGGCGCAGCTCCTCGTGCTGGAGACGGAGGGCACGGCAGACGAGGAGGTGGGCCTGGCCGGCCGGGCTGCTCCGGCGCGGGGGACGAGGCCCTCACGACGCTCGGCGCGGGGCGGCTTGAGGACGGGGCGCGGGGCGCTGGCTGGTCGTCGCTGGCGGCCTGGAGACGGAGGGCAGCACGGGGTGACGAGAGGGAGAGGGAGATCGAGAGGAATGGACGAGGGGATCGGGTGCGGGCTAGGGTTTAGAAGGTTAGGTGGGCTTAGGGGAGGATGGGCTGCATATGGGCCTGAACGGCCTAGGGAGGCTGAGGCCCATATGGCCTAGGAGGGAGGTAAAATGGATGGGTCCTCTCCTAATAAAAAGAGAGAAAAGAAGAAGAAAAGAAAAAAATAGAGAAGAAAATAAAGGAAAAGAAAGAGGGGGATAGGGGTAGAGTTTGGGCATGAGGGCAATTCTCTTAGACTCGCAAAAATGAGGGCGGCCCAAGAAAATAAGGTGATCATGAAAGAAGAATTAATTCAAAATCCTTTGAATTTAATTAAAAAGGTTTGAACAAAGCCCCGGATTTTAAGTGCCCATAAATGATGAGAATTTTTGGTGGAGCTCGATAAACGGGAAAAGAAGTACTGGGAAGGTTTTAAAGGTGAAACTTGAAGTAGAAAAGGCATGGGGAAAATTATGCAAGTGTGTTGGGTTAATTCCAAACAAATGGAATATTTTATAATATAGCTCCCTAAATATTGGGAGGATATGTTTTAAAGAGAAATCACACTTCCCTCTATTTAAATGGATCGAAGATCCACACGATTTATTTAAGTGAGATGCAAAGATTAATGACATGAAGGCATGATGACATGATGCAATGCAAAAATAAATAACACAAGCACGAATGAAACACACGGGAGAACTCGGAACATCTGGAATCTCCGGAATCTTCTGGGACGTCGGTCTTCGGGCATCACAACTCTCCCACACTAACAGAGGATCTCGACCCGAGATCCTGGAGATGGCACCGGATAAAAAAAACAGAAGAGGAAGAGGTAAAACAAAGTTGCTTCTTCGACAAACGAGTGAAACCAGGAACCTTGAGAGGTTAAACAAGTTGAAAGAACAAAACAACATAGATGAACGAAGATGAAAACACTCCGTTAGAAAAAGAGGAACCAGGAGCATTATGAGAACCTTGTAGGTTGAAAGACATGAAGCAAGAGCTTACGAACCAAAAGAATATGAAACCGCAATGGTATAGCCAAGGAATAAGAATGACAGACTTTGGACAGCACTCCGTCTAAAAAATGGAAGGAATTGAACAAGAACTTGAGAAGATGGGATGATACTTGATGAAAACAACAACACACAGCCTTCAGGGCATTGAAAGGATGGCACAAGGGTAAGAAGGATTGAGACAGCACTCGGGTTGAAAAGAGAGGCAAACTTGATAAGATGAGAGAATTAGAATGGAGGTCACGACACTCCTGTTAAATGATAAGCAAGGGAAAGAACATGATCCCGATAAAACGCTATGATGGATTGGAGAGAGCAACATCACAATGCCTCCGGAATGAAGGAATAGCATATAAATCAATGAAAGAAATGAATGGAGAAGAAAATTACAACTTCTCCCACGAATGAATTTGAAAGAGCATCCTTACAATGATGGATTCAATAGAATTGTTGGAAATTCAACAACGAGAAGAATAAGCTTGATGTGGGCTTATGGAAAACATCTGAAAATTAAGAGGTGACAACCAGCCACTAACGGAAACGATTGATTGGATTGAGATCAACAAGGAGACGATAAACTTATTTCACCGGAATGATAAATGAAGAACTTGGGTCATTTATAAGCACCACAATAGCAACAATCCTTAGGGAAAGCTTTTAGGTGAAATACAACCCAAGATTACTCCAACAAATAAATTGAATGATTGGAAAGATCTCCTGAACAAAGAAAATGATGGGTTTAAATATCTCACTCCTGACAACTTGTGAATCATGAAACATGAAGGAATTGTCAAAAATGACATAATACCATATGAAAAGATAAGGTAGAACGGATTGCAATTGGAATGCATGATGAAGAATGCTTGAGCTCCAACAAGAATCTTGATGTAGACTTCGAGGATGAATTAAATCTTGATGAACCACCATGAGAACTCCGGTAATGAAAGCATGAGAAGTGAAAGACGAAAAGAATAAGATTCAAGGCCTGCGATGAATTAGAGGAAGTTTTGAAATGATATAATTGAAATAACTTGGAGCTCCGGAAAACAAGATGAACAACTTAGGACCGAGAATATGATATGATGAACAAGCTCTGGAAAAAGAGATTAATCACTTCGAGGAAATAAGAATAAGATTTACTGTATGCTTATCCTTCATCAAATTAAATTGATGACAAGCAACGGATTTGGCATACTACTTATTCTCGTTGCAAGGAATTTAAGAGAGATTTAGCACAAACTTGGGTAAATCTTCAACGAACCACCGGAAGGATTGTGCAGGAACGAGTGAATTAATACAATAACAACGAAAGAGTAATCTTGAACGAGCCACCATAAGAATAGGGAGACGAACGAAGAGGCATCAATGAAGAATATTTGGAGGACGAAGTTGAAAACTGAGAGCGAAGAAATCTTCTGAAATGATGGACTTCGGAGGATCACAATGGAAAGGATTCATGAATAATCTTGAGAGAACGGGCCAGGATTTAAGAGAAACACTTCTCCGTCTCCAAATGTTGAGAATGAAGACGAGAAATGCCATAAGAATTGTTGAGCACTCCGGAATGAAGAATTAAAAGGTTGAACCAAAAGGTGAAAATAATTGAAAGCGATCTTGGAGAAGGCATGTGACTGATGGAAATCATTCTTATGTCACACTTTGAAAAGAATTTGAGTATAACTCCAGAAAATTAAAAGAGTCAGGTAAGATCCTGGAAAAACATGTGGGTTAGGGCCCACTCAAAAGAAATCACCGTTGAAAAAGATTGCTTAAGAGATATTGCAACGGTTGAATTAAATGGCTTGAATAAGATAGCAATCCTCAAAATAGTTAAACGGGATAAGAATAGAAACACGAATGTTCTGAGATATCTTCAACACTCCGGATATGAATAAAAAGATGTGAAGAAATAAGAGAGCCTTCGGATAAGAAATTACAACATGTGAAAACATGTGAAACAAAAAGGAAGATATATGATCAACACCGAAGCTAGAATTACATCCACCGGCAGAATTTGAGAACAAAAGAATGATGGGCTTGAAGCTCTTGAGCATCTTCACGATAAATCACCAGATAAGAACATTGAAGGAAATGAATGATGAAACATCACATGAATAAAATGGATATTTGATTAAGAATTCTGGCTCCATAAAGAGAAGGGTGGGAGGGTGGGGAAAAACAAAGACAACTTGGGATGAAAGAATCCAGACAAATCGAGAAAACCTAGAATTGGTCTTGTACAAATTGAAAGGATCGGATTAACTCGAAGAGTAGCACGCCGGTTGAAAGAATTTAACATAGCAATCTCGATGGTCAAGAAGAATTAGCACTCCCATAGAAATATGAGAACACCGATTAGGAAAAGGTATGGAATCAACACTTGACATCGAAGCAACTCGAATACCAGAATCAAAACAAGAACAAAGGATAGATATGTTGTAACATAATCTTCACAATATCATCCGAACAGAGAATTGAACGAATGAATTCCGTAGGTACATCAGCTTGTCGAGAAGCCACTTGGGAGAACAAAAGGTAAATAAAAGCAACAAGGATCAGATAGAACAAATACAAGATAGAAGCTTCGTTCGACATATTCGTGCTAAAAGCTCATGGAACGTGTTACAAAAGGGTTTTGCAATCCCCGGATCAGCATAGCCAAGGACCCTTTAAGATGCAACTCCCGACCGGAACAAGCCCATAAAACCACTTCACTCAATGTAGAACCCCGAACTCCATATCATCCATTCGTTGGAAGAATGCCTACGAACTACTAGATGAACCCACCTATTAATTTCCGAAAGTTTCCAGTTATGCAATCAGGTGTTGGGGATACAGGGGAAGCATCGCGCACTCAACTCTAATCCTACATCCAGCTGTATCTATCCTTCAACACATAACCAGTTGTTTCCGGAAACCGTTTACCTCGGACCTTCAAAACGCATCCACTATACAAGCTATGGCAATACTCCCGAACTACCTCCCCAGTACTGGGTGATGTCGGGGTTATCTTGCCACTAACCGTATAGGAGAGTTTTCGATGTCGGCTGTCTTAAGTATTCTAGAACTGATGCGATATATTTGTGACGACGACACCTCGGAGCTCAACTCCCCGAGACACTGCCACAACCCCTACTGACAGGAGGCATCGAGAACAATGTTCTCGTCACAAAGACATCGGAACAATCCAAACAATACTCGCGAGATCCTAAAAAAAATTGGTGAATTTTTGAGAGTAGAAGAGATAAAAGTAATCGTCAGGAGTACTCACCAGAGTCATAAGAGATGAGGAGCAAAAGAAATCCTACTCTCCGATATATATATATATAGGACTCAAAACATTTTCAAGTGTGTGCCTAGACTCAACCGTCAACGATTCGATCAATCAGTGGGGGCTTCTAGGTCGGAGAAGGCTCTGATTACCAACTTGTAATGCCCAGGATGGGACTATACCCCCTACGTGTCGAGGCACGACTTAAAGGTATAAGCCCATTCTGGAATGATCTCAAGTTTGGTATCTTTGCACGACTCATGTAAGAATAGGGATGAAATTGCAAAAGGAGATAGTTGGCTTACACTCGCCACTTCACACAAAACATTACATAAGCAAAACATCATTCAAAACATCACAACCCGACTACGGGTGAAGATCCAAATGAAAGATACCAAAAACATAAAGCCACAGGTCTGAATCGCCCCTAGTAGAAACCACTACTGATCGTCGAAACGTCACAAGCATACGGCCACTCTCTTCATCGAGCTCCCGGTGAGGTTCTGATCCATCTCCTGCATCATCTCGGCTGAACCTGCATCTAGTGTTGTAGTATCTGTGAGCCACGAGGACTCAGCAATCCCATAACCATGGGTATCAAGACTAGCAAAGCTTTATGGGTAGGAGGAGGTAAAGTGGTGAGGTTGCAGCAGCGGCTAAGCATAATATGGTGGCTAACTTATGAGTACAAGTGTAAGATGAGCATCTACGCAAACGGTCGCAACTAGTAGTGATCGCTAAAGATCCTGAACTACATACGAATCAAACATAACCCCACCGTGTTCTCTTCTCAAAGTGAAAAGAGACAGTCATGGTTACTCACACAGTTGTGTGTTTTACTTCAGATCCTCTGTCAAGTTTTCTACAACCGGACATTAACAAATTCCAATCAGCCACATAACCGCGGGCACGGCTTTCGAAAGATTATAACCCTGCAGGGGTGTCCCAACTTAGCTCATCACAAGCTCTCACGATTAGCTGAAGTGATAAATATAATATCATCACCCCTTATCTTAGGGAAATCCGATCAGGCTCGGCTTCCCGGTGCACAAGACATTTCGACAATGGTAAAACAAGTCCGGCAAGACCTCCCGGCGTGCCGACACCCTGATAGTAGCCGCGCGTATCTCGTCTCAGGCCACAACCGGATGGGCGATCCTACAGGTTATACCAGATACCTCGGGTTTCCCCGAGGCGGCCCCGCAGTCTCCCCGTTTGGGACCAACACCATCAACACTGGCCCCCTGCTATGTAGAAAGAATCCTCGGGTAGCGCTAACTCCCTATGCAATTTAATTAATTAATTAAGTTGTTATTATGAGCAAATTAAAAACCAATGTTGGGCCTTGCAGGAAGAGTTTCATTCAAAGACGAACTGTCAAGGGGTCCCCATCCACCCATCGTGTAAGGAACGCAAAATCAAGGAACATAATGCTGGTTTATCGGCGCCTAAGGTGGCATGAGTGGAACAAAACACCGAGCAAAAGGCCAAGCCTTCCACCCATGCCTAGTATATAGGTGTGTTAATAATAATAATAGATATTGTGATATTCCAACAACAAGTTCCCTCCTGGAACGATCTTCATCTTCACCTGCAACTAACAACGCTATAAGAGGGGCTGAGCAAGCGGGTAACATAGCCAAACAATGGTTTTGCTAGGAAGGTGTCAAAGGTTAAAAGTTTCATGGCAACAAGGAGAGGCTGACATAAAAGATGGGTAGCGCGACATGTAACGATAGCATCGAGACAACTAAGCATGACAATGGTAGTAAAGGTATCCAAGGGTATGATCATCTTGCCTGGGATTCCGCAAGGAAGAAGAACAAGTCCATGAAGTAGACGGAGCAACATAGTCGAGCGAATCCTCACAACTCCGGAACGAAACCGAAGCTAACAAGAGAAGCAACCGGAAAGAAGCAAACAACACGGTAAACAGACAATCATAAGCATGTCCTAATGCACAAGCAAGCATGATGCATGTCGTGTTTTAACTATGCATGGCATGGCAGAGTGCACAAACAAGACTACAAGTTAAGTGGAGCTCAATATGCAACGAGTTGCATATTGACGAAACACCACATTCTAATTATTTAATTGACTCTCGTTTATTTACAAGACAAGATTAAATGTTTGTTAACATGGCAAGAGGTGAAGAAAGAGCAAACTACCTATTTAGGCATTTTAAATGAGGCCGGAAATAACAACAACAATTCCGGAAAATCCCCATGAGCATGTTTAGCAATTTATAAGCAAACAACAATTCACACATTTTAATGTTGTTAACATGATGCGGATGGCATGATCAAGTTTATGCAATTTTAGTAAAAGTTAACATGAAGATGATAAGGAGCAATTGTCACCGTGGTGGAAGGAAAGGGTGCCACGACAACGATCCGAAAATGATGCAACGCAACATCTCGGTTCCGGTAACCCGTGAGAGACCGGTGCAAAAGAAAAGGTAGCGTGAGCGAGTCGAACAAGATGAAAGATGGGGTGATCCCGTCACTGGGTTCCCACGAGTTGGCGACGAGGCAACCGAGGAGCATGACAAAAGTCGAAACGGGCACGGTGCACACAAGGGAAAACATCTCATACAACCACAAGCAGTCCACGGGTCATCGTCTCGGGGTTATACCTTTGAAACACTTGTTTCGGGGCGGTTCGAGTCGTCGAGGGACGTAGTGGAAGTAGTCGTTCTCGAGGCGGTCGTTGTACATGTTCGTAGAGGGAAAATAGTGGTACAACTCCGTAGATGTTCGGGGTCAGTGTCGTGGTACTTGGGGGTCTTCGGACTTGCCGGACTCGGTACTCGTGATGGTAGTGGTACTTGACGTTTCTCCTTGTAGTCGAACTTGACATCGGGCGTCGAGGTACTTGGCGGTTTGTAGTGGTACTTGATGTCCGTATGTTCCACGGGATCCTCGAGGGTCGACGGTAGTCGTTCACGGGTCGTCTTGTCATTTGGCGCCATCTTGGTCTTGGCGGCGGTAGTGGTACACGACGACGGTAGTCGTTCACGGAGCTCTTTTTTCTGAAGATGTTCGGGTCGTCGTGGTACTTGTCGATCTTGCCGGTCTTGATGATTCGAAACGAAGCAACACAAGAGAGCAAACAAAAACGGCAGCACGGGGGTGACGAGGCCATGGCAGCGGCATGGCGATGGAGGCGCTGGAGGCTGCTCGAGGGCTCGGTCGCCGGCGCTGTCGGGAAGAGGCGGCCGGTGGGCGTCCATGGCGGAGCGGCGGTGAGGCAGCAGACCGCGGCAAGGGCCTGGGGCAGAGGCCATGGCGGGGACGCGGCAAGGCCGGAGGGAGCCGTTCGGGGGCGAGGCGCAGGCGCAGTTCGCGGGGAGGGATGGTGCAGCTCCTCGCGCTGGAGACGGAGGGCGGCGGACGAGGAGGCGGGCCTGGCCGGCCGGGCTGTTCCGGCGCGGGGGATGAGGCCCTCGCGACGCTCGGCGCGGGGCGGCTTTAGGACGGGGCGCGGGGCGCTGGCTGGTCGTCGCTGGCGGCCTGGAGACGGAGGGCAGCACATGGTGACGAGAGGGAGAGGGAGATCGAGAGGAATGGACGAGGGGATCGGGTGTGGGCTAGGGTTTAGAAGGTTAGGTGGGCTTAGGGGAGGATGGGCTGCAGATGGGCCTGAACGGCCTAGGGAGGCTGAGGCCCATATGGCCTAGGAGGGAGGTAAAATGGCTGGGTCCTCTCCTAATAAAAAGAGAGAAAAGAAGAAGAAAAGAAAAAAATAGAGAAGAAAATAAAGGAAAAGAAAGAGGGGGATAGGGGTAGAGTTTGGGCATGAGGGCAATTCTCTTGGACTCGCAAAAATGAGGGCGGCCCAAGAAAATAAGGTGATCATGTAAGAAGAATTAAATTCAAAATCCTTTGAATTTAATTAAAAAGGTTTGAACAAAGCCCCGGATTTTAAGTGCCCATAAATGATGAGAATTTTTGGTGGAGCTCGATAAACGGGAAAAGAAGTACTCGGAAGGTTTTAAAGGTGAAACTTGAAGTAGAAAAGGCATGGGGAAAATTAAGCAAGTGTGTTGGGTTAATTCCAAACAAATGGAATATTTTATAATATAGCTCCCTAAATATTGGGAGGATATGTTTTAAAGAGAAATCACACTTCCCTCGATTTAAATGGATCGAAGATCCACACGATTTATTTAAGTGAGATGCAAAGATTAATGACATGAAGGCATGATGACATGATGCAATGCAAAAATAAATAACACAAGCACAAATGAAACACACGGGAGAACTCGGAACATCTGGAATCTCCGGAATCTTCTGGGACGTCATTCTTCGGGCATCACTAGAAACCAACTTGGGGAAGGCTAGAAATCAAGATTCTAGTGGTAGGATTGGAATGTCTTGATCACAATACATGAGTAGGTGGTTCTCTCTCAGAACATTAATGGTGGAAGTGCAGGCACATTATGATTCCTCTCTATGATGGAGACAGGGTGGAGGGTTATATATAGCCTCCAAATAAAATCCAATCATTACACACATTTGACCATTCTCGGTGGGACCGAATAATGCAACTCGGTGAGACCGATCAGTCCAAAAATGTGAATGTTAGGAATCTCGGTGGGACTGACTGGAACAACTTGGTGGGACCGATGTGCTCGTGCTTAGGGCAAACATCATCTCGGTGGCGCCGATTGCATCAACTTGGTGAGGCCGAAGTGAAGCAATAAGCAGTAGAGAATCTGTTAAGCCAACTCGGAGAGGGCAATTGCATAAACTCGGTGAGACCAAAGTGAATGCAACTAATCACAGCATTTGGAAAGGCCATCTCGGTGAGATTGAGATCTATATCGGTCAGACCAATTTGTTAGGGTTTCTGGCAACGGCTATGTCAAATGAACTCGGTGGCTCCGGATAGAAGGAATCGGTGGGGCTGAGTTTGGAAATAGGGTTTGAACATATTTGGATGGAGAAAGTGGCTAAGGGTTTTGGAGCAATATCACTAAACACTTGAACAACCAAATCATTAAGCAACACTAAAATATAAATGTGATCTTGGATCACCAAAATATAAATGAAGAGTCCTGAGCTTTTGCCAATCTTTGTCCTTAGCATTTTGAAGGGGTTACACATCCTCTTGTCCTTGTCGTGCCACAGTTGAGCTTTCCTGAAATATACTTGATAAAACTATTATTCCAACAAGAAATATGTTGATATTAATTACCAAAATCACCCAGGGAGCACGTGTGCTTTCAAAGATATTTAAATCAACTGGTGCAATCTCTCTTTCAAGTAATCATTTTCAACGGTGTTTCTTATGAGTGGGCCCTAACCCACAAGTCTTTTCTAGGATCTTACCTAACTCTTCTATTTTTTACAGAGTTATTCTCAAATTCTTTTTAAAGTTTGATGTAAGAATGGATTTTCATTAGTCAGATGCCCTCTCCAAGATCGCTTTCTAATTTGTTTCATCGATGGTTCAACATTTCTATTCTTCATTCTGGAGTGCCTCAAAAATTCATGGTGGTATATCTTGTCATCATTCTCAGATGTTGAAGACTGTAGAAGAGTTTCTATTTTATCGTGTCCATTCTCTAAAGATTCATAGTTCAAGCAGGATGTCATTCTCTCAAAAAAATCCAATCATTAGAATTCTTTTCATACCGGTTCGAAGCATTTCATGAATTCTTTCCATTTTAATCCTCCAACGTCTATCACTCTAGAAGAAATTCTTCATTCTCAATATCATCTCTTGTTCTCAAATTCTTTCGGCGCATCATTAAAGTATTCTCTAGTCAGCTCATGATCTCTTCGTTCTCTTGTATCTAAAATCCCTCAACTAACTTCGCTCGTTTCCAATTCTTCCCGGCGATTCGTTCTCTATATTCGTTCATTTTCATATTCTTACAGTGGTTCGTTAAAGATTCCTCTTCCTTTGTTATCACATTAATTCATTCAATCTTTCCTAAGTCCTACCAGTGATTCATTGAAGACTTTATCAAGTTTGCGCTATATCAATCCTTTTTCAATAAGAATAAGTAGTATGCTAAATATGTTGTTTTTCATCGATTTGAATTGGTGGAAGGATAGGCATAACATAACTCTTATTCTTGTTTCATCAAGATGATTTAATTTCTTTATCTGGAGTTCGTTCATGACATCAGTTTCTCGGTTCTAGGTTGTTCATCTTTTCTTTTCTGCAGTTCCAAGTTTTCTCTGTTGTCTCGTCATGAAGCTCCATCTATATCATTCCAAGTCTTCAACTCTTGTTTCTTTTCAACCTTCATAAGTTCTTCTCGTAGGCTCAACATGGTGGTTCATTAACGATTTAATTTGGTTTTGAAGTGATCATCAAGATTCTTGCTGGAGGAGCTCAAGTATTCTTCATCTCGCATTTTGAGGTGCAATTCTTTTCTCCCTTATATTTGAAGTGGAGTTTTGCATCTCTTCGTGTCTTCCAACTAATCAATCATTTGGTAGTGGTATAATTTCACCTCAAGTTTTGAGATGTTTTCCATAAGCCCGCAACAAGCTTATTCTTTTCGTCGTGGATTTTCCAACAACTCCGTTCAACCCTTCTTCGCAGTAATGTTGCTTTAAGTTCATTTGTAAGAGATGTTTTTTCTCTCCTCTGTTCTTTTCATTCCATCCTTTGTTTTCTTCCGGGGGCATTAGATTGCTGCTCTCGTCAAGTATCATCCCATTTTCTCAAAGTTCATGTTCTATTCCGTCTATTTTCAACCATAGTGTTGTCTAAATCATTTGCTTCTTGTTACTTGGCTACCTCATTTCAACCGGAGTGGTTTAAAAGTAATTCTTGTTCATTGAGTTATTCATGCATCCATGTGCAACCTCCAAGTTTCTCATGGTGTTCCTCATTTTCACCAGAGTGCTTTCAGCATCGTTCATCTCCGTTGTGTTCTCTCTGTTCTTGCAAGTTTTCAACCTCCAAGGTTCTTGGTTTCACCTGTTTGTCAAAGAAGCAACTTTAATTTACCTCTTCCTCTTCCCTTCCGTTTTCATCCCTAGATCTCGGGGCGAGATCTCTTGTAAGTGGGGGAGTCTTGTAACGCCTGAGATGGAAGATCCAGATGCCTTCCATTTGTTTACGTTTTTATGTGAGTTTTATTTGTTTGTTGCATTCATCATCGCGGCATGCGCATTGCATCAACATATTTTCTTAGTACATGCTTTTGTTGGTAGTGCCGCTTCCCATTTGTCTCTATTGACCTTCGCGGACTTGCAACCTGGATCTTTGTTCTCTCTCTTGCCTAAGTCATAGTCTCTCTGCACAGTGAACAGACACATGGAGCTCCATGGCCGCCCGGTGCTCAAGCCACAACTAGGAACCGCTCCTCTGCCTCAGATCCTCCCAGATTGGGACCGTCCCGGCCTTCCCTGCACCTCCTGACGCCAAGAGTCGCTGCCGCCGGATGCCCCCACGGTGTTGACCTGCTGCCAGCACCCTGTTTCCTCTGCTTCGTCCAGGATAAGGTGCCCTGCTCACCCGTGCCTCGTGTTGACCATTGTTGCAGCCCACGCAGAAGGCCCAAGCTAGATCCGGCCTGCTCCAGCTTTTGGTCCAGTGACCCATGGGTGTGCAGCCCGCCTTACACCTCGCTCTGGGTGCTCCACTGCCATGTTGCACCCATGATCTGTTGGCCTAGTTCGATTCAGATTCAGCCCAGTGCAATTGTTTCCTTGCGTGTGAATTTAGCTTTTATCCAGAGAATTATTGTTCTACAGAAAAGTCCCTCTAGTTCATGCATATAATTACTCGATAATCGTGCATCGGATTAAAACAAACTATATATGTAAAAGGTTTAGCATTTTATCTAGTTTCATAATTTGCAACTTTCATCCATGTTAGAAATGTTTAAACCTATTGTTTGTATTTTTGCATAAATGACATGTTAAAATAGTTTATTTCATCACTATATAACCATAGCTCGGAATTTAATAAACTATATGTAAATGGTCTAGAAAAATGTGTAGATGAACATGGTGCACTTATTTTCCATGTTTAACAACAATAAAGTTATGTATTAGGTAGAACAGTACCAAATTCAAAGTGTGCACATGGGGATTTTCTGGAATTATTGTTTGTTGCTTCCGGCCTCATTTAAATTTCCTAGATAGGTAGATTAATTATGCTTCACCTCTTGCCATGTTAACCAACATTTAATATTGAGGAGTTGCATAAACAAGAGCGAACTAAATTATTGAATATGGTGATTCGTTAATATGCAACTCGTTGCATATTGTGCTCCACTTAATTTGTAGTATTGTTTGTTGCACTTTGTCATGCCATGCCTATTTAACCGGACATGCATCATACTTGATTGTGCATCATGCCATGGTTATGATATGCATGTTTCCATTTTGTTCGCTTCTTTCTAGTGTTGCTTCTTCTCAATAGTTCCGGTAACATTGCGATTGTGAGGATTCGTTCCACTACACCCGCCTAGTTGGATTCAGTCAAGATGACCATTACCTTGGATATCACTACTATCTTTGCTTCCTAGTTGTCTCGATGCTATTGCTATGTTGCGCTACCTACCACTTGTTTGTTAAGCCTCCCAATATGCCATGATGAGCCTCTAACCTTCCACCATCCTAGCAAACCGTTGTTTGGCTATGTACCGCTTTGCCAACCCCTTTTATAGTGTTTCTAGTTGCAGGTGCCGCGCGAGTTATTCCATGTTTGGACATGGATGTCGTGGGATATCACAATATCTCTTATTAAATTAAAGCATCTATATACTTGGTAAAGGGTGGAAGGCTCAGTCTTTTGCTTGGTGTTTTGTTCCACTCTTGCCACCCTAGTTTCTGTCATACCAGTGTTATCTTTTTTGACTTGCATTCCTTACACGGTCGGGGTTTATGGGCCCCCCTTGGCAGTTCGCTTTGAATAAAACTCCTCCAGCAAGGCCCAACTTTGGTTTTACCATTTGCCTAATAGTTACTACAACTTCCATAGGGACCGGCTAGCACCCGAGGATAATTAATCAACAACCTAGGTCAGTGCTCCTCATGAGTGTTGGTACAAACTAGAGCAGCTTGCGGCGCCGCCCTGTGCAACTCGTGGATTTGGACGCGGTAACCATAGCTCATCCGTCGTGGCCTGAGATGAGATACGGGCGGCTACGATCAAGGTGTCGGCACGTCGGGAGGTCTTGATGGTTTTGTAGGTGAATGCGATAGAAAACAAAAAAATCCGACCTACACACCAGCCCAGGACCACTATGGAGACTGCATACAAGGTTTCATCTTTTCGTTACCAACTCGTAGCGCAGCGGAAGTACAGTCGACGACGATCGGCGGTGCAGATCCCCGCATCTAGGATTTACAACCTCCCAACCGCGAGGATGTATACCCTCGTCTGCCTCTCGAACAGCCCTCCATGAGGCGGTCGGATAGTCCCCCGGACGGTGTCGTGGACAGCCGTTCGAGAGGACCTTCGAAACTCAAACGGTCACACGGATAGCCCTTCGGGGGGACCTTCGAAACTTGGACGGTCACATGGACAGCCCTTCGGGAGGCACTCTCGAACTAAGACCAAAACTACGATCTCTCTACAGAGTTGCGCACATACGATGTCATCTATCCACCAGGGCTTTGCCATCCAGAACTAGTTCCTGCTGGAACCCAGACAACCTTTCGACTCTACGAAACTATTTCGTTGCAAGGGAGAGAGAAGCCAGACAAGTCAATGGCATGTGTATGAGAGAAAGGATGAGGTTTGTGCTGCCCCCTCACCTCCTATTTATAGGAAAACCAAGGTGTAGTGTGCCACATGAAACACCCAAAGTAACCATGTTTTATGTCATACATAAGGGCAAAATGGGGAGGCAAGTGGAGCACCAAATGGTGGAAGGAAGCCCCATTGGGGCCCCCCAAGGCCATGAACGAAAATGGCTGCATCCTTGGGTGGCCCCACCACCTTTCCATCCACCAAGTCATCCCTTGTATCTTTTGAGCAAAGCCCAAAAAAGTGGATTTCCAAAAAATACCCAAAAAGCACTTTCACTATTCATGATGACATTTTTCAGCGTCCGTTCGAACTGAAAATATTTATGTGGGCTTAGGACATTTCCAGTACCCACTAAAATAATTTACAAGACGTTCCAGATTAGTGATTTTCATCTGTGAAAAGCATCTGAAGTGGTTTCGGCAGCTCCGGAACATTTCCGACTTTTATCTCAGAAAATTCCTTAAAGTTTCCAGAATAGTTCTGGCACCCTCCAAGATTATCAGGCATGTCCTGGAACCAATTTGACTTAATGGAATACCCCGAAACAACTTTTCGGTTTACCGAAACTATTCTGGTGTTCTCTCTCCAGAACCTTTCAGGTGTGTCCGAAACTAGACTCCATGTCTAGTATTCAGTACATAGATAACCCTTAAGCGTCTGACCCTATAGGTTCGGTGAAGTATAGACATGGCCGGAACTCTTTTCGGTCAATGATCAACATCGGAGTTGTGGACACCAATATTGACCCCTATACCCATACAAATGAATATTTGAGTGAACATCTAGTTGTTGTGTGCTATTCATGTTGCTTCGCGATATGTTACAAATACCCGAGGTAAGATTTACTTGCATCCCCATGGAATAACAACTTGTCCACTATGCTAGTTACCTCCTTACCGGTTTTGTTCTCTTTTCTCATTTTCGTGTTCCAGCATCCCTTTGATCAAATAACATTGTGTCTGGCCAGACGATGATGGATATCGTAACACCGAGAAGGCCCAGAGATATCTCTCCATCTTTGAAGGAGCAAATCCCAATCTTGAGTTATCAAGTTACTTGACATACTTTTTCATGAACACGTAAGCTGCCGTAATAGCCACTAATTTACGGATGGTGTTTAACAAACCCCAAAGTTCATGAAGCAAGCATGAAGAAACTTGATACTCTCATGGTCTTAAGGAATTATGAAAACGTAAACTTTCTCTATGTTATAAACCATTACTTGTGACGAATATATCTCATAGCATAACATCAATCGGGTTGATTCAACACAAGTGTTCTCCTAACATTGTGCCCTCAAAGTTGCCGGCATAGTCATGCCCATGATCAGGAAAACAGAACCATCATGCAACACTTGAGCTAGTCTTAGAGGCCAGACTAGGAATACTTCGTACCGTTTATTATTCCACACGTGCATATGAGTCTTCCCCCGATCCTCGTGTTATTGTAGACTCGAGAACCATAGCAGTTATATCATGGAACATAAACATAATTATGAACACGGAAATAATCAGTAACATTTATTATTGCCTCTAGGGCATATCTCCTATAGACTCCCACTTGCACTAGAGTCAATAATCTAGTTAATGCTAATGCAGTTTACACCCATTGCACACTGGTGTAAAATATGCTTCGCATGTGGTATAGCCTGATGTCCAATGGATCTGACAACTTCAGCTCCGTGTGTATCTCTGCATATCCTCGCATTTTCATGCTTGCACAAAATTCATATTTTCTGCGGACTTGGCTTTGTATATATGTGAATCATTGGTTGAAACCTGATTCCTCACACTGAGCTATGGAGCAACTATCTCCAATAGTGTCCCATTGACGAAAGCCTTCTGGAACCATACTAAGTTCATGAATAAACTATATGATTCAACATCTTTGTCTTTGTCACTTCGAAAGCGGCAACATACTTCGCCTCTGTTATAGAATCCGCCACAATAACTTGTTTAGAACAATTCCAACTTATTGTGCCACTGTATTGTGTGCAACACAAAACCCTCAATTTAAAACAAAAATTGCATGGAGAAATGATGAAGATTGTATCGATGTAACCTTTTACAACGAACTCTTCATGATCTCCACTTGTGAGAAAACATGTCATCAGTGCTACTTTAGTACTCAATGACATGTTTTCACTTTTGTCCCATGATCAGTACTTTTGATCACTTTGGTATCTATACTCGCAACAGCTTGGGAGTATTGGACATATTTGGTTGTTTTACATACCATGGAATACATGATTAATCCAAACACAGGAGTGTGTGGAATCTCCATCATGTATTTTGCTCATCAGTGTTTTGGGACACCGAGTCTTGCAAAAACTCTCTCCATGTGACTTCGGCAAGAATCACTCCTTGTCATTCTTAGTGCTAAACGGTTTTAGCATCTTGTTAATATGTATTTTTTGCTCAGTCCCATTAGGTAAATCTATCTCCATAGATCATTATGCCCAATATCAAGGCTATTTTGTGACGCCCAGATAATCAAGCTACAGTAAACATCTGTTAGTGATGCCACGTCGCCGCGATTACTGTTACTAATCTTGCGATAATTCAAAACCGGTTCGAGTCAAAATTTGAATCAAAGTCAAACGGTAAAAGTTTTCAAACATTATAACTAAAATGTTCGGGTTTGTGCCAAATAATGTGTAGGTAATTATGGTGAAGAAACCACACTATTAGAAAAATGTTTAACTGTTCAAAATAAATAAAACTCTAGGTAAAACAATTAATCAAATGCCTTTTTTATTATATGAAATTCTAAACTATTTTGTTCTGGGTTAAACCTTTTGTGATAGTGGGTTTACTGGCAATGCTAAATTAGGAGATGAAAATATATTTTTACAGAATTAAAATAATTTGTAAGTCGAAAGAAAACAAAAGGTAGAAATAAATAAAAGGAAAAGGATAAAAAGAAAAAGAAAAGGAATAAAAAGCCCCCCCCGGCCCAACTGGGCCACCACCCAACCAGGTCGGCCCACCTAACTGGCCTACTTAGGCCTCCCCACCACCAAACCCTAGCCGACGTTGCCACTCTCCCCCACTCCCCGCTCTCCCTCCACGATCCAGATCGGGATCGAGGGCGCATGACGTTGCCGCCTGCTGGAGCCACTACGCCTCGACCTCGTCCCCGTCGTCGACCCCGCCATCGTCGTCGACTCGTCCCCGTCTTCCTCCCCGAGCACCGCTGCCCCCAAACCCTACAACACCTCGTGAGCTCCCCCTCTCCTCGCCCGATCACCGCACGCCCGCGCCGTCCTGCACACACACACGCGCTCGCGCTCCCCTGGTCCGCACACGCACCTTGCCACCACTGTCGTCGCGCACTCGTGTCGATTACTCACGCCGGCACGTGCCCGCCGGGATCCCCTACTGCGACGGGCCACGCCCCAACCCCCTCCTACGCTAGTCGCTCCCCGCGCTCGCCCTATGCACGAACAGCCATGCACGCCGGCGTGCTTCCCCGCTGCGCTGCTCGCGCGCATGCTAGCTGCCTCACGACGCCCCGCCTTGGTGTTGCTCGCCCCGCCTCCGCCTCGGCTGCTACTGCCGTACTGCCGCAGCCCCACTCCGCATCACCTCCTGCCGCAGCCATCGACACCGCGCCTCGCCTGGCTGCCCTCGTCGCTACACACTCGACGTCGGCCCCTACGGTTTACCGCTGCCGGACCCGCACTCCCACTCGGCCGCTCGCCGTCGTCCACCACTGGCCGCGCCCTGCCCTCACGCGCGCGCCTGGGGATGGCTTCCCTCGAAGGAACCCCTAGCTCGCTCGACGGCCCGACCGCGGCCAACCCCCCTCTCTCGCCCGCGGCACCAGCCGCCCCGAGCACCCCCGTGTGCGCGCGGCCCTCCGCCGACGTCGCCCGTCGCCGGCGCCGCCATCGCTGACGTTGACAGGCCTGCGCTGGCCACGCCGCTCCTCCCCTCCTTCTATCGCCACCGCAGCCGCCAAGTCCGCCCTGACGGCCTCCGTTTGGGTCTGTCCCGTCGGGCGCCCACTCCCACTACGCCCGAAGCGCCCGCACGCCCGAACCCGTTAAGGCCCCCTGTCCCTATGATAGGGGGCCCCACCCACAAAACGTTTTAAAAAGAAAATAAAAGAAAAGGATAGAAGAAATTATTAAAATAAATTATTTAAAAATTAATTAAGTTAATTAATTCTGATAGTTAACTAATTAACCCTAACTAACCTGATAATTAAATTATCAAATCTGTTAATTAGTGTAGAGGCAATGACATGTGGGACCCAACAGTCTGGTTGACTGGTCAGCGGTCAACTTTGACCGCTGAAGTCGTGATGACGTCATGATGACACATCAATTCTTTTTTTGAATTAATTAAATAATAATAATTTCGGAAAATGAATATAAGTTTCAAAAATCATATAAAATAAACTGTAACTCGGAAGAAAATAATTTATCTATGAAAGTTGCTCAGAACGACGAGATGAATCCGAATACGCAGTCCGTTCGTCCGCTACACGTCCCTAGGATAGCAAACCTATAACCATCCCCCTCCGGTCTGTCTGCCCGAAAACGTGAAACAACGGGAATACCTTCTCGGATGTTTTTCATCCTCACCAGTATCACTTAGTATTGCGTTAGGTCACATGTAGCACCACGTATTGCCATGTTATGCTTTGTGGTGCGATGTTTGCTTTATATTTATTATTTCTTCCCCCTCTTCTCTCTGATAGACACCGGGACTGAGACCGATGACAGTGCCACGGTGATCGACTGCGTCGACGACGACCCCTCCTTCTTGCCAGAGCAACCAAGCAAGCCCCCCCCCCCTTGATCACCAGATATCGCCCATTCTCCTATCTCTTATTCTTGCATTAGGTTTGCTACTGTTGTTGATTCGATAGCTCCTATTCTGTTGCATAGCCTGTCATTGTTGCTAAAACTGTTGATACCTTACCTACTATCCTAATGCTTAGTATAGGATGCTAGTATTCCATCAGTGGCCCTGCATTCTTGTCCATCCACCATGCTATACTATCGGGCCGTGATCACTTCGGGAGGTGATCATGGGTATATACTATACTATTACATACTCATGATGATGATTCGGAGATGGGGGTTGAAGGGGCAGGTGGTTCCACACAGGTAGTGGTGGGCCTGGGTTCCCGGCAGCCCCTTGATGGTTACTTTGTGGCGGAGCGACAGGGCAGGTCACGACCACCTAGGAGACAGGTGGGCCTGGCCCTGGTCATTGTATGCGGTTATTTCGTAATAACACTGAAAGGGCATGTCCCTTCCTATGTGGTTTTGGTGATTGATGACAATGCGTCGGGGGACTAATCGTGTGTGCCAAGTATTTCAGAGATGAATCCAAAGGCACGAGACGATCATCTACCCTTCGAGTTATCAACTCAAGACGTGTCGTCTTCCTAGACTTGTGTTTTGGTGGACTTGAGTCGTAGGAGACACCGTACTATATAGGGAGGGTCCGCATCGGAAAGGCCAGGGTGGAATCATCACGTACACTCTATTTTGGCACCCTCGTCGTCTCTCCTTTCTTTGGGGATCTCCACATCTTTTGTGGTGATCTTATATGTTGGGCGCGGTAGTACCGTAGCCAGGGCGGTAGTACCACCCATACGCTCTAAGCGGTAGTACCGCTGAAGAATTGTGGTAGTACCGCATGGGTGTATGCGCGGCAGTACCGTCGCAGCTAGGCTCCACCTCCACGTCGATTCAAGACGAGTATTTCTTGTGTTGGGTTCTACGGTAGTAGCAACGGTAGTAGTAGCGTAGTACCGCTGCCACCACCGCGGCTACTACCACTCCTCCCCTCCATGCCTCGTCCCTAACACAGGGCGGCAGTACCGCTAGGGGTCACGGTAGTACCGTTGGCACTAGTGGTAGTACCGCTCTGCCCAGCGGTAGTACCGCTCTATGCGGGCTAATAAGGGGGTAACAGTTCACTCTTCTCCTCCACTATATAAAGGGTTCTTCTTCCTCTAAAATAACTACCTCTTCTCCCCCAAGCTCCATTGTTGCTCCAAAAGCTCATTTTCGCCCGATCTCTCTCCCTAGCCAATCAAACTTGTTGATTTTCTAGAGATTGGTTGAGAAGGCCCAGATCTACACTTCCACCAAGAGAAAATTGATTCCCCCCACTAATCCCTTGCGGATCTTGTTAATCTTGGGTGTTTGAGCACCCTAGACGGTTGAGGTCACCTCGGAGCCATATCCATTGTGGTGAAGCTCCATGGTTTCGTTGGGAGCCTCCAATTCAGTCGTGGAGAGAGCCTCAACCTAGTTTGTAAAGGTTCGGTTGCCGCCTTCAAGGGCACCAGTAGTGGAATCATGGCATCTTGCATTGTGTGAGGGCGTGAGGTGAATACGGTGGCCCTAGTGGCTTCTTGGGGAGCATTGTGCCTCCACACCGCTCCAACGGAAACGTACTTCCCCGCAAAGGGAAGGAACTTAGGTAACACATCCTATTCTTCACCTGCTCCACTTTTGGTTATCTATATCCTTTACTTGTGCAAGTTTTATTGTGTTAGTATCTTGTGCTTGCTTGCGTACTTATCTTTGTTTCATCATATAGGTTGCTCACCTAGTTGCATATCTAGAGAACCTATATTGTTGCTAAGATTAATTTGGTCAAGAAAAGTTAAAAATTGATAGTTGCCTATGCACCCCCATCTGGTCAGCCATATCGATCCTTTCAATTGGTATCAGAGCAATGTCTCTTTTTAAGGACTTTACCGTCCAATGAGTATGGGTGACAATGTAGTCGAGACGGAGGGACACTCAGGTGGAACTCCGTCCTTGCCTACGTCCGATGGGGGAACCTCGGTCTCTCATGAGGAGTTCAATGTGGCTATGGACACATTGAAAGAGTCACTGGCGACCGAGGTCGAAGGCATGTTCAAAGAATTTTTTGAGGGACTTAAATTACCCACCGCATCGTTGGAAGTGGTTCGTCCCGCTACCAACGTGTCGGATGCTATTCCCGACAAGGGAGAAGATAGTAGTGAGCAAGTCCCAGTGACTAAGAATGGGAGTGGGATTTTTGCTCACTCCGCACCTCCCATCAATTATGGAGGACCCGTTCCTACTCCGCATTTAAATTTGGTTGGACCTCCTCCTAAGTTTATAAAAAATTCTGATTTTGCTACTTGGACATTTCGTTTTAAACGTCATCTAAATCATTGTTCTACTAATCTTTGGAGAATCATTGAGCAAGGTTTCTACCCGCATGATCCTTACAACTTAACTCCAAGAGAAGCTGCAGATCATCAATTCAACGAGTCCGTTCTTTGCATTCTTCAAGAGGCTATCCCTCCCGAAGACATTGCACATCTTCGACCCTTCTCCATGGCCATGGAAGCATGGGAGCATGTTGGTTCCTTGTACAAGGGAAGCGCAAGCATTCAACGCTCAAACTATGAAGTTGTGCAAGATGAAGCCGATGAGTTTGCCATGATCAAAGATGAAGATCCCTGTGAAATTTATCGGAGATTAACCACTCTTGCGATTTCACTTTGAGATCATGGGAGCAAGGATACGGATGAAAATTGGATCAAGCGCAAATTTCTCAAGGCCATGATGCCTTATCACAAGGCCATGTCCTCCGTCATCCACCAAAGATCGGACTTCCACACTTTGTCCTCAAGTGAAGTGTTGGATGAGTTCGTTGCCATGAGGATCTTGGATAATACCGCCGACAATGTGGTGTTGCCAGCTCAGCGATCAAAGAAGCCCAATCTTGCGTTGAGGGCCAAAGTTTGTGTGGAAGAGGAGTACGAAGAGGATGAAGATGGGTGTTGCCCCGAAGACACCAAATATGCCTATCATGAGCACATGGCTCTTGCCTCAAGGCAATTTTGGGGCAACAGGAAGAACTCAAGGCCCAACTTCAACAAGAACAATTCAAGTGACCTCAAGGGAAAGCAACGAGTGAGGACGTGATACAAATGTGGCAATGTGAGTCACTTTGTTGTAGATTGCCCATATGAGAAAAGAGAAGACAATGGAGGCAAGCTTATCCGAAAGTACAAGGCCAAGTCTTATCCCAACAAGAACAACTTCAACAAGAATACTCCTCCCAAAGGATTGGTGGCCCAAGAAGAATATGTTGAGGATGATGATGATGAAGAAGATTATGAGATGGTCACTATGGCCACCATTGCTATTGCAACAACTCCACGATCATCCCTCTTCGACTCACCAAATGAGAACACCATCGCCAAGTGCCTCACGGCAAAGGCCACCGACAAGGTAACCCCCAACATAAATTCTACCATCACCTTTAATCCTTCACTCACAGATTGTATTGATGAGAGTGAGGGGGCGGAGGAGGAGGAAGATGAATTTGAGTTGTTTATGAGTAAACTCAAGGGCAAACCCAAGAAGCACTTTGTTTCTCTCTTGGAACAACTCGGTGAAGCCAATGACATGATCGAGGATCACGAGGAGACCATTTCTAAAATGGAGGGTCATAGTAGAGACTATGCCGATGAGATCTCGGATCTCTCTAATGCTCTTGAGGAAGAGCGTGGTCGTTGTTTGGCTCTTGAGGAGTCACACAATGATGATCATGCTAAATTAAAGAAAGATCTTGATCATGGTTTAGTTTTCTCTCATGTGCTCAATTTCGAGAAGCCAAATCTTGATGGTTGACCATGCTATACTCAACGAGGAGTTTGTTATGCTTGACAAGGCTCACGAGGTCTTGAAGAGTGTACATACTAGCCTCAAAGAGTCTCATGATCAACTTCAAGTTTTGCTAACCAAGGAGAAAGCTACCTTTCCTCGCATGGTTTTAATTGATAATACAAATGCTACTAACCCATGTTACGAGCATGTGCATCTTGTTGAAGAGATTGCCAAGTTGAAGAAGCAACTTGAGAAAGGCCTTGTGTCTTGTATACAAGGTGAGAAGAACCTCAACGATCTTTTGAGCAATCAAAAGGAAATTGTGGCGAAGGAAGGAATTGGGTTTGCTCCCAAGCCCAAGAAGAAGAAGAACGACAAGACCAAGCAACCTCCTCCTCTCAAGCAAACCTTTGTAAAAGACGGAGAGGGTGCTCCTAAGAAGAAGAACATTGTGAAGAGTGGTGGAGTCAAGAAAAACGCTGCCACGCCATCCAACAAAGCCGGCGACTTTAACCCTTCTTATGTTATATGCCGTGCTAGTGATGGACATGTTTTTGCTAAATTTGTTGGTTCTTCTTATCAGTACATTGAATGATCTATTTGGGTTCCTAAGACCCTTGTTACTAACGTCAAAGGACCCATGACAAAATGGGTACCTAAATCCAAGCATTGATCTCTTGTAGGAGTTTTCTTCTGGTGGGGGATCATGGTTGCTCAATAGTGGAGCTACAAATCATATGACCGGAAGCAAAGACTTGGTGGTGGACGTGCACCAAGGTTCATCTATGGCCATCAATTTCGAATGGGGTGATGCTTCATCTTCTAATGTATTGGGGCTTGGCAAGGTTGTTGTTTCTCATGATCTCACGATCGAGAAAGTCATGATTGTTGAGTCCCTTGCATACAATTTACTTTCTGTTCGTCAACTTGCACTCATGGGCTTTACCACATTCTTTGATATTGATATCGTGGCCCTCTTGTGGAGCAAGACTCTTAAAGTAGCCTATGTTGGGCATGTCGACAACGGTCTCTATGTGGTTAACTTCTCGGAGCAACCCACTAAGACCGCGACTTGCCTAATGGCTAAAGTTGATGTGGGTTGGCTTTGGCATCGGCGGCTAGCCCATGTTAATATGAGATCTTTGCAAAGTCTCCTCAAGGGGGACCATGTTCGTGGACTAACAAATGTTAGTCTTGCCAAAGATCGTGCTTGTAGTGCCTGTATTGAAGGAAAGTTACATGAGAAGGCTCACCCTCCCACTACTATCATCTACTCAAAAAGACCGTTAGAGCTCCTTCACATGGATCTCTTTGGGCCTCCATCCTTTGATAGTCTTGGGGGTAGAAAGTATTGCTTGGTGATTGTAGATGATTATTCAAGATACACCTGGGTATACTTCTTCAAGAGGAAGAGTGAGACCCAACAAGCCGTCATCAACTTTGCATATGAAGCTCAACGACAACATGATGCAAAGATCTTGATGATTCAAAGTGACAACGGCACCGAGTTCAAGAACTACACCTTGGATGAGTTTCTTAGTGACGAGGGGATCAAGCATCAATATGTCGCACCGTATACCCCTCAACAAAAAGGTGTGGCGGAGAGAAAGAACTGGACATTGATGGACACGGCGAGAACCATGATGGCGGAGTTCAAGTCTTCGTACAACTTTTGGGCCGAAGCCATCAACACCGCCTGTCATGCATCCAATCCGCTCTATCTCCGCAAAGGCTTGAACAAGACTCCATATGAGATACTTACCGGTAACAAGCCCCATCTCAAGCACTTCTGGGTGTTCGGTTGTAAGTGTTTCATACTCAAGAAAGGTGCTCATTTGTCTAAATTTGAAGCTAAAGCTCATGAGGGCATATTTGTTAGTTATGCTACAAACTCTCATGCTTACCGTGTCCTCAACAAGTCCAATGGACTCATTGTGGAGACATGTAACATAGAGTTTGATGAGAATAACGGCTCCCAAGTGGAGCAAAGTGGTACTTGTGATGTAGGTGATGAAATTCCTCCCCAAGCCATAAGAAGAATGGGTGTTGGTTATATCCTACCCACTGAGGAAACCCTTGTGGCCGAAGGAGAAGGACAATGTTCCACTCAAATGGAACCATCACCAACCCAAGACCCACACGCTTCCGAAGAACAAAGTGAAGGCCCTCAACCGGATGAACAAGGCCAAGTGCAAGATCAACCACAAGATGGTGATGAGCCACCAAGTGATGCACAAGGCCAAGTTCCCTCTCCCGAGCATGTTCAAGATCAAGAGCAAGCTCAAGATCAAGATCAAGCTCATGGCGACGCTCAATATGATCAACTCATAGCTCCTCAATTATCTCTTGTCGAGCAATTGGAATGTCGTGCTACCAAAGTTGCTTCCAGGATTGCTTCTAGAGAGAATCACATGGAGAATATTCTTGGAAGCATCACAAAGGGGGTAAGCACTCATAGACAATTAGCAAACTATTGTGCTCATCAAGCTTTTGTCTCTTGTGTTGAACCTAAAAAGGTCTATGAGGCGCTCGAAGACCCCGATTGTCTCAATGCCATGCATGAAGAACTCCATAACTCTGAGCGCAACAAAGTGTGGCGTCTGGTGCCAAGGCCGAAGGAGAACCATAATGTCATTGGAGCCAAGTGGATCTTTAAGAACAAGCAAGATGCTCATGGAATTGTCATCCGCAACAAGGCGTGTTTGGTGGCTCAAGGCTACTCCCAAGTCGAGGGTATCGACTATGGTGAAACCTTTGCCCCCGTCGCTCGCCTTGAATCTATTCATTTGTTGCTTGCCTATGCTTTTCATCATAACTTTAAATTGCAACAAATGGACATGAAAAGTGCCTTTCTTAATGGTCCTCTTAATGAGTTGGTGTATGTCAAACAACGCCCGGGGTTTGAGGATCCTAAGTTTCCCAATCACGTGTATCAACTCGATAAGGCGCTCTACGGCCTTAAACAAGCCCTACGTGCATGCTATGAGCATCTTACCGAGTTGTTGCAAGATCGTTGGTTTGAAATTGGGAATACCGACCCTACTCTTTTTACTAAGAAGGTCAAAGGGGAGTTGTTTCTATGCCAACTATGTGTTGATGATATTATCTTTGGTTCACCTAACAAAGCTTTCAATGATGAGTTTGCCGCACTCATGACTACGCAATTTGAGATGTCCATGATGGGAGAGTTGAAGTTCTTTCTTGGGTTCGAGATCAAACAAAGAAGAGAAGGAATCTTCATCAAACAAGCCAAATACACTCAAGATGTGCTCAAGAGGTTCAATCTAAGTGATGTCAAGCCGGTTACTACTCAAATGCCTACCAAGTCCCAACTTGACATTGTCCCAATGGTAAAGCGGTGGATCAAAATGTCGGGACCCCGATCCTAAGTCACACAGGTCTAGCATGTAACACAGCATATCACTTTGCGTCCTCACGCACGGTATCCCCAGGGGCGCCACCTAACCTGGCCCTGGACTGTTTGCGCATTTTGGGACATGTATATGATAGTGTCGCTAGCATCCATATGACAGAGAACCCGGGCCGACATGACTAGTTATAAACCAAAACTGGCGCTAAATTACAGAGACATGCACACATGACCCAGCAACGAACGTGTCGGTCATCAACGTATGAACCCAAGTCGTAGCAAGCTACAAGGACTTAAGGGAACAACGCGTGACATTTCCCCTAAGGGACAGACACAGGAACGAAGAAGGACACATGCCGGCCAGCCAAAGTGTTCCGAAGCAGTAGCAAGCTACCAAGGCTCAGTGGAAGCACCAGGAGACATTTCCCTGTAAGATAGGCTACCAAGGGTAAACAACTAGGTGTCTGATCCGACACATAGCAATAGACATTACACGTACGCATAACATGCAAGTATGTGATGTACAACATGGCATCACAACATAACTCAACAACTCATATAGATAAAGGCCCAGAAGAGCCATCATAACATTTATTACAAACAAAGGTCACATGACCCAACATACAGAGCATACAAGCAACGGAAGCATAACATGTCTGAGTACAGACAACTACAAATGAAAAAGGCTGAGAAGCCTGACTATCTAAAAGACCCTCCCAAGCGTACAAGATCATAGCTGAGGTAACAAGCTAAACGTCGAAGTCCACGCGGAATCACTAGTGAGACTGAAGTCTCTCTGCAAAAACATAAATTAAGCAAACGTGAGTACAAAGGTACTCGGCAAGACTTACATCAGAACTAGCTACATATCCATCAGTATCAACAAAGGGGTGGTGGAGTTTGACTGCAGCAATCTAGCTTTGACTCGGTGGCTATCCTGAACTACGACTGCAAGCAACTCTTTCAGGTGGCGCACACGAGTCCACATATTCATCAATCAATACACCACTATGGATCCGCTCCCGTCTCCCTACGAGAAGGCCATCCATAGCACTCACGCTTATCTTGCGCGTTTTAGAGTATCCACTTTCACTTGTCTAGGAATTGTACAGGTAACCCAGAAGTCCATTACCGCAGACACGACTATTCGAATAGATCATATATAACCCTGCAGGGGTGTACTTCTCCACACGTGTTTCCACCACTTAGCATCTGCACATGACATGTGCTCGGCAGACTTCAAGCGAAAGCCGACGTGGGTGTAGACCACGACCTAACCAACCACTCAAGTCTCTAGTCCAGGTTTATTGCCTATTTGGGTTCCATCCGTGGGGAGATCCGGCCGGGGTGTCGCTCACGGCCCCAAACGATGTGTACAGGGTTCCCGAGTCACCAAACGGGCGACCGGTACACTGTGCCACGTACCTGCCGCGTCACAGCCCACCCCGAGGGTCAGCGCTGCGCACGACCTCCAGTAAACTACAAACACCATAAACTAGTTGCAACTCCTGGACAGAGAACAAGGGCAGTCAATAAGTCGAGCGGGGTCATATTTCAGGGCCCAACGTGTGGTAGTAGCTGTTCATGGATTAACCAACACATAACTTAGTTCCTGAGGATGGTTTCAATGAGACAACCCACCATGTACTCCTACATGGCCTCTCATCGCTACCTTTACCAAATCGTGTTCACACACTTAGCTCTCAACAGTAGGACATGATGACCACGTTCCAATTCATCCCCGATGAATCAGACCTGACACAACTCTAAGCAATAGCAGGCATAACCAGAAAGCATGAATGAGTAGGCACAAAAAGGCTCAAACAACTCCTACTCATGCTAGTGGGTGTCAACTATTTACTGTGGCAATGACAGGTCATGCAGAGGAAATGGGTTCAACAACCGCAGCAGGTAACAATTGCAGCGTTGTTGTCCTAATGCAGTAAAAGAGAGCAAGAGCGAGAGAGTGGGATTGAATCGGAATGCTCAATGGGATTTTGCTTGCCTGGCACTTCTGAAGAGAGTATTGTGTCTTCATCAGTGTCATCTGTCACATCGTCGGAACAGCGTCTTCTGAGAGGGGACAAACACCGGCAAGAGAGAAAGAACACAATCAATGCAATGCAACAATATGATGCATGATCATGACATGGCAACATCCTGTGATTTGAGCTAATGCAACTAGCAGTGATTTAAATGAAGTTGATTTGAACCAAAGGTTCAATTTCAAACTCCATATGTGATTATTCAAATGCCATTTAATTGATTTGACCTGATCAGCAGGTTTAGGTTGCTCAAACATGCATGACAATGCCATAAACAGATTCCTTGAATTTTTCTGATCATTTTTCATATATAAATTATTTTCATCTGAGCTATGGTTGATTTTATATGATTTTTTGAAGTTTAAAGCATTTTCTGAAAATAAATAAATCATTTAGATTTATATAAATACCAGAAAAGGCTTTACTGCGTCAGCATGACATCACTGTGATGTCAGTAGTCAACAGCGGCTGGTCCAGGTCAAACCTGACCAGTGGGCCCCACTGGTCAGTCTCTCAGTACTAACTAATTAAGTTTAACACTAAACTAAAAGTCAACAGGGTCTGGGCCCCACGTGTGAGTGACTCATTTACTTAACAGACAAGTTAGTATTAATTTTGGCACTAAACCAAAATTAACTAGAAACTGGCCCCACATGTCATTGACCCAGGGGAGTCAAACCCCAGGTCAAACGGGCTAATTCCGCCGACGGCTCGACGCCGGCGAGGCCAAACGCGGCGGCGGTGCTCGGGTTTCCTCCTCCGGTGACCAAAAGAGTGGCGGAGGGGCTCTACGTGGAGCTGGAACTCGCCCGCATCCATCTGGGCAGGCGGCAGGGGTTGAGATGGCCCGAGCTTGCCGGAAACGAGCTCGCGGCGGTGGCCGGAGTTCGGTCATGTGCGGGAATGCGACTGCGGTGGCCTAGGCGGCGCAGGGTTGGCCCATACGACATCTACGCGTTACGGCGAGCATGCTGGACGCATGCCCAGGACCAAATGGTCACCGAAGCGTCATCGTCGATGAGCTCAGGCGGCGGCGCAGTCGGGAACGAGTGGCGTGGCAGCTATGGCATGCAAACGAAGCGGGGAAAAGGGGGGATGAAGTGGAGCTCACATCGAAGACGAGGAGGTGGTCAGCGAGCTCGGGGACGGCTTGGTGACGACGGAACGGCGGCGGCGATCTCAGGCATCCGAGGACTGAGACGACGATGATGGCGGCTTCAAGGGCCATCTGAGCTCGTGGGACTCGACGGGGAGACGTGGCGGAGGATGGCGGAGATGCTGGACAGCTTGGGGAGGCGAGGGGAAGGCGATGGCCACGGTGGTGCTAGTCGACGGCGGCGAGTGCTTTCGGTGAGGTGGGGAACGGCGAGGAAGAGAGCAGGGGGGAGAGTGAGCGAGCCGGAGGGATTGGGACTGCACTGAGGAAGTCGTCCATGCGTCCAGGGTCTCGTCGGCAAGCAGGAGGTGGCGTGCGGTGGCCGTGCGCGCGTCGGGCACGCGCCGAGGAAGAAGACCTCCCTGCCCCTGGTGAGCTGGGCCGGCCAGATGGGCTGCCAAGTAAGCCTAGGTAAGAGCTCTCTCTCTCTCTCTCTCTTTTTAATTCTTTTCTGTTTTCTATTTATACTTGTGTTGCTTTATTTAAAATAGCTAGGCACTTTCAAAAATCACCTAACTGCTCATGCCCACTGTTTAGGATATAAACAACATGGAACATTTCAGTTTAGGATTATTTGGACATTTAAAATAATTTGTATCATTTAAATGCCCAAATGCAAATATTTTATGATTTAATTCATAGCCCAAATATGTCATGGAAAATGTGCATCACCTCTGGTTACTGATTACAGCATTTTCCATAAATGATGAACATTTTTGAAAGTCATTTGGATTTACTGAAAATATTTTTGTTGAACCTAGTGAATTCCTTTGATGCTAGGGGTTTAGGCAATCCCCATTTCAAGTTTCTTTCAAGATTAAACATGATGCACATGATCATGCAGAGTAAAGCAAAGGCTAGGATATAGGGCTATGACAACTCACCCCCACTAAACAAGAATCTCGTCCCGAGATTCAAGATGTGAGATAAGAAATCACAGGGGACACTAACTAACACAATCTTCATGATCCAAGTGTCCTTCATATAAGTGTTGATTGCTTGCCTCATGTTGATCCTGGCATCCTTGCTTTCGAGATCTTTGTCCAACACAGTGACGATGAAAGAAACTCTACAAAATTGATCTTATGAAAGATCGAGCAAATCAAGATTAACTCATGCAGTGAGACGTTGAAACATCTCTTGAGCTGAGACACGGAACACACATCCAAAGGGATGGAGTGAAACAAACGATGAAGATTCACTTAGTGGCAATAATTCCACACCTAAGAAGATGGTGATCGATATCACGAGATGGGGCACCTTAGAGAAGGCGACTCATAGAATTATTCCCTTAAGTGGCAAAAAGAATTACTTTTGATATAGAGATCATTGAAACTCTCTATACCAGCCTGAGGCAAATCACAATCGATCGTTTGACGGAGTCCGAAAGAATGACATTCTCGGGCCAGAATGGATGATGTGGACTACCTTGTTGGAGACAACACAATGGATGATTTTGCTTATCATCGGAAATGGATGGAACCCATGATAAATGGCACATTGGCGGTGCAAGCTTGGAAAAAAATGCAAATGCTGGGAATGATTCTGGTAACTGGGAAGAAACCCAACATTAGAGAGTGTATCTACTCTTTGAGAGGTTATAGCATAACCAAGAACACTGGGAGCAATCATGGTTAGTGCCAGTGATAACACCTAGTGCTTGTGCGTGCTCTCAAGAACTTGAGCATTTCCATCATCATCAAGGTTTTACCTTGTTCCGTGCCAATGGTGCTGACAACACAACATACGACCATGATGAATAGCGATGGACGATGCAGATGCAAAGGAAGATAACACTTTCTCATATTTCACCTTAGCGGAGTCAAGGGGCAAAATCTGGATGATCGACCGAGAGACACTTAGCACTCCGCTTCTAATGTTCTCCTTGATGTGCTAGCGCAACCCATTTATTAAAATGGTTTGGTACCTAGAACGTCAAGTAAAAGGTCGAACTTCAGGAGCACAAAAATCCGTAAGGAACAACTAGGGAGTAAATCCTACGAAATCTTTATGGGGAGGTGGCCAACTTCTTCAATCAAGATACTACAACAATATGTCTTCCGGCTGGGTGTGTTGGCCACGACATCCACTTTACCGGTTATCGGGAGACCAATGTTATAGTTCTTGGAAAATGCTCCAACCATCATATCTGCCTGAAATTCAGTTCTGGTTGGTGTCGGGATATTCCAGACTCATCGAGTCTAGAAAGAAAAATGAAAGTTTGCAACCCAAATCAACGAGACGACGTTGCGAGATTCTCGGGAATGAACTACGATAGCAAGCTCCAAAACATGAGCTGGTTCTGCTACAAACCTGTGAACACGTTATCCTAGACAAGCATGACCACGTAGTAGTCATATGATAAAACAGTACCGACTTTAGGTTAGGGAACCATCATTAATGACATTGAAGTCTCCGTGCGGAAGTCTAAAGTATTAACCTTAGAACAGACTCCTTTATCTTGAACAAATCAATCAGTGGCTTGATGTGCTAGGGATGCATATGGAATGAAGGTTGCAAGTCTCCAACCACAGAATACTTCGCACGTGTGCATGATTGACTTGGGATGATTCCAGAGGAAGCAAAACAACTTTCTCGAATTCACGGTGGCAACTTACATCGAGTGTGCATGAATTAGAGGAAGTCACTTCTTCCATACGGACATATGCTTCATGAACGGGACATGAAGATAATGCTTGTAAAAGTTTCCAACACTATCTTTAATGTTCAACATGAATCATGGAGAGGATAAACATGTCGCCGATGGGCTCGACAAAAATTCATCGAGGCTTCCATAAAATGGAATTCCATAACTATGTGAACAAGGTGATAGCATTGGTCAGACCAATAGATGTAACGGTGTATGCTCGAGGGATCAACCACGAGTAAGACCACATTATGAATATCGTTGGTTCTGATTTGACTTAACGATAGCCCACACTCAAATCAAAGTTTTGATAAGAAAATGGATCCAGCAACTGATCACGAGGATCAATCGAGGAAGATATCATCTTTCTTCAACAAACACACAAACACAAGGATAACCCTTTGGCAAAGAACTAAGTGGGGCAAGCTTTCATCTTCCAACTCTCCAAGTTGTCATTTAGCTTTACCAACTAGCTCAGGGGTATGCAACATATATTCTTGGAGAAGGGGTGGTTTATATGAAACCAACTTGATCACGAGCTCAACACATTGGTCAGGGGACAACCTGGTGATACCTCCGGGAAGATAACCGGAAAATCATGAACCACCGATATGTTACTAAGCTCAAGAACAATCTTGCTTTTTAGGGCAAGACGATATGATCAAATGAGCGAGGACTTAACAAAATCCTAACTCATCAATCAAGAAGTGCACCAGGAAAGTGGACTAGGTAGCACAATCAACCTTATGGTGATGATTCAATAATCAACTCGCTAAGGATGAGCTTATTGTCCATTTAACTACCAAGCAACAGAGTTGCTAGGTGTATTGATTTCACACACCACGATTCACTTGTCGGCATTCCGGTTACAATAACACGGAAACCGAGGAATGAACAATGATGGCAAGAAGTATCACTGCATCAAGAATTCATAAGAGATAGTGCAATTCTCATGACAATCCTGACGTAAAGAGGGTAACACTTTAGAGTGGAACGGATCAAAAGCTTGATTGCATTTTGATCTGCGGAGTACAACTGCTTTGACCCAATCCTGGATATGGATGAGGTACTGGGGTTTGTTTCTCCTAGTCATTCCGAATAGAATGGCTTGACGGACTACATATGTAAAAGGCATTGATGAACGAATGCACGAGCACTCCTGACTATCAAGTGATAGACGAAGGTCAGAATACAAATAAAGGGGGACAACTCAAAGGAACATATGATTTTCTGAGTTGTGGATGCATAGAGTAGTATGTCAAACCAAGTTCAACAAATTTCTTCCGGATAATCCATGCGGAGAGGTAGGATTGACGGAGTTACAGCACGGAATCGAGAACTCGTCAAGACCACTCTGGTTGTGATCTTTTGGTTCAGAAGAACTTCTGCCACGATGGTTCATGGTATTGGAAGAACGATAACCACGGACCTCGAGGACTATCACAAGGTTACTAATATCCTAAAGGGACGAGCAAATACTACCAACATGAAGTAAGTAGAATGAATCTTGGGTTCAAGAACCCAGAAATAGAATGCCTACTAACTAAATAGCATCACGAGATGCTTTCGAGAATGATGGCCAGAATCATCACACCGAGAATATAGAGTATTGCTAGATTATTGGGTGATACTCTAGACACCTAGGGTCATAATAATAACTCCAACATATGTGTCGAGGTAACAGAGTACCTCAACACATTGGTTAGTGTGGTTAATCTGGCCCAAAGGAGTATCGGAAACAGGAAGAAGGGATTTGCAAATGCATCAGATTATTTAGAGACCTTGGGTAACTCGGACAGCATAACGGTTGTAAGTGCTCAAAAGATTTGAGAGATCCTACAGAATGGTGGCATAACCACAAAACATCACAATGCCAAGGTTCTCAGACCAGCAGTTTAACAAATGGAAGTAGTAGAAACTGAACTGAGAGTTGAATCCACCATTAACGTGATCCTGATAACTAGAATGAGAATCCTAGTTCTCAATCCCCGTAGAAAGAAGGAAGAAGATGACTCAGATCAGAAGGTCATAGGGTAAAGGAGTAAAAAGAGCCTTACGTTCCCTTCCACAATCAATTCCCTTATTATAACTAAAGAGTTTCTAGACACGACTTCGACCAGTTTGGCTTGCTAATCCTACAGGGAGTCAGGCTCTGATACCAAAGCTGTCAGGACCCCGATCCTAAGTCACACAGGTCTAGCATGTAACACATCATATCACATTGCGGCCTCACGCATGGTATCCCCACGGGTGCCACCTTACCTGGCCCGGGACCATTTGCGCATTTTGGCACACGTATATAATAGTGTCACTAGCATCCATATTACAGAGAACCCGGGCCGACATGACTAGTTATAAACCAAAATTGGCGCTAAATTACATAGACAGACACACATGACTCAGCAACGAACGTGTCGGTCATCAACGTATGAACCCAAGTTGTAGCAAGCTACAAAGACTTAAAGGAACAACGCGTGACATTTCCCCTAAGGGACAAACACAGGAACGAAGAAGGACACATGCCGGCCAGCCAAAGTGTTCCGGAGCAGTAGCAAGCTACCAAGGCTCAGTGGAAGCACCAGGAGACATTTCCCTGTAAGATAGGCTACCAAGGGTAAACAACTAGGTGTCGGATCCCACACATAGCAATACACATTACACGTACGCATAACATGCAAGCATGTGCTGTACAACATGGCATCACAACATAACTCAACAACTCATATAGATAAAGGCCCAGAAGAGCCATCATAACATTTATTACAAACAGTGGTCACATGACCCAACATACAGAGCATACAGGCAACGGAAGCATAACATGTCTGAGTACAGACAACTACAAATGAAAAAGACTGAAAAGCCTGACTATCTACAAGACCCTCCCAAGGGTACAAGATCGTAGCTGAGGTAACAAGCTAAACGTCGAAGTCCACGCGGAACCACTAGTGAGACTGAAGTCTCTCTGCAAAAACATAAATTAAGCAAACATGAGTACAAAGGTACTCAGCAAGACTTACATCAGAACTAGCTACATATGCAACAATATCAACAAAGGGGTGGTGGAGTTTGACTGTAGCGAGCCAACTTTGACTCGGTGGCTATCCTGAACTACGACTGCAAGCAACTCTTTGAGGTGGCGCACACGAGTCCTCATATTCACCAATCAATACACCACTATGGATCTGCTCCTGTCTCCCTACGAGAAGACCATCCATAGAACTCACGCTTATCTTGCGCGTTTTAGAGTATCCACTTTCACTTGTCTAGAAACTTTACAGGTAACCCAGAAGTCCATTACCACGGACACGGTTATTCGAATAGATCATATATAACCCTGCAGGGGTGTACTTCTTCACACGTGTTACCACCACTTAGCGTCTGCACACGACATGTGCTCGGCAGACTTCAAGTGAAAGCCGACGTGGGTGTAGACCACAACCTAACCAACCACTCAAGTCTCTAGTCCAGGTTTATCGCCTATTTGGGTTCCATCCGTGGGGAGATCAGGCCGGGGTGTCGCTCACGGCCCCAAACGATGTGTATAGGGTTCCCGAGTCACCAAACGGGCGACCGGTACACCGTGTCACGTACCTGTCGCGTCACAGGTCACCCCAAGGGTCAGCGCTGCGCACGACCTCCAGTAAACTACAAACACCATAAACTAGTTGCAACTCCTGGACAGAGAACAAGGGCAGTCAATAAGTCGAGCGGGGTCATATTTCAGGGCCCAACGTGTGGTAGTAGTTGTTCATGGATCAACCAACACAGAACTCAGTTCCCGAGGACGGTTTCAATGAGACAACCCACCATGTACTCCTACATGGCCTCTCATCGCTACCTTTACCAAATCGTGTTCACACACTTAGCTCTCAACAGTAGGACATGATGACCACGTTCCAATTCATCCCCGATGAATCAGACCTGACACAACTCTAAGCAATAGCAGGCATAACCAGAAAGCATGAATGAGTAGGCACAAAAAGGCTCAAACAACTCCTACTCATGCTAGTGGGTTTCAACTATTTACTGTGGCAATGACAGGTCATGCAGAGGAAAGGGGTTCAACTACCGCTGCAGGTAACTGTTGAAGCGTTGTTGTCCTAATGCAGTAAAAGAGAGCAAGAGCGAGAGAGTGGGATTGTATCGGAATGCTCAATGGGGTTTTGCTTGCCTGGCACTTCTGAAGAGAGTACTGTGTCTTCATCAGTGTCATCGGTCATATCGTCGGAACAACGTCTACTGAGAGGGGACAAACACCGGCAACAGAGAAAGAACACAATCAATGCAATACAACAATATGATGCATGATCATGACATGGCAACATGATGTGATTTGAGCTAATGCAACTAGCAGCGATTTAAATGAAGTTGATTTGAACCAAAGGTTCAAATTCAAACTCCATATGTGATTATTCAAATGTCATTTAATTGATTTGACCTGATGAGCAGGTTTAAGTTACTCAAACATGCATGATAATGCCATAAACAGATTCCTTGAATTTTTCTGATCATTTTTCATATATATATATATATATATTATTTTCATCTGAGCTATGGTTGATTTTATATGATTTTTAGAAGTTTAAAGCATTTTATGAAAATAAATAAATCATTTATATTTATATAAATTCCAGAAAAGGCTTTACTGCGTCAGCATGACGTCACTGTGATGTCAGCAGACAACAGGGGCTGGTCCAGGTCAAACCTGACCAGTGGGCCCCACTGGTCAGTCTCTCAGTACTAACTAATTAAGTTTAACACTAAACTAAAAGTCAATAGGGTCTGGGCCCCACATGTCAGTGACTCATTTACTTAACAGACAAGTTAGTATTAATTTTGGCACTAAACCAAAATTAACTAGAAACTGGCCCCACATGTCATTGACCCAGGGGAGTCAAACCCCAGGTCAAACGGGCTAATTCCGCCGACAGCTCGACGCTGGCGAGGCCAAACACGGCGGCGGTGCTCGGGTTTCCTCCTCCGGCGACCAAAAGAGCGGCGGAGGGGCTCTACGTGGAGCTGGAACTCGCCCGCATCCATCTGGGCAGGCGGCAGGGGTTGAGGTGGCCCGAGCTCGCCGGAAACGAGCTCGCGGCAGCGGCCGGAGTTCTGGCATGTGCGGGAATGCGGCTGCGGTGGCCTAGGCGGCCCAGGTTTGGCACATACAACATCTACACGTTACGGCGAGCATGCTGGACGCATGCCCGGGACCAAATGGTCACCGGAGCATCATCGCCAGTGAGCTCAGGCGGCAACGCAGTCGGGCACGAGTGGCGCGGCAGCTACGACGTGCAAACGAAGCGGGGAAAAGGGGGGCGAAGTGGAGCTCACAGCAAAGACGAGGAGGTGGTAAGTGAGCTCGGGGACGGCTTGGTGACGATGGAACGGCGGCGGCGATCTCAGGCATCCGAGGACTGAGACGACGGTGATGGCGGCTTCACGGGCCATCTGAGCTCGTGGGACTCGACGGGGAGACGTGGCGGAGGATGGCGGAGATGCTGGACAGCTTGGGGAGGCGAGGGGAAGGCAATGGCCACTGTGGTGCTAGTCGGCGGCGGCGGGTGCGTTCGATGAGCTGGGGAACGGCGAGGAAGAGAGCAGGGGGGAGAGTGAGCGAGCCGGAGGCATTGGGACGGCACCGAGGAAGTCGTCCACGCGTCCAGGGGCTCGCCGGCAAGCAGGAGGTGGCGTGCGGTGGTCGTGCGCGCGTCGGGCACGCGCCGTGCATCCGACTTGCGGGAGGAAGAAGACCTCCCTGCCCCTGGTGGGCTGGGCCGGCCAGATGGGCTGCCAGGTAAGCCTAGGTAAGAGCTCTCTCTCTCTCTCTCTTTTTAATTCTTTTCTGTTTTCTATTTTCTATACTTGTGTTGCTTTATTTAAAATAGCTAGGCACTTTCAAAAATCACCAAACTGCTCATGCCCATTGTTTAGGATATAAACAACATGGAACATTTCAGTTTAGGATTATTTGGACATTTAAAATAATTAGTAGCATTTAAATGCCCAAATGCAAATACTTTATGATTTAATTCAGAGCCCAAATATGTCATGAAAAAATGTGCATCACCTCTGGTTACTGATTACAGCATTTTCCATAAATGATGAACATTTTTTAAAGCCATTTGGATTTACTGAAAAAAATTAGTTGAACCTAGTGAATTCCTTTGATGCTAGGGGTTTAGGCAATCCCCATTTCAAGTTTCTTTCAAGATTAAACATGATGCATCTAGACCTTACTTTACCTATAGGGCTGTGCTATAGGGCTGTGACACAAAAGGTATATCATTCTATGTTTGGATCCTTACTTTACCTTTGTGCATCTAGACCGGATATCATGTTGAGTGTGGGAATGTGTGCACGGTTTCAAGCCTCACCTAAGGAAAGTCACTTTGTGACAGTCAAGCGAATCTTTCGATATTTGGCTCATACCCCAAACTTTGGCTTATGGTACCCAAGAGGAGCAAACTTCAACCTTGTAGGGTTCTTGGATTTGGACTGGGCGGGAGACAAAGTGGATAGGAAGTCAACTTCTGAAGGTTGCCAATTTCTTGGTTGCTCTTTGGTGAGTTGGTCTTCCAAGGTGTGTATCTCTCTCTTTCACAAAAGCTGAGTATGTGGCGGCCGGCAGTTGTTGTGCTCAAGGCAAACTTTAAAGGATTACGGTGTCACGTGTGACAAAGTGCCTCTTTGGTGTGACAACGGAAGTGCCATCAAGATTTCTCTCAACCCAGTGCAACACTTCAAGACGAAGCATATTGAGATTCGGTATCACTTCATCCGGGAGCATATTTAGCGAGGGGAAATTGATCTTCACTATGTCAACACTCATGATAACCTTGCAGATATCTTCACGAAGCCTTTGGATGAAGCAAGATTTCGCGAGTTAAGGCATGAACTAAATATCATAGATTTGAGCAATGTGGATTGAAGTTGTGCACACCTCCCATTCACACCGTGTTATCTTGTTTAGTTGTAGGCATGGATATAGGGGGAGTGTTGATCTCTCAATGAACTTTCTCTCCCCCTGATATGCACAAATCGATCAAATCTTTCACATTCACCATTGTTGTTGGTACAAAATGTGCTTCAAAGATGAGTAGTGGTTATGAGCTCAATTAAAATCTTCGCGGTGCCATACCACTTCACTCAAACATAGGTGGCCTCGGCCACCGCCATCTCTTTCGAGAGGTGTGTGTTTGTTGTCGTGTTTTTCTCTTTGTTTGTGTGGTTGTGTTTGTGTTGTTCCCTCTGTTTTCCTGTGTTTTCTTCTTGTAGCTCAGTGTTTTCTCGCTAAAAGGCTCTTGGGAGAAAAGTGTCAGTTTAGAGACTCTTTTTCTGAGTTGGGTGGTGCTACTTCTCGAGCTTGCGTTGTATTCCCTTGAAGAGGAAAGGGAGATGCAGCATAGTAGCGTAAGTATTTCCCTCAGTTTTTGAGAACCAAGGTATCAATCCAGTAGGAGACCACGCACGAGTCCCTCGCACCTGCACAAACAAATAAGAACTTCGCAGCCAACGCGATAAGGGGTTGTCAATCCCTTTACGGTCACTTACAAAAGTGAGATCTGATAGAGATGATAGTTTATATTTTTGGTATTTTTGTTTATAAGAACAGAAAGTAAAAGCGGAAAAAGTAAAGTAGGTGTAGATTGATATGTTGAGAATAGACCCGAGGGCCATAGTGTTCTCTAGTGGATTCTCTCATGATAGCGATATTCTACGGCGGGTAAACAAATTACTATCGAGCAATTGATAGAAAAGCGAATAATTATGAGACTATCTAGGCATGATCATTGTATATAGGCATCACGTCCGAGACAAGTAGATCGACTCATGCCTGCATCTAATACTATTACTCCACACATCGACCGCTATCCAGCATGCATCTAGTGTATTGAGTTCATAAGAACAGAGTAACGCCTTAAGCAAGATGACATGATGTAGAGGGATAAACTCAAAGAATATGATATAAACCCCATCTTTTTATCCTCGATGGCAACAATACAATACGTGCCTTGCTGCCCCTACTGTCACTGCGAAAGGACACCGCAAGATTGAACCCAAAGCCAAGCACTTCTCCCATTGCAAGAACTTTAGATCTAGTAGGCCAAACCAAACCAATAATTCGAAGAGACTTGCAAGGATATTATGAGCGCACATAAAGAGTTCAGAGAAGAACCAAATATTTCTCATAGATAATCTTGATCATAAACTCACAATTCATCGGATCTCGACAAACACACCGCAAAAAGAGATTACAGCGAATAGATCTCCTCGAAGACCGAGGAGAACTTTGTATTGAGATCCAGGGAGAGAGAAGAAGCCATCTAGATACTAGCTATGGACCCGAAGGTCTGTGGTAAACTACTCACAACTCATGGTGAGGGCGATGATGATGATGTAGAAGAACTCCGTGATGGATCCCCCCTCCGGTGGAGCTCCAGAACAGGCTCCAAGATGGGATCTCGTGGAAATAGAAGGTTACGGCGGTGGAATTAGGGTTTTCTCTCTGTTGCTGATGGTTTCGGGGTACGTAGACTTATATAGGAGGAAGGAGGATATTGTGGGACACACGAGCGCCCCACACCCTCGTGGGCTCCTCGTGGCTCCCCTGACATGGTTCTCAAGTCCCTCGTGCGTGATTTTCTCCAAAAAATATCTCTCCCAAAGGTTTCATTTTGTTTGGACTCCGTTTGATATTCCTTTTCTGCAAAACCCTGAAACAGGCAAAAAACAGCAATCTGGACTGGGCCTTTGGGTTAGTAGGTTAGTCCCAAAAATGATATAAAAGTGTATGACAAAGCCCATTAAACATCCAAGGCATCGTAAATAATAGCATGGAATGATAAAAAAATATGGATACGTTGGAGACGTATCAGGTGGTACTACCGCTGGAGCGCACGGTACTACCGCTTATTAACCCAAGCGGTACTACCACCCACTCGAAGTGGTACTACCGCTGGAGGGCGAGGATGCGGGGTTAAGTGGGGGGCGGGGAGTTTTCTTTCCCTTACCCACACCTATTCACCCCCATCTCTCGTTCTCTTCTCCAACGAAGAACCTGCTGATGGGATCGATCCCCACCCCTTCCTCAAGCCATGGATGCCGGTATTGCCCCCCGTTTCTCTCTTGTTGCTTCTAGTTTTCAGATCTAGGTTTTTAGGGGCAATGGGCATACATTCCATGATTTTTGGCCAAATCAAGGCTTGAGTAGGATGGTGAACTCCTCTATACTACTAGGATTGAACTTTGATAGGACTATTTTTTATTTTATCCTCTCCGGTAGTACCGGATCAGACATGGTGTTTTGGGAACTATTGTTCCTCCGCCTGGAGCCATACTACCGCTCCGTCGGAGCGGTACTACCACTGTCAGCGGTACTATCGCTTTCCATATGCGGTACTACCGCTGGGAGTGGTACTACCGCATGTCCTATGCGGTACTACTGTGGAGAGGCCATCATCCATCATAATCCTATCATATTTTGATTCTGTTTTGCTCTTTGTCTCGTGTCTTATGCGTGTTTGTTCTCTGTGTCATGCGTGTGTGTGCGTTTGTCTCCAGGAGATGGCCCAATGGAACACCCTGCTCGTTGCATCAACCCCGGGCGCACTAGTTCAAAGCGCTATCGCACCTCTGAGGCAGCAGGTGGGTCTACAAGTGGTTCTGTAGGGGTTCCTTCATCAAGTGCACCACCGTCTCAGTCATAATAGTCGTCTAAGAGTACTGCAAAGAAGCCAGCTAAGAAGGCCAAGACTGTCACTGAGATGTCAAACAAGGAGTTCTGGGAGAGGCGTCGGCGCAATCCCTATGAGCATGAGCAAGAGCCCACCCTTGTCAACCGGTCGTTCTGGAACCACTTTCAATATGCAACCTACTTTGATTTGATCAAGGCCAAGAAGAATCTCTTTGTTGATATGCGCTCAATTGACATTGCTCATTTGGAGAAGGACATGGCTTACTTCGGCGAAGCCCTGGAGATGTGTAACCAGCTGAACATTGTCAACATAATGTCATTTAACAAGGACTTTGATGCTGATCTGGTGGCTCAGTTCTATGCCACTTTCCATCTTGGCACCGATGCAGAAAGGACTTTGATGTGGATGACTAATGGTAGGTGTCTGGCGCTTAAGTGGAAAGCTTTCATGGAGCTTCTTGGTGTTGAAGATCTTGGACTAGAGAGTTTGGTCGGCTTTCGACCTTATCACAATGCTACCTCCACTCACAAGCAGAACCTTTGGCCATACTGCACTAAGAAGGTCAACCAGGAGACTCTGAAGGAGACGTATGAGTTGCGTGTGTTTCTGGATATTCTTCATCGCATCTTCAGGGAGACACTCTTTCCTTGCATTGGGAACTAGGATATGATCCACTCATATCTTGTGGATATGCTACTTTTATGCCAGCATCAGAAGGAACAGAACACTGGAGAAACATTGGTTAGCTCTCATGTCATGTGGTCAGAACTGTTGTCCGCCATCTCAAAACGTAAGTGTCTCATCTATGCTCCATATATCATGCTCCTCATTGAGAAGGGTTGGGAGCACACCTACAATGGGTACCCACTACAAACTAGCGAGTTGGTCTCTCACGAGGTCAAGAGGCTTAGGAGGAAGGATCTCTGGAACACTCCGGTCACTCAGCCTGACATCCTGGCTGGTGCTGATGATCCTGAGGCAGAGGCTGGTCATGATGATGATGATGATGAGTATATGCCATCTAGAGCTGAGCCCTCTCGGGCAAAGAAGCTTAAAAAGAAGATGAATAAGTTGTTCTGCATGGAGTCTCACGATCAGTACATGGCCCATGTTTCTGAGAAGAAGTCCAGGACTCGTCACAAGGAGCTTATGGGTCAGCTTGTTGCCACGGTTGCTAGCAGATCTGAGGGCCGGATCACCGATGAGGACGACTGGATTCGGCAGCACTACCACTAGACTCACTTTGACCCCGAGCAGCCCCCAGCCGATAACGGAGGTGCAGATGACCATGCAGCGGTGTGATGATGTTGTGCCTTTCTCTGCCACTTTTTGGTGTCTCTATGCCAAAGGGGGAGAGGTGGATTTGCGTATTGCGAGTGTGTCTATGTCTCGTGTGTTTTAGGTGCTTTGTCTTCCTTTGTCTTTCTGGTTTGGTTTGTGTTCGTGAGACCCAGTTACTTTTCCTTGTGTGAGACCTTTGCTATCTTAATTATGTCGAGTACTCTAGTAGGTTGTGCTCTTTTCCTGTTCTATCCTTTCGCACCTACTATGTTACCCGCTTATGTTTCCTCATTGTTAAATGTTATCGGATTATAAAATATAGGGGGAGCATTGATCCTAGAGTGTGTGATTTACATTCCACAAGCAACTCCTTTATAGGCATACATCTAGGGGGAGCTCGTCTATATTTTGTAGTCCTTGGGGTTTGCTTACTCCTAGTTTGTCGTTATATTAAGTGCAAATCCCGTGTTGTCATCAATCCACCAAAAAGGGGGAGATTGAAAGGGCATGCCCCTTCCTATGTGGTTTTGGTGATTGATGACAATGTGTTTGCGGACAAATCATGTGTGCCAAGTATTTCAGATATGAATCCAGAGGCACGAGACGATCAACTACCCTCCGAGTTATCAGCTCAAGACGTGTCATCTTCCTGGGCTTGTGTTTTGGTGGACTTGAGTCGTAGGAGACACCGTACTATCAAGGGGGTCCGCATTGGAAAGGCTAGGGTGGAATCATCACCAACGGCAGCGCCAGGGAGAAAACTCTGTGGGGTCAAAGCTAGGCCTTTTCCCTCCATTTGCTACAGTATGTGCTACAGTGGTTTACAAGTTTGACGAGGATTAAAAAACTTGGGGAATAAACAAAGGGATTGAGCCTTGTATGGGATGGGGATTCAATGGTTCAGAGAGAGAGAGCACGTGACACAAGATGACTTTCTTGCAAGATGGCCCAAATTTTCCACCGTATATGTAAATGAAAGTGGGGTCAGATGATGTGAGTAGTGGTATCAAAGGAGCACTCATAGCTGGGGTTCAACATGCAACCAAAAACATGTGGGGTCAGCTGACCCCACAGCTATAATGTGGCCTTGCCGTTGATCATCACGTACACTCTATTTTTGCACCCTCATCGTCTCTCCTTTCCTTGGGGATCTCCACATCTTCTGTGGTGATCTTATCTGTTGGGCGCGGTAGTACCATAGCCAGGGTGGTAGTACCGCCTATACGCTCTATGCGGTAGTACCGTTGAAGAATCGCGGTAGTACCGCTTGGGTGTATGGGCGGCAGTACCGTCGCAGCTAGGCTCCACCTTCGCGTCGATTCGAGAGGAGTATTTCTCGTGTCGGATTCTACGGTAGTAGCAACGGTGGTAGCAGTGGTAGTACCGCTTATAAGAGGTAGTACCACTGCCACCACCACGGCTACTACCGCTCCTCCCCTCCGTGCCTCGTCCCAAACACAGGGTGGTAAAACCGCTGGGGGTCACGGTAGTACCGCTGGCACCAGCGGTAGTACCGCTCTGTGCGGGCTGATAAGGGGGTAACGGTTCACTCTTCTCATCCACTATATAAAGGGTTCTTCTTCCTCTAAAAGAACCACCTCTTCACCCCCGAGCTCCATTGTTGCTCCAAAAGCTCATTTTCGCCCCATCTCTCTCCCTAGCCAATCAAACTTATTGATTTTCTATGGATTGGTTGAGAAGGCCCAGATCTACACTTCCACCAAGAGAAATTTGATTCCCCCCACTAATCCCTTGTGGATCTTGTTACTCTTGGGTGTTTGAGCAACCTAGACGGTTGAGGTCACCTCGGAGCCATATCCATTGTGGTGAAGCTCTGCAGTTTCGTTGGGAGCCTCCAATTCAGTTGTGGAGAGAGCCCCAACCTAGCTTGTAAAGTTTCGGTTTCCGCCTTCAAGGGCAACAATAGTGGAATCACGGTATCTCGCTTTGTGTGAGGGCGTGAGGAGAATACGGTGGCCCTAGTGGCTTCTCGGGGACCATTGTGCCTCCACACCGCTCCAACGGAGACGTACTTCCCCTCAAAGGGAAGGAACTTCGGTAACACATCCTCGTCTTCACCGGCTCCACTTTTGGTTATCTCTATCCTTTACTTGTGCAAGTTTTATTGTGTTAGTATCTTGTGCTTGCTTGCGTACTTATCTTTGTTGCACCATATAGGTTGCTCACCTAGTTGCATATCTAGACAACTTATATTGTTGCTAAGTTTAATTTGGTCAAGAAAAGCTAAAAATTGTTAGTTGCCTATTCACCCCCCCTCCTCTCTAGTCAACCATATCGATCCTTTCAAACACGCTTAACGAGATCTTGGTATTTGATCTGAGTCTGGCCATTGGCCTATACGCACTAACCAGCTACGTGGAAATAGTTATGGGCACTCGACGTCGTGGTATTAGCCGAAGCCTTCTTGACGTCAGCGACTTAGCGGCGCGCACCAGGTTGGACTGGAACGCTCGCACGTGTATAAGGGGGCTAGGTCTTCTCACCGGCCGCGTTCGCTACGTGCAGGAGTACAAAGGGCGATGGCCCATGACCCCTGCGCGCATACGACTTAGACCGGCGTGCTGACCTCTCTGTTGTGCTTTGGTAGGGCTGCGACATGTTGATCATCCGAGGCCGGGCATGACCCAGGAAAGGGTGTCCAGCCAAATGGGATCGAGCATGCTGGGTAATGTGGTGCATCGCTGCACGGAAGTTAATTTATTCAAATAGCCGTGTCCCTCGGTAAAAGGATGACCCGGAGTTGTACTCCGACCTCATGACAACTAGAACCGGACACTTAATAAAACACACCCTTTAAATTGCCAAATACAACCCGGTGATCGCTTTCCCACATGGAGACGAGGGGAGGATCGCTGGTTAGGGTTATGCTATACGATGTTACTTGGTGAACTTACCATCTTCTCCCTTCTACTGCTGCAAGACGGAGGCTGCCAGAAGCGAGGGTACTTGTTACTTTCCAGCTACTCTCTTCTACTGCTGCAAGATGGAGGTTGCCGGAAGCGTAGTCTTCGATTGGATTAGCTATCCCCCTCTTATTCTGGCATTCTGCAGTTTAGCCCACAGATATTACCCCCTTTACACAGATATCTTTGCATATGTAGTGTGGATCCTTGCTTGCGAGTACTTTGGATGAGTACTCACGGTTACTTTGCTCCCCCTTTTCCCCCTTCTGTTCCTTCTTCTCGGATGATGCAACCAGATGGTGGAGCCCAGGAGCCAGACGCCACCCACGAAGACTCCTACTACACCGGAGGCGCCTACTACTACGTGCTGTGTGCCGAAGACGACCAAGAGTAGTTTAGGAGGATCCCAGGCAGGAGGCCTTGCCTTTTCGGTCGTTGCCACTTTGTGCTAGCCATCTTATGGCATCTTGTTTAACTTATGTCTGTACTCAGATATTATTGCTTCCGCTGACTCTTGTGTTTTCGAGCTTATGTATTCGAGCCCCCTGGCTTGTAATATAAAGCTTGTATTATTTAATTTGTGTCTAGAGTTGTGTTGTGATATCTTCCAATGAGTCCCTGGTCTTGGACGTACACATTTGCGTGCATGATTAGTGTACGGTCAAATCGGGGGCGTCACAAGTTGGTATCAGAGCCGACTGCATGTAGGAATCCCCCTTCCCAACTCCTTGGCCGAAGTTGTGTCTAGTCATTGAAAAACTTTTACTAACTTGGCTGTGTGGCTTACGTGCCCACGTCGCCATTGGGTGGTATTAGGATCTTTTATTTCTCATCTATGCTCTGGAACTCTGATCTCTCTCCTACACGGGTTAAATGCTTTTGCTAAAATCTAACTCTAGGTTCTCGTAAACACTTTCTCCGGGAGAGCCCCTCATTCCAGATGATCACCTGCTGCACCAGAAGATTATGAAGATACTCTCCGATGTTCTCATGCAACTTTGTGCCCATTGCTTTTGCAAATCCCTACCACCGAAATATCCATATGGATAAATACTTACACCTGTCACTCTTACAATTATTCCCAATTGCTCTTGTTATTACAAGATGCCTTGAAATACTTTTTGATGTTCCGGGAATCTTTGGTGCCTACTGCCTTGCAGCTCCTTTCCGCATGAAAACACCTACGAGTAATACCTCACACTTATTGAGGGTTTGTTGATCCCCAGTTGTTCATTTGTTCCACATAATACATCGTAATGCTATTCGATATTCTGAAAATCCTCGGTAGCCTATTGCTCCTGAATTCCTAGCCTTCCTGCATTATGGTTAATTCCATAGTCTAGTAATCTTATTGACATCCTTTGTCATTTTCATTTTGAGCCCGTTGGTTCGTTATGATTGCGAGTGCTCGTAATCCTCAATCAGATCCTAGAATTCATCCTTCCTGCTCAGACGTCTTTTTAAAGATGAGCTGGATCTCGACCAATCAAATTCTCGTCGGTCGCACCTCTAAGCTTACTCAACTTCTCCATCCTTAATTAGAGTGTTTGCTTCTGATTCTTTGATTTGGAAATCATAATTCCTTTACATTTGAGCTTTGAATTAGTCAATTGTTTCTATAATCTGATCTCTTGCATTCCTTCTTCTTCGGGTCGAGTACCGTTACTCACATTAGGTCCTTTGTGGTCCGCGAGACCAATTGCTTGGTTATTATCTGACAGTGTCCTTCATATCCAATAACCTTGTCAATTCTTCCCCTGATATATAATGCTTTTAGTAAATTGTATCTTCTGCTTTTGTCAACCATGCTCTGCTTCCGAGCTTGAGTTATGTTACTCCTGAAGTTTGTGGTATATGCTTCTAAGATGCCCCGATGGGTTGAACCTATGCCTTCCTTAATCGGTTTGAACCCAAAAAGTTTCAGGAGTCACACTCTTCTGGAGCTTCGCCAGATAAAATTTCAACACTACAACTTCTTCGAAGACGAGAAGTGAATGAAAGGTTATGCATTAAAGAAGTGGGAGTCGACCTTGAGCTTTGTGTTCATGCTCATGGACCCAATGTGAAACTTATCATGGAAGTTTCTTGCAAAATATTTAATTTGGGTAATTCTTTCAGTGTCATTAAATTGGATCCCCTGTAGCCATGGTTCTGACCATATTGTGCTTCCTTGATCCCATTTCCCGAGCAAGTTTAAGCATTTGTCTTCTGCGGATCAATACCCAGTGCAACCTTTACTTTGATCTACCGTTGAAAATTACACTCTGGTATCTCGAGAATATCATGGAACTGCATAACTTCTTATGGGTTCTTCATCAACTGTTATTTCTCATCGATTCCAATTTTCCTGGGTTCTGGATTGTCGTCAACCGAGAACACGGAATAGTGAACCGAGTCCGCACTCCGATTCAATAACTCTAAGTAATTTCATTGCTTACGAGTTTAATAATCCTTCAAGTCATCCCAAGCCTGATCGGCTATATCATTATTGTGCTAAATTTTAACTGTGCTACATGGTCCTTCTTCCGTAGCACAAATTTTTGATGATGAGCTAAGCTTACGTCAATTTCCCTCGTCATATCATTTCGCCTTGAACATCAGATTTCGAGTTTGTGTAGTACCCGTGGTTCCATTGACCTTTCGCTTCATCACTTCTTAGACTTGATGTCCTCACCGATTGATTACACCTTCATGAAATCTCTCGACAACTGTGTCGTGATCATCAGCAATATTCTGAGCTCTTCCAGGTTATCTATCGAATTCACAATGAGAAATACCATCCTTACCCCCTCGATGATTTGAGTTATCATTGACAACATTATTGCCTTCCCTCCAACACAAACGTGTTCATGTTTCGTGTTATACCTTGCGATCCTTGCTATCCAGCATTTGTTCTTACCATGCAGTATTACCATCTATTATGTCAAGAATGTCGTGAGAATTTCACCACCTCTTAGGATTTCTTGATAGAGGTTATACTTCTTGCCATATCCATTCATTCCTTGGTCCCCATTTTTTTTAACCGGAAACCCAACAATTGAAGTATGACGGCCGAATTCAAAACTTCTAGCAACCCTATTGCTTTGAAGTGAATTGTCGATAGTCTCATTCTCGGTCTTTTAGTTATTGAATCACCATTATAACATTGATCTTGTTACTTAATCCATTTTCCAGGTGCACGTTCCATTCAATGTTTACTTATGGATGCTCTCCTCTAACATACTGCGGTATGTCCAATGTTATCATCTTGTTCACTTAAATATAGAAATCCATGCTTATGGAAATCTCGATGAATTGTTGTTGAGCCCATCGGCCACATCCTCATCTTTTCCTTGCTGAAAACGTAAGGCTTATTATATAAGTTGTTCCTGATGGATCCTTTATGTATTCAAAGACTGATCTTTACCTAATGACCATGTCGGTGCTATCTCGAAGCATGTATGTGGTACTCTGAAGATCCACAAGAACATTGTAAGCGCAATGCTAAATGTTTCTTGATCAGCTATCCAACGTCGCTGTGTGGGTACATATCATAATTCTTATTACCCCTTTTATCTATATGGTCATGACTTTGATCTCCTGACACGTATATCATGCCCTGCTTAATCTTGGGAATGATACTCCTATTCATTGTGTTTAAACACATTTTCCTTTCCATTTGTTTGTTTGACCTTTCTTTGATCTACATATAATCTAAGCAGTAATAGTTTTCTGCTTATGTAAACACGTTGGTGTACAACTCTGTCAGTAAGACCCTGTTACTATTATTGATAACATTCCGGTAACCACCGATGGACGAGAACTTTGCCTATTGGTCCGCCTCGTTTCAACGAGCGGGGAAATGGTTCTCTTCGTCCCTCGCCCTTGGTACCAATGTTGTTGCCGACATAACTGACATGCTATCCTCTGACATGCCTTGCTTACATGATCGTGCAAGACGTCACCGCCCTTCCTACTGTTAACCCACATGGTGGGCCCATAACCCACAGTTCCACAGGATCAAAACCCGACTCTCATGTACACCCCCTGTTTCCAAGGTTATTCCTCCGGCTTGGCTTCGTGTGCAATTCGCGAGCCACCTTCCTAATGATCTATTCTGGTATCGGACGCAATACATATTCTCGTTGCTCTGGACCCCTTTCACACATGGTTTCAGACATCGAATGATTGTCCTTCTGTTTGAAACTTCTTCTTGTACCATATTACTTTGCTCTCGACGTGTTTTATTCGTTCAACTCGAGAGATACTCATGTGTTCATTCGTGGGATAACCCCCGAAGAATACACCTTGTAGCATTCTAACGTTGTCAAACTGTCCCTTTCCTATTCATAAGTATGTTGGAGATCCGAAGAAAGGATGATGACATCATCATGATGACCTGAAGCGGAGGACTGAAGACATCAACATAATGGATTGACGACTTCGATAAGAGCAACTAAGATCGAAAAAAAACCGTTAGAATTTCCTAACCAAAACTTTCCGACTTACTCCACCGCTTAAAACTCAGGACGAGATTTCTTGTAGTGGAGGAGAATTGTGACGCCCGGATAATCAAGCCACAGTAAACCTGTTTTAGTGATGCCATGTCGCTGCAATTACTGTTACTAATCTCGCGATAGTTCAAAACCGGTTCGAATCTAAATTTGAATCAAAGTCAAACGATAAAAGTTTTCAAACATTATAACTAAAATGTTCGGGTTGTGCCAAATAATGTGTAGGAAATTATGTTGAAGAAACCACACTATTAAAAATGTTTAGCTGTTCAAAATAAATCAAACTCTAGGTAAAAAAATTAATCAAATGCCTTTTTTATTATATAAAATTCTAAACTGTATTGTTCTGGGTAAAACCTTTTGTGATAGTGGGTTTAGTGGCAATGCCAAATTAGGTGATGAAATTATATTTTTACAAAATTAAAATAATTTGAAAGTCAAAAGAAAACAAAAGGTAAAAATAAATAAAAGGAAAAAGATAAAACGAAAAGAAAAGGAATAAAAGGCCGCCCCCAGCCCAACTGGGCCACGACCCACCCAGGTCGGCCCACCTAACTGGCCTACTTAGGCCTCCCCACCAACAAACCCTAGCCGGCGTTCCCACTCTCCCCCACTCCTCGCTCTCCCTCCCCGATCCAGATCAAGATCGGGGGCGCACGACGTCGCCGCCTGCCGAAGCCACTGCGCCTCGACCTCGTCCCCGTCGTCGACCCCGCCATTGTCGTCGACTCGTCCCCGTCTTCCTCCCCGAGCACCGCTGCCCCCGAACTATTGTAGGGTGAAACCCTAGGGGGACCTTTTCACACTTGGAGGGGGAAAAGAGGAAGAACACACAAGAACACAGGGCTCCAATCTCTCAAAACAAACCCAATATCACACCCACTAGAGTAGCATACAAGAGATCCACAAGATTACAAGATCAATCCAAGGAAACAGGCACAAAGGTAAGGTTCTTCCCACTCCTAGAGGAGGTGAGGTCTTGATGATCTTCTCCCTTGGGAGGTCTTGCAATCCACAAGGATTCTTCTCCCTTGGGAGGTCTTGATCTCCTAGAGGAGGGGATACAAGGAGCAAAGCTCTCAAGGTCTCTCAAAATACTTTGCTAACCCCAGAAAAGGGGTGGAGGAGGTCTACTTATAGTCTAAGCCACGAAGGGGTAAGAGGGAAAGGGGTACATGGCCAAAGGCCGACGGCTGTGCATTGGCGGGGCGGTAATACCGGAACCTCGGGCGGTAGTACCGCTTATAGGCGGTAGTACCGCTTAGGGGCGGTAGTACCGCTCTAAAGTGGTAGTACCGCTTATAGGCGGTAGTACCGCCCGTTCCGGACAAGGCAGGTCCTTCTTCGCTTCCACGCGATCTGGACTGGACAGGTCCTTCTTTGCTTCCATGTGATCATCTCCTCGGTAACTAAGAATGCACAACATCTTCTTGTGAGGTAGAACCCAATTCTCATGCAAATCCGAACGAAACTCGAAGAGGAAAGAATTCACCTCGTCCTCAATAGCGCGTGCACGTGCTCTAGTCATTGGTCCCTTGAGTGCTTGTGCCGGTGATGGAGTGTCCAAGGGGATGCTCGCAGGATGCTCCGCATCATCTCCCCCCCCCCCTTGGGGAAGATCCGTCCACGGATCGTGCTCTTCATCACCATGGTATTTGGCCAACTCTTTCACGTTGAAGATGTCGCTTACGTTGTACTTGTCACGTGGGATGTCGACCTTGTATGCGTTGTCGTTGTAGCGTGCTAGCACCTTGAATGGTCCGTCGGCTCGTGGAAGAAGCTTGGATTTGCGTTCCTTGGGGAAGCGGTCTTTGCGAAGCTGTAGCCAAACGAGATCACACGGATGGAACACCATTGGTGCCTTGTTGGTGTTGAGCTTGGTGGCGAGGCGTTGGACTTGATGCTCGATCGTGGAACGTGTTTCTTCATGCATCTTCTTGAGGTAGGCTGCTCTTGCACTTGCATCCATGTCGGCTCTTTCTTGAAGCGGGAGAGGAAGGATGTCCAATGGTGACAATGGGTTGGAGCCATAGACAACCTCGAAGGGGGACTTGCCGGTTGTAGAGTGTCTTGCGCGGTTGTAGGCGTACGGTGATGGGTAGGCACTCCTCCCACTCCTTGATGTTCTTCTTGATCAACACACGTAGGAGAGTTGCAAGCGTTCGGTTGGTGACTTTGGTTTGGCCATCGGTTTGAGGGTGGTATGCCGTGGAGAAGAGTAACTTGATGCCGAGTTTGGTGCATAGAGTCTTCCAAAAGTAGCTCAAGAACTTAACGTCACGGTCCGAGACAATCGTCTTGGGCACTCCATGTAGGCGCAAGATTTCCCTACAAAAGAGATTTGCAATATGTGAAGCATCGTATATCTTGTGACAAGGAAGGAAATGTGCCATCTTAGAAAATCTATCCACAACACGAATACGGAGTCCTTTCCATTTTGAGTTCTAGGTAATCCAAGAATAAAATCCATGCTAATGTCTTCCCATGGATGGAAAGGAATAGGAAGTGGCATGTGAAGACCATGGGATTGAGCTTTTGACTTAGCTTTGCGGCATGTAGAGCACCGGTTGGTGAAGCGAGAGATGTCACGGAACATCTTGGGCCAAAAGTAGTTTTTGGAGAGCGTAGCAAATGTCTTTTCGCGTCCAAAGTGTCCCATGAGCCCTCCTCCATGAGATTCCTCCAAAAGGAGCAAACGAAGCGAAGACTCGGGAATGCAAAGTTTGTTAGCTCTCATGAGATATCCCTCCTTTATATGGTATCGTTCCCAAGAAGTATGCGCTACACATTTGGCATAAGGATTTGCAAAGAAAGCATCATGCTCATATAAGTCTTTTATGTGCTCAAAGCCAATAACATTCAACTCAAGTTTGGTAACAAGAATGCATTTGCGGGAAAGCGCATCCGCTACAACATTTTCTTTGCCTTTGATGTATTTGATGACATAGGGAAAAGACTCAATGAATTCACTCCACTTAGCATGACACTTGTTTAACTTAGTTTCACCCTTGAGATACTTGAGCGTCTCATGGTCTGTGTGAAGCATAAATTCACGGGGTCGAAGATAGTGTTCCCAAACATGCAAAACTCTCACCAAGGCATAGAGCTCTTTATCATATATGGGGTAGTTAAGTTGCACTCCGGATAGTTTTTCACTAAAATACGCAATCGGGCGGTTTCTTGCATTAACACGCCTCCGATACCGGTACCACTAGCGTCACAATGTATCTCAAACGGTTTGTGAAAGTTCGGTAGGGCAAGAAGTGGTGCGTGTGTAAGCAAAGTTTTAAGTTCATTGAATGCGGTGTCTTGCGAGGGACCCCAAATGAAGGGTGCGTTCTTCTTGCTCAAGGCGTGTAGGGGCATAGCAATTGTGCTAAAGTCCTTCACAAAGCGTCGATAGAAACCGGCTAAACCAAGAAAGCTACGCCCTTGTTGAAGGTTCTGTAACACCGCAAATTTTTTTAGTTGGTTTTTCTTCCAAACTTTTGGCCTTTTTGGAAGGGGGTTGTTTGACCTTCTCTTAAAACCCTTCTAAAATCCCTTCTGGCCAAAGTATGTGTATCTTCTCAAGCTTGGTTTTTGGCCTTGAAGTTTTTCTCTTGTGTTTGGCTCAAGCACAAGTTGAGTTTCAAAAGTGGTTGTTTGAATTCTCCCCTTCTTGATTTAAACCTCTCAAGATTTACCTTGGACTTATCTCCCTCTCCATCCTCCATCTTGCCATGACCCCAACAGAAATATTTCTCTCCAAGACCCTCTCCACACCTTAGGACAAGTCTCTCATGAATTCCAGTAAGTTTTGACCTTATTGGGATTTTCCCTCTATTTATTTCACTCCAAAACAATTTATGTCTTTTATAGTGGACCTTGGTGATTTACAAAGGAGCCACCATTTCCATCTAATTATTTGACTCCAAACCAACTCTCCTAGATGGTCCTTAGTACCCACAACCTAGATCTATCTTGTTTCACTGGTCCACAGTTCAATATTTTCAAATTTCAACTGCTGCAAGTTTGGGCCAGATTTGCAAAAATTTGGTGAAATTCATATTTATCTTCTTCCAAAAATTGTGTGAAAAATCAGGCAACCTCTAGATACATCAAGAGGCCACTCCACCAAAAATCAGCCCCAGAAACATTGCACACATACCAGAAGCATTTCATCAAACACTTGGCATACACTGTACTGTCAGCTGTTAACTGAAACTGTCGACAAACAGTTCGACAGTTCGTCAGTTTCGTCAGTTTCATCAGGCACAGCGACAAAACCTCGCCAGTACCTCCTTGGCTCGACGCTGCACTGCTCCTTCTTCTTATCCAGTGCGCCGCATGCTCGCTTGGCCGCTTCTGGGCGTCGGTGGCGCTCTGGCCCGACCATGCCGGCGACTGCCACGGCAACAGCGCCGCCCGTGGCGGCTGACAGAAGCAACCCCATGGCTCAACGGCGTTTGGCGCCGCCCAAACCACCCCAGCGCTCCGCGTGTCCATCTCCACTGCCAACGCACGACTGCCGCACCGTCGCCATGGCCTGGCGCGCGCAGAGCGCGTTTTCTGCCGCCGACGTGCCGCGCGGCCGTTCCGTCGGGGACAGCCCGTAACTCCCCCTCCCCTGCTAAGTTAGGTGCGGGAATGGAACCACTACAGCTCCTAGATGATGCTCAAGCCCCTAACTCCGCCGTTCGACCACTGCAGCACCGTAATCGACTTGCCGGACTTATCCGTTCACGGCAACCGCCTCGGGCCGGCTATATAAGGCACCCCCGAGCTCGTGCTCGAGCCCGCACTTCTTCACTACCTCCCTAGACCACGCCCAGCCTCTGGAAGAGCCTCGAGGGGCCCTTCTTCCCCAACTCCGGCCAACCCCCTCCGCCTCGGGCTCCAACTTCGTTCACTCCGGTGAGAGCTTCTCCGCCGACGTGAACTCGAGCGTAGCACCCTGGCACCCACCTAGACCTAACCCCCACCTTAATTTGATCCTAGGAACCCTCTCTGACGAGGTCCACGACCACCCGAGCCGCCGTCCGCCGGAGACAGGGTCGCCGCCGACGTGGGGCTCGCCGACACCTAACTCCACCACCGTTCGACACGGAAGACCACCGTGAAGCCGTACGTATCACTCCCCTCCCCTAACTCGCCGTAGATCGACGCCGGCGATCACCGCAGCACCGGCGCCGGCGCGACTCTGTTTCCAGTTTTCAAACCCGACGAGTGGGGCCTCTTGTCAGCCTCACACCTCTCCCCTCCGAACCGTTTTCTGTAAGCGCATTCCGCAAAATACGTCTCCCCTCTGCGGTTGACGTACTGCGTACCGGTTCGCTTTGCTGTTTTCTGTTCTAACCCCTAGAACTTTTATGTTTCATTACAGATGAGTCCCTGGACAGAAACTCTAATATCTTTTAAACTAAAAATGATTTTGAGTTGATTCTTTTTCTGTCCTCTTTAGTTTTCTGCCTAGTTTTTTGTCATATTTATGTGGAATTTTTAGAGCAACTTTATTCTGCACGCGCGGTATTTATGTTAGTATTTATTTGCTTGAATACATAGATACCGGAGGCCGTGACGGAGACGCGAACCACACCGAGTTAGGCTCCGACTTCTCAGAACCAGGCAAGCATGTTTGAACCTTTGATATGATGAGTGTCTTGCATGTTTGCTCGAGTAGTTCTTCTCATAAGCATGGTCATATAAGCATTGTGTATGGTTATATTTCATGCAAGCAAGCTTCGGGTGAGCCCCGAATGAAAATGTTTGGACCACCTAGATCATGTGGTGACATGATGGGTGGAATGCTGGTATTGTTGGAGCATGCCAGTAGTTGGTTAACTCAGTATCCACGGAGATCATGTCGTGATTCCGTTCATCTTCTTTTTGGTACTATCATAGGCCGTCTGTTAAGATTACGGTCTAGTCAGTTGTAAACCACTTCCCGAGTACACACCAAGTAGAGGGGCCGGGATGAGGGTTCCATGGCCCTAGATTATTGCCCATCATCCGGTCAGGGGGCATGGGTGTTTCCGGTTGGGACCGAGAGGGGGGCACCCCTTAGCGCGCGCATATATAAATTTGATCCCATGCTATTCGAGGTTGTAGCCTCCCCGTCTTAAAGTTTTCCGTGAATGTCGTCGCGGGTGATTCCGAACAACAGGATGTTAAATGGGTGTGTACTGGTTAGTTGGGTTTCTACTAAAACACCGTAGACGGGACTAGCCCCCATGGCTAGTAGAACCCGTTGGCTATGAGTTAATAGTACAATCTCTGCTGAGTTAAATTCCTTCAGTAGCCATGTTTATGGCCTAGCGTCAATCTTCATATTAACCCGGTGACCGTCTCTAGTAAATTCTAGTTGGTAACTAGAATGGTGTTTTCGTCAAGTTCATTTGGTAGATGAACTCACCCACTATCTCTGTATTGATTTACTTTCAGAAGTATTTCATCCTTATACTATGGTTATTTATAAGCCCTTTATGTGATGTCGCTCAGACGTCCGACTGTGGCATTCATTTTATTTATAAGCCCTTTATGCGATGTCGCTCAGACGTCCGACTGTGGCATTCTTTTTGTTTATAAGCCCTTTATGTGATGTCGCCCAGACGTCCGACTGTGGCATTCTTTTTATTTATAAGCCCTTTATGTGATGTCGCCCAGACGTCCGACGGTGGCATTCCTTTTATTTATAAGCCCTTTATGTGATGTCGCCCAGACGTCCGACTGCGGCATTCTTTCTATAAGCCCTTTATGTGATGTCGCTCAGACATCCGATTGTGGCATTCTTTTTATTTATAAGCCCTTTATGCGATGTCGCTCAGACGTCCGACTGAGGCATTCTTGTTATTTATTTTTACTATAAGCCCTTTATGCGGTGTCGCTCAAACGCCCGACTGTGAACTGCTATCATTTATTATTTTTCTACGAGGCGTCGCTCAGACACTCGTTTAGTTTCTTTCTATTTATCTTTTGGATTTCGGGAGGATTACCGCCCGACTTCCATCATTGCATACTGCACTTTAATATTTTATTCCGATCGCATTTTTGCTAAAATACTCATATGCATCATGTTGGCATTTATTATATCTTAAGTCCGAACTGTCTTGCGAGTACATTCAAAGTACTCACCTGGCTTGTTGATTTGGCCAGATGTGGACGAAGGCGATCTCATGGATGAAGAGTTCGATAGCGAGTCCGACGCTTAGTGGAGTCCCAGTCAGTCCCTTGCGATCCTGGAGTTGATCACTGTTTTATAACCGCTTCCGCCTACCACCAAATAAATTCATCGGGTCCCACTCCGATACCCGATGAGCTGTAATATTTTGAAGTCACATCATCCACTTCATTGTGACATATTCCACCACCTTTTATTATGATTTAGTAGTATGCCACCCTGCCTTGTGTCATATCCGCCTTTATGTATTATATTGGCGCGCTTGTAATAAAATTGTTGAGCAACCCCTAGCTCAACCTTGTATAATATTCAGTGTACTGGAATTCTGTATCAAGGAATTGTCTGCCAGCAAGGAATTATATTCCCCGCTGGTTTAATAAAAAGGTCGGTCTTCCGGTAATTATTTTACTGAAGGACCGGTCCTGACAGGTTCGTTGGTTGAGGCCAAGTTTGAATTGCTTCAATTTTGGTTTCATCAACGTGGACACCTTGTGAAGACACGACAAATCCTAGAAAAACAACTTTATCAACACCAAAAGTGCATTTCTCCATATTAGCATATAATTGTTGTTTCCGAAGGGTTTGCAAAACCATACGGATGTGGTTGACATGTTCCTCAAGCGATTTGCTAAAGACTAGGATGTCATCAAAGTAAACCACTACAAAGACGATGATATAAGGTCGGAGAACGAAATGCATAAGACGCATGAAGAGCCGAGCGCTTCCGATAAGCCCATCGGCATGAATAACCACTCATATAACCCAAACTTAGTTTTGAAAGCTGTTTTCCACTCATCACCCTCTTGAATGCGAATTTGGTAATAACCACTTTTAAGATCAATTTTGGAAAAGATGGTGGCACCACATAATTCATCAAGCATGTCATCTAGGCGTGGAATAGGGTTACGGTATCTAACGGTGATAGCACTTATCGGACGACAATCGGAGCACATGCGAAAACTTCCATCTTTCTTAGGCACGAGAATAACTGGAACGGCACAAGGGCTTAAGCTTTCACGTACATGACCTTTGTCGATGAGTTGTTGTACTTGACGTTGTATCTCCTTTGTTTCCTCCGGGTTGACGCGGTAAGGAGCCTTGTTCGGAAGTGGCGCGCCGGGTACGAGGTCGATGCGGTGTTCGATGCCGCGAAGTGGAGGTAGACCCAGTGGTAGCTCATCGGGAAAGACGTCCGAAAATTCCTGCAACAATTGAGACAACACAAAAGGTGGAGGTGGTGAAGTGTTAGCAGGTTTGGCTTCCCCTTTGCATAGAAGCACAAGGTGAAAGACGCTCGAGGGGTTCTCACACACTTCTCTCATCTCACTTTCGGTGGCTAGGAGGACTAAGTTTTTCTCTCTTGGCTAAGAGGCGCTCAATTTTGGCTTGTGGCTCTCACTTTCTTTTTGGTGGATCACTCTCTCACTAGGATCTCCACGATGGGTGGATGCTTGCTTATCGGCGATCACTTGGCTTGGTGAAATTGGTCGAAGCACATATTCCTTGCCTTTCATCTTGAAGCTATAGTAATTGGTTCGTCTGCTGTGGATGACTCCACGGTCAAATTGCCAAGGTCGTCCCAAGAGAAGGTGGCACACCGTCATGGGAACTACATCGCACTCCAAGATGTCCTCGTAGGCGCCGATCTTGAAAGAAACTTGTACCGTAAGCTCCACTTGAATGGTATCGGAGTCGCTCAACCATTGTACCTTGTATGGACGAGGGTGCTTCTTCTTGACCAATTGGAGCTTGGAACATAGCTCGTCGCTTGCCAAGTTGTGACAACTTCCTCCGTCGATGATGACCTTCACGGAACGCCCGTTGATGTCTGTAATGCCCAGGATGGAGTTATACCTCCTACGTGTCGAGGCACGACTTAAAGGCATAAATCCATCCTAGAATGATCTCAAGTTTGGTAATCTTTGCACAACTCATGTAAAAGAGGGATAGTAAACAGAAAATAGTTGGCTTACACTCGCCACGTCACAGAATTACAGTACAAGTCTCAAACATCATACATTAAGAACATCACAACCCTCTAAGGGCAAAAGCCAAGTGTCAAAGTACCAAACTTAGATAAATAAACCACAGGCGGATCGAATCCTAGTAAGAGACTCCACTACTGATCGTCCGGGTAGCGCACATAGTACCGGCTACGCTCCTCGACGTACTCCCAATCCAGCTCGGTGCCATCACCTGGATAGCTCACAGCTGGACCTGCATCTGGTGTGTGAAGTAACTGTGAGCCACAGAGGACTCAGCAATCCCGTCTCCGGGTAACAAGACTATCAAAGCCTTTGGGTGAGGAAAAGGCTGAAGAAAAGAATAAGTGTCTGCAGCAGCAACTAGCATCTAGCTTACGTAAGTGAGAGCGAGAAGAGAAAGCCTCGGCGAGAAGTGATCACGAAGTGATCCTAGCTACAAGCTCCACAATCATAACCCCTCCGTGTTCAACTCCCGAATCCCTATTCGGAAATTGACAGTCACGGAACACACGCTGGTAGTGTATTAGAAACATTGTGTCAAGTTATCTACAACCGGAATTAACAAGCTCCCATCTGCCACATAACCGCGGGCACGGCTTTCGAAAGTTCAAACCCTGCAGGGGTGTTCCAACTTGACCCATTACAAGCCCACGATCCGCGGAGTCGCAACTCCAAAGTGGGAAGACCCGAGTATCCTCGGAATCCCGTGCTCAAGATATACCGAGCTAAGGTAAGGCTAATCCAGCAAATCCTCCCGGCGTGTCGACACCCTGACAGTAGCCGCGCGTATCTAGGTCTCAGGGCACGTCCGGATGAGCAGTACGTACAGATACCGAAGATCCCAGCGAACCGGGTGGTATCCGCAAGTGGCTCTAGTTTGGACCAACACTCAAGTCGAGCACTGGCCCAGGGGGTTGAATTAATTAAGCCTCGGGTTAATTACTCCCTCGGAAGGTTTTAGTTGTTTAGGCAAATAGTACCAAGGTTGGGACTTCCTGGAAAAGACTTAGCACTTAGCGGTTTATCGAGGGGGTCCCATACACCCCAACCGTGTTAGGAACGCATAATCAAGGAACATAACACCGGTTTATACGGTTCCTAAAGGCATGAGTGGAACAAATCACCAAGCAAAAGGCTTAGCCTTCCACCCTTGCCAATAGATAGATGATTTCATTTTAAGCATTTATATAGTGTGATATAACCCAGCCAAACTTCAACATGGAGCAAGCATCTTCGATCTTCACCTGCAACTAGCAATGCTATAAGAAGGGCTGAGCGAAGCGTACTTAGCCAAGCAACGGTTTGCCTAGGTAGGTTGGTTAAACATGGCAATTGGCTACAAGTAGGAGGCTGACAAGAAGATCATGGGCATCGAGGCAAAACTATAGATCGAGACTACTAGCAATAGGCAAAGATAGTAATGTTATCGGGGTTCAGTCATCTTGCCTGAAGAGAAGTCGTTCGGATCGTAAGAAGGGTCCTCGTGCTCAACCTCGTTGGAAACCTCGTGCTCAACTTCGTACTCGGTCTCAGCTTACGGCTCTAAACAAAACAATCACACCAAGCACCAATCAACAAGATGCAATGCGCACTCGGAAAAGATGAATGCATGATGGATGCACTAAAGATGCACATGGAGCACGGAAAAATATCATTCAAGCAAAACACCTCAAAACATGATAACAATCTGATATTATTAATCTACACAGAAAAACAATCAAGTTTGATATAAGATTCGCTGAAATCGGAGTTACGGGCTAAAAGTTATGCCCGAAACAAGATTTGAGCGAAAGCTGAAAATTACAGCATCATAGCATCTTCGGAGCTCAAAATAATTAAGCTACAGCACCCAAATAACAAGGCAAAGGACATGAACACAAACTAGACATATAGTACAGCAACTATGTCCAAGGTGCACCCCCAACGGAGTCACGGATCAATAGCAATGATCTTGGACATATTGAACTTGACAATAAAATTCTGGCAGCAGAATTTTATTGAAACTTTAGAGCAAAAGATAAACATGCTACAGCCACTCAAATAGGCATGTGAGGACATGAATGGAAAGACAACAATATATACTACAAGGAACAATCAAAATCCACTCCAAAACTATCATGCTTTGTCCTAGAACATCACACGAACATGGCATCGGAACGTTACAGATTTCAGACTTAGTGAAAAAACCACTAAGTCCTAAAACAGCAATATCATGTTTAAGTCACCTCGAAACTAAACATGGCAAGAGGTAAACACCTCATCAAAGTGCACATGAAGGTTATCCCGAAACACACAAGCATGCATCATAGAGGTGAACACAACGATTGCAACGAGCTCAACAAGATGGCATTTCATAACAAGTGACATAACATCACACGAACATGGCACTTTGCAACGATGATAACAAGGCAATAATAAATCTACCATGCAACCTATCACAAGCAACACGTAGTTCGTGGCAAGACGAACACGTGGACATGTCATTTGCATCATTCGGACCAACGAGCTAAAAGATATCACATGGCAAAGGTGGCATAAAAATAACACATAGCAGCAGTTTATATCATGATGCACTCTTGCAACAGCAAAACAAGCACCTAGATGATCTCTAACATGCATGACAACAACAGAGGAAACGTAGAGCACATCTCCACGAACGTCTGGACATATTACACGCGCAAAACGGAGCATCAGGCAAAAAGTTAGGGCAGTTCAAACATAGCATTACAGATTAAAAGAAAACTGGGACTTAGAGAAAAAGAAGGGGGGAAGGTCAACCTCCTCAGATCTGGATCTGGGGGAAAAACTGAGTGGGCCGGCGCGGTGGAGAAGCCTCGGAGGCGGCGAGGGCCGGTGAGGCGACGGCGAGGCCCACGGGGCGGAGCGGGGCGGCGGCCCGCGGCTGGAGGGAGGCCCGCGGCTCAGGGCGGAGGCAGCGCGGCCCAGGTGCGCGCGGCCCGGTGGCGCACAGCCCGGCGCGGTGGACGCGGCCTGCGGAGGGCGGCTGCGCGAGCGGTGTCTGGTGCGGGCCTGGCGGCGCGGAGCGCGCGATCCGGCCAGGGCGCTCGGCGACGGTTTGCAGGCGGCTGGGCTCGGCCCAAGAAGCGAAGGGGAGGCCCGGAGGGAGGTGGAGCGGGGAAGTGGTCCAGCCTCCCGACCGGACGCTGAGGAGGCGAGGGCCCGTCGCGGTCGGCTGCCAGAAGGAACGACGAGGGAACGGGCCTGGCGCGCTGGGCGTTGACCCTGGCGCCTGGCGCGCGATTGACGGATCCGGTCGGCGATGCTACTAGCTGCGGCTGGCGGCGGCTGCTTCGATGGATCCAGCCAAGTGGCTGGTTCGATCAGCTGGATCTGAAAAAAAAAGGAAGGGGAAGGAGGAAGAAGAAGGGGATGCCCAAAATAGACTAGGGGTCTATAAATAGCAGTTTTTGCTAGGGTTTGGAGATTTGGGGGCGCTAGGAGCCCTCCGATCGCGATCCGACGGATCCGATCGCGGGGATAGATTAAAAGGCCTAGGCGGAGATAAAAGACTGCAGTAGGGGTGTTTCCGGGACACGAAGTGAAGGCACATCGGACCCACATGAACAACGGATGGGAAAGTCAACGGAGTCCAAACGAGACGAGATTTGAGAGGCGGGTTGCACACAACAAAACAACAACACACACAACAACCTCGCGGCACACCGGTAACGTTAAACGCCCGAACAACAAAGTAGGCCTACGGGACGTCACGGACACGTGAGGGAGCTCCGGAACGCGAAACGGACAACGGGAAGAAACACGCGGAACCGGATGCAACCGACAACACAAAAGCAATGCGATGCACATGTCTACATGATATGAATGAATGCCACACACTCACACAACAAAACGACGAAAACCCGAAAGACAAAGAACCCGGAATGGAAATAGATGAAGCCGGAGATATATTATAAGCCCAAAAGGGAAAGTATTACATCCGGGGCATTACAAACTCTCCTCTACTACACAAAGATCCCGTCCCGAGATCTAAGACTGGAAAAAGGAAGGGTACTCGGAACGAAGATGATCTTCTCGTTCCCAGGTAGCTTCTCGGTCGGTGTGATGTGACCACTTGACTTTCAGAAACTTGATGGACTTGTTGCGGGTCTTGCGTTCGGTTTCTTCGAGAATTGCAACTGGATGCTCTCGGTAGGACAGGTCTTGTTGAAGATCAATCTCCTCGAACGGAATCATGCGCTCAGGTGCCTTGAAGCATTTGCGAAGTTGAGACACATGGAAGACATCATGAACATTTGCAAAGTTGGGAGGGAGCTCAAGTTGATAGGCTAGATCGCCTCTTTTGCCAAGAATCTTGAAAGGCCCGACGTATCTAGGAGCAAGTTTTCCTTTGATACCGAATCTTTGGGTTCCTTTCATCGGAGAAACTCGGAGATAGACATGATCACCGATGTCGAAAGGCAAATCACGATGCTTTCCGTCATAGTAGCTCTTCTGACGCGACTGAGCGGCCTTGAGATTCTCATGTATGACTTTGCACATTTCTTCGGCTTCTGAGATCAAGTCATTGCCAAGAAGTTGGCGTTCGCCTGTTTCAGACCAGTTGAGAGGGGTACGGCACTTTCTGCCATAAAGAATTTCAAACGGTGCTTTGCCTGCACTTGCTTGAAAGCTGTTGTTGTAAGAGAACTCGGCAAATGGAAGGCAGTCTTCCCATTTCATGCCGAAGGAGATGACACAGGCTCTGAGCATGTCTTCTAGAATCTGATTCACACGCTCGACTTGACCACTAGTCTGAGGGTGAAAGGCAGTGCTGAACCTGATCTTAGTGCCCATGGCAGACTGAAAGGAGTCCCAGAACCTTGATGTGAACAAGCTTCCACGGTCTGAGGATATCACTTGAGGAATGCCATGTAGGGACACAATTCTGGAAGTGTACAGCTCTGCAAGTTGAGCTGCATTGATTGATTCTTTGACTGGAAGAAAGTGAGCGACTTTGGTAAGCTTGTCAATCACCACAAAGATAGCATCATTTTCTCGCTTGGATTTAGGAAAACCAGTGACGAAGTCCATCTCAATGTGGTCGAACTTCCACTCAGGAATAGGAAGAGGTTGGAGAAGACCGGCTGGACGTTGATGTTCTGCTTTCACTCTTCTGCATACATCACATTCATTCACGAATTGGGCAATTTCCCTTTTCATGCGTGTCCACCAGTAAGATTGCTTGAGGTCTTGATACATCTTGGAACTGCCAGGATGAATGGAAAGGAGAGAATCATGAGCTTCTTCCATTATGAGCTTCCTGAGATCACCTTTGGGAACAACGAGTCTGTCCTCGAAGAACAAGGTATCTCTCTCATCAACACGGAAGCACTTATATTTTGGAGTGCCCTTTGCAATGCCATGTTTCACTTTCTTCACCATGGTATCACTGAGTTGGGCCTCACGGACTTGATCTTCCAAGGTAGGAGCAATTTGGAGATTTGCAAGAAAACCATGCGGAACAACTTGGAGGTTGAGTTTCCTGAATGCTTCACAAAGCTCAGGCTGGTATGGCTTGATAAGAAGGCTGTTGCAATATGCCTTTCTGCTCAAAGCATCTGCAATCACATTCGCCTTGCCAGGAGTGTATTCAATGCTGGGATTGTACTCTTGGATCATCTCGACCCAACGAGTCTGGCGGAGGTTCAGATGCGGCTGTGTGAAGATGTACTTCAAGCTCTTGTGATCAGTGAAGATGTCGACCTTTCTGCCCAACAACAGATGTCTCCACGTAATAAGAGCAAGTACCACAGCTGCTAGCTCGAGATCATGTGTGGGATAGTTCTTCTCACTTGGCTTGAGCTGACGAGAAGTGTATGCCACAATTCTCTTATCTTGCATAAGCACACCACCAAGACCTTGAAGAGAAGCATCACAGAATACTTCATAGGGCTTGGATTCATCCGGAGGAGTCAGAACTGGAGCAGAAACAAGCTTCTCTTTGAGAGTTTTGAATGCCACTTCACACTCGGGAGACCAAAAGTATTTGACATTCTTCTGAAGCAGGTTGGAAAGAGGCTTGGCAATCTTGGAGAAGTTCTCAACAAACCTTCTGCAATAGCTGGCAAGACCCAGAAAACTGCGGAGCTGCTTGACGTTCTGAGGAGCTTCCCAGTTGACAATTGCTTCAACTTTCTCGGGATTAACCGCAATACCGTCAGCTGAGATGATGTGGCCCAGGTACAAAACCTTATCGAGCCAAAACTCGCACTTGGAGAACTTGGCATAGAATTTATGCTCTCGGAGTCGATCAAGAACCAGACGTAAGTGCTTTTCGTGATCTTCTTCATTCTTGGAAAACACCAGAATATCATCCAGATACACAAGCACAAACTCGCCAGTATAGGGGTTGAAGATGTAATGCATCATCCTTGAAAAGGTAAGAGTAGCATTGGCGAGACCGAAGGGCATGACGGTATACTCGTATGAACCGTAGCTCGTTCTAAAGGCCGTCTTGGGAATGTCTTCCTCGCGAATGCGAATTTGATGATAGCCCATTCGGAGGTCAAGCTTAGAGAACACTTTAGCTCCTTTGAGCTGCTCAAAGAATTCGTTGATGTTGGGGAGCGGATACTTGTTCTTAATTATCTTCTTGTTCAATGGCCGGTAGTCAACACAGAGACGCTCCGTGCCATCTTTCTTCTTGACAAATAAGACGCCACAGCCCCACGGAGATGTACTCGGTCTGATGAGACCCATACTCTCCTGCTTATCAAGCTGCTTCTTCAATTCCTTCAATTCATCCGGAGAGAGCTTGTACGGACGCCGGCATGCAGGCTCAGTGCCCGGCTCGAGTTCAATGACAAACTCCACCTGACGGTGTGGAGGCATGCCTGGAAGTTCTTCTGGAAAGACGTCTTGATATTCGTTCACCACCGGAATTTGATTTATGGCATTAATTTCGCCCTTATCATTAAGAGAGAACAGCCGAATAGTATTATCCCTGGAGGCGAAGATAATCACATCTTCATCAGAATGAGTCAACTTGACTTCCTTTTGAGCACAATCAATGTGAGCATCGTGCTGAGAAAGCCAATCCATTCCGAGGATGAGGTCGATGTCAGAATTACCAAGAACCACCGGAGAAGCCAAAAATCGATAATCACCCATGCGGATAGAAATATCCGGAACATGCACCCGAGAGGTCATTTGTAAACCAGGAGAAATAATGCTCAACGGCTTCGGCATCACTTGAGTGACAAATTCATGCTTAGCAACAAAAGGTCTTGAAATGAAGGACAAAGATGCACCCGAATCAAACAATACTTTAGCTGGAAAAGAGTTCACTGGAAGGTTACCCAAAATGACATCAGAAGAGTTCTCCGCTTCGGCTGCACTCATCAGATTGACCCTTGCTGCCTTTGGATCATGCCTGACAATAGCTGAACTCACAGGTGGAGGAGGAGGAAGACGCTTCGGATTCAGACAACGGTTGGCATAATGACCCTTCTGGCCACACTTGTTGCACACCACTTCAGAGAGAGGACGGAAATGAGAGCCACTTGACTTGGAGCCTTGAGACTGAAACTGCTTCTTCGACTGGTTGCTCGGGTTGGGTGGGTGGGAGAAACCACGACCACTAGAGTTCTTGTTGTTGGAGTTGTTGAAGTTGTTGGAGTTGTTGTATGGAGCTCGAATCACTGGAGGAGGAGGAAGCCAGAATTTCTGTTGTTTCGCAGCCAACTGAGACGATGAGGAAGAGTGAACAGCATCTCGAATTCTCTTCTTAGAAGCCTCCATCTTAAGATGAGCTGCTTCTTGTTTCAAAGCCATATTATAGAACTTGTCGAATTCATCGGGCTCGAACAAAGTGAGAGCAAGCTAAAGTTCATCTTTGAGACCTCCACGGAACTGATAGATTTTGCTCTTGGCATCAGGAATGTCTTGCTTAGCATAGCGAGCGAGGTTTTGGAACTTGACATTATACTGATAGACTGTCATGGAGCCCTGCTTGAGGTTGCGGAATTGCTCACGCATACCCTCGATGACACTTGTAGGAATGTGGTGCGAGCGGAAATCCTTGCAGAAATTCTCCCAAGAGATCACTTGACCCGGCCTGGAGTCTTTGTACTGCTGCCACCAGTCAGCTGCTTGATCTTTCAGTTGGAAGGCTGCAAACTTCACATAATCATCTTCCTTCACGTTACTGCACTCAAAATGCTTCTTGATATCAGTCAACCAATCCTCAGCATCAAGAGGGTCGACACCGTAACTGAAAGCTTTAGGATTGTTAGCCAGGAACTGGTTGAGGGTAGCATGGTGCTGCTGGAAGAAGTTGCCTTGATTCCCTGGAATACCCTGATTAGCTTGATTAGCTTGCATCATCTGCATCATCTGCATCATCAACTGAGTGTTCTGGGCAGTAGTCTGCATAATTGCTCTCTAAGCCTCAGGCGGAGGAGGAGGGGAAGGAGGATGATCTAGGACCTCTTCCACCTCTGGGTTAGCGTTCGGAACCTTTTTCGGAGCCATCCTGTAAGAGATGACCATGAATCAGCAATTGATTGACAAAAGGTATAGCTGAATCAATGGAATGAATTGCAACAAGTCTTCACAATAATCATTCGAACAATAAGAACGAATGAATTCATCCGAACAAGAGGAACAAATGAAATTCTCAGTAAAATGATAACATCAGTCTTCACGAGAAGCCACATATGGATCAAAAGGATAAAATAAGAAAACAACAAGGTACAGACGGGAATAAACACAAGAGAGGAGTTTCATTCTAACATCCTTGTGCTGAAAGCATATGAACGCGTTACGAAAAGGTTTTGCAATCCCCGGATCAGCATAGCCAAGGACCCTTTAAGATGCAACTGCTGATAGTAACATCGGTCATATAACCCCTTCACTCAATGTAGAACCCCGAACTCACTAACCTGCATTCGTTGGAAGAATGCCTACGATCTACTGGATAAAACCCACCTATAGATTTCCGAAAGATTCCAGTTATGCAATCAGGTGTTGGGGATACACGGGAAGCACCGCGCAATCAACTCTAACCTACATCCAGGTGTATCCATCCTTCAACACATAACCAGTCTTTCTCGGAAACTGTGTACCTCGGACCTTCGAAAAGCATCCACTATAACAAGCTATGGCAATACTCCCGAACTACCTCCCCAGTACTGGGTGATGTCGGGGTTATCTTGCCACTGGCCGTATAGGGAAGATTTTCGATGTCGGCCGTCTTAAGTATTTAGTACTACCGCGATATGCTTGTGTCAATGATACCCCGAAGCTCAACTCCTCGGTAACAGGAGGCATCGAGAACAATATCCTTGTCACAAGAACATCGAAACAATCCCAGAATACTCGCGGGATTCCTAAAAAAAATTGTGCAAATTTTGAAGATAGGAGAGACAAGAGTAGACGTCAGAAGTCCTCACCAGAGAGGAAGGGGATGAGAAGCAAAGAAATCCTACTCTCCGATATAATATAGGACTCAAAAAGTTTTCAGTGTGTGCCTAGACTCGACCGTCAACGATTCGATCAGACAGTGGAGACTCCTAGGTTGGAGAAGGCTCTGAATACCAACTTGTAATGCCCAGGATGGAGTTATACCTCCTACGTGTCGAGGCACGACTTAAAGGCATAAATACATCCTAGAATGATCTCAAGTTTGGTAATCTTTGCACAACTCATGTAAAAGAGGGATAGTAAACAGAAAATAGTTGGCTTACACTCGCCACGTCACAGAATTACAGTACAAGTCTCAAACATCATACATTAAGAACATCACAACCCTCTAAGGGCAAAAGCCAAGTGTCAAAGTACCAAACTTAGATAAATAAACCACAGGCGGATCGAATCCTAGTAAGAGACTCCACTACTGACCGTCCGGGTAGCGCACATAGTACCGGCTACGCTCCTCGTCGTACTCCCAATCCAGCTCGGTGCCATCACCTGGATAGCTCACAGCTGGACCTGCATCTGGTGTGTGAAGTAACTGTGAGCCACAGAGGACTCAGCAATCCCGTCTCCGGGTAACAAGACTATCAAAGCCTTTGGGTGAGGAAAAGGCTGAAGAAAAGAATAAGTGTCTGCAGCAGCAACTAGCATCTAGCTTACGTAAGTGAGAGCGAGAAGAGAAAGCCTCGGCGAGAAGTGATCACGAAGTGATCCTAGCTACAAGCTCCACAATCATAACCCCTCCGTGTTCAACTCCCGAATCCCTATTCGGAAATTGACAGTCACGGAACACACGCTGGTAGTGTATTAGAAACATTGTGTCAAGTTATCTACAACCGGAATTAACAAGCTCCCATCTGCCACATAACCGCGGGCACGGCTTTCGAAAGTTCAAACCCTGCAGGGGTGTTCCAACTTGACCCATTACAAGCCCACGATCCGCGGAGTCGCAACTCCAAAGTGGGAAGACCCGAGTATCCTCGGAATCCCGTGCTCAAGATATACCGAGCTAAGGTAAGGCTAATCCAGCAAATCCTCCCGGCGTGTCGACACCCTGATAGTAGCCGCGCGTATCTAGGTCTCAGGACACGTCCGGATGAGCAGTACATACAGATACCAAAGATCCCAGCGAACCGGGTGGTATCCGCAAGTGGCTCTAGTTTGGACCAACACTCAAGTCGAGCACTGGCCCAGGGGGTTGAATTAATTAAGCCTCGGGTTAATTACTCCCTCGGAAGGTTTTAGTTGTTTAGGAAAATAGTACCAAGGTTGGGACTTGCTGGAAAAGACTTAGCACTTAGCGGTTTATCGAGGGGGTCCCATACACCCCAACCGTGTTAGGAACGCATAATCAATGAACATAACACCGGTTTATACGGTTCCTAATGGCATGAGTGGAACAAATCACCAAGCAAAAGGCTTAGCCTTCCACCCTTGCCAATAGATAGATGATTTCATTTTAAGCATTTATATAGTGTGATATAACCCAGCCAAACTTCAACATGGAGCAAGCATCTTCGATCTTCACCTGCAACTAGCAATGCTATAAGAAGGGCTGAGCGAAGCGTACTTAGCCAAGCAACGGTTTGCATAGGTAGGTTGGTTAAACATGGCAATTGGCTACAAGTAGGAGGCTGACAAGAAGATCATGGGCATCGAGGCAAAACTATAGATCGAGACTACTAGCAATAGGCAAAGATAGTAATGTTATCGGGGTTCGGTCATCTTGCCTGAAGAGAAGTCGTTCGGATCGTAAGAAGGGTCCTCGTGCTCAACCTCGTTGGAAACCTCGTGCTCAACTTCGTACTCGGTCTCAGCTTACGGCTCTAAACAAAACAATCACACCAAGCACCAATCAACAAGATGCAATGCGCACTCGGAAAAGATGAATGCATGATGGATGCACTAAAGATGCACATGGAGCACGGAAAAATATCACTCAAGCAAAACACCTCAAAACATGATAACAATCTGATATTATTAATCTACACAGAAAAACAATCAAGTTTGATATAAGATTCGCTGAAATCGGAGTTACGGGCTAAAAGTTATGCCCGAAACAAGATTTGAGCGAAAGCTGAAAATTACAGCATCATAGCATCTTCGAAGCTCAAAATAATTAAGCTACAGCACCCAAATAACATGGCAAAGGACATGAACACAAACTAGACATATAGTACAGCAACTATGTCCAAGGTGCACCCCCAACGGAATCACGGATCAATAGCAATGATCTTGGACATATTGAACTTGACAATAAAATTCTGGCAGCAGAATTTTATTGAAACTTTAGAGCAAAAGATAAACATGCTACAGCCACTCAAATAGGCATGTGAGGACATGAATGGAAAGACAACAATATATACTACAAGGAACAATCAAAATCCACTCCAAAACTATCATGCTTTGTCCTAGAACATCACACGAACATGGCATCGGAACGTTACAGATTTCAGACTTAGTGAAAAAACCACTAAGTCCTAAAACAGCAATATCATCATAGCATCTAAAAGAGCATGTTTAAGTCACCTCGAAACTAAACATGGCAAGAGGTAAACACCTCATCAAAGTGCACATGAAGGTGATCCCGAAACACACAAGCATGCATCATAGAGGTGAACACAACGATTGCAACGAGCTCAACAAGATGGCATTTCATAACAAGTGAAATAACATCACACGAACATGGCACTTTGCAACGATGATAACAAGGCAATAATAAATCTACCATGCAACCTATCACAAGCAACACGTAGTTCGTGGCAAGACGAACACGTGGACATGTCATTTGCATCATTCGGACCAACGAGCTAAAAGATATCACATGGCAAAGGTGGCATAAAAATAACACATAGCAGCAGTTTATATCATGATGCACTCTTGCAACAGCAAAACAAGCACCTAGATGATCTCTAACATGCATGACAACAACAGAGGAAACGTAGAGCACATCTCCACGAACGTCTGGACATATTACACGCGCAAAACGGAGCATCAGGCAAAAAGTTAGGGAAGTTCAAACATAGCATTACAGATTAAAAGAAAACTGGGACTTAGAGAAAAAGAAGGGGGGAAGGTCAACCTCCTCAGATCTGGATCTGGGGGAAAAACTGAGTGGGCCGTCGCGGTGGAGAAGCCTCGGAGGCGGCGAGGCCCGGTGAGGCGACGGCGAGGCCCACGGGGCGGAGCGGGGCGGCGGCCCGCGGCTGGAGGGAGGCCCGCGGCTCAGGGCGGAGGCAGCGCAGCCTAGGTGCGCGCGGCCCGGTGGCGCACAGCCCGGCGCGGTGGACGCGGCCTGCGGAGGGCGGCTGCGCGAGCGGTGTCTGGTGCGGGCCTGGCGGCGCGGAGCGCGCGATCCGGCCAGGGCGCTCGGCGACGGTTTGCAGGCGGCTGGGCTCGGCCCAAGAAGCGAAGGGGAGGCCCGGAGGGAGGTGGAGCGGGGAAGTGGTCCAGCCTCCCGACCGGACGCTGAGGAGGCGAGGGCCCGTCGCGGTCGGCTGCCAGAAGGAACGACGAGGGAACGGGCCTGGCGCGCTGGGCGTTGACCCTGGCGCCTGGCGCGCGATTGACGGATCCGGTCGGCGATGCTACTAGCTGCGGCTGGCGGCGGCTGCTTCGATGGATCCAGCCAAGTGGCTGGTTCGATCAGCTGGATCTGAAAAAAAAAGGAAGGGGAAGGAGGAAGAAGAAGGGGATGCCCAAAATAGACTAGGGGTCTATAAATAGCAGTTTTTGCTAGGGTTTGGAGATTTGGGGGCGCTAGGAGCCCTCCGATCGCGATCCGACGGATCCGATCGCGGGGATAGATTAAAAGGCCTAGGCGGAGATAAAAGACTGCAGTAGGGGTGTTTCCGGGACACGAAGTGAAGGCACATCGGACCCACATGAACAACGGATGGGAAAGTCAACGGAGTCCAAACGAGACGAGATTTGAGAGGCGGGTTGCACACAACAAAACAACAACACACACAACAACCTCGCGGCACACCGGTAACGTTAAACGCCCGAACAACAAAGTAGGCCTACGGGACGTCACGGACACGTGAGGGAGCTCCGGAACGCGAAACGGACAACGGGAAGAAACACGCGGAACCGGATGCAACCGACAACACAAAAGCAATGCGATGCACATGTCTACATGATATGAATGAATGCCACACACTCACACAACAAAACGACGAAAACCCGAAAGACAAAGAACCCGGAATGGAAATAGATGAAGCCGGAGATATATTATAAGCCCAAAAGGGAAAGTATTACATCCGGGGCATTACAATGTCGGCCTTTGTGTGGAAGATATGGCATCATTGGTCTTCATCTTGATGGTGTTGGAGAGTCAAGAGCTTGGATACCACGAGAGAGGGACTTGAATCGTTGTCACAAAACACTTGATCATCTTCATCTTCATTGACGCACCGGTGCATGGCCACGTGCTCAAGGGCTTCCACTTCGTCTTCACTCATCGAGTCATATGTGTCGTCGTCGTTGAAGATCATGGTTCTCTTGTTGGTGCACTCGAAGGACTTGTGGCCTCGGCCACCACATGTGAAGCACTTGAAGGAACTTGTCTTCACTGGGTCGTATGGTGGTGCCGAAGGTGAGGGAGTCTTGGGTTTGTAGTTGCTTGCCGGAGAACGAGTCGAGGAAGGTGTAGTTTGCTTGTAACTTGACTTGTCGCCGGTACTTGGTGATGCTCTAGTTGAGGTAGGAGGTGCCGAAGTCGCGGGAGCTTAAGAGTAGGAGCCGTAGGTCTTGGACGAGTATTTAACGTATTTGAAGTCATCCTGGACTTGTTGCTCGGCCTTGGATGCTTGATGAACTAGCTCAAGAAGGTTGGAGTATGGTTGGAAGTCGGCAATCCGCTTGATTGGGTGATTGAGGCCGTTCAAGAAGCGTGCCATTGTTTGCTCGTCATCTTCTTCGATGTTGGCTCGTATCATGGCAATCTCCATTTCTTGGTAGTATTATTCCACCGTCTTCGTGCCTTGTTTGAGAAGTTGCAACTTCTTGAAGAGATCACGGGTGTAGTGTGTAGGCACGAAGCGAGCTCTCATGACATTCTTCATTTCCGTCCAAGTTATGATTGGTGGTTTTCCTCTTGTATTTCGTCGCTTGATCGTTTGTTCCCACCAAATGAGGACATAGTCTTGAAACTCAAGAGAGGCCATGGCAATCTTCTTCTCTTCTTCGAAGTTGTGGAGGCGGAATATCTTGTCGACCTTCAATGCCCATGAGAGGTACTCCTCGGGATTGGTGCTTCCGGAGAACTTGGGCATAGTGAACTTAAGCTTGCCGAAGCGTTCTTCTTCATCATGTTGATGATGGTGGTGTCGCTCACGACGATGTGGTCGCTCCTCGAAAGCGTGCTCCTCACGATGGTCTTGGCGGTGTTGGCGCGGTACGTCGTTCCTGTTTCGTCGCTCTTGCTCCACTTCGCGGTGAGCGGCTTCCTCTTGTTGTGCTTGATGAAGTGCTTCTTCTTGTTGACGTACTTGGCGGTTGCGGTCGGCGAAGACGCACTGGAGTCACGAAGATGTTGTTGTGTGTTGCGTGCTTGATCGTCACGCCGTTCTTGTGCTTGCCGGAATGCATCGTCATCTTGAGGTACTTGATGTTGGCGTTGTTGCTCTTGGCGTCGCCCTTGCTCATGTGCGTGAACTTGATCTCATAACCCATTGCCAGGGAATGGATTGTCCGGAGATTGTCGATCTTGATTGACGAATTGTTGAACTTGACGAGGCCGTGGAGGACTTTCATCCGTGGAAGAGTAAGCCGAAGAGTGGTCACTTGAGCGTCGACTTGAATGGTGCCGTCTTGATGAAGAAGGCGGAGACGTGCGGTTCACCAAGATGTTGCGGAACTCTTGCATTTGTGTGCGAAAGTCGGAAGCGAGTTGCTCGATGCGGTCGCCCAAGCTTCGCTTTCTTGATGAAGAGCTCGTTGGACACCGAAAATGTGATTCTTGGTGACGTAGTTCGGTGCTTCCACTAGATGCTCGTCGATCGGGTCAATAGAAGAACTTGGCATATCCATCATGTAAAGTGGAGCTGAGTAGGAAAGTGAGAAAACAATACCAAAGTTACCTCTTTTGAAGATTGAAAATGTAACAAGTTTCACTCAATGAAATGCCACAATAGTAGAATTGGAACGAGGTTTGTTCCTCACACCTACAAGTAAAAGGCTTATGGAGTAGTTTGGTTAGGATCGTGGCAAAATTTCAAACAAAGTGTTAGTCAAGATATCGAGAAGGTTGAGAAGGTTCACAAAAATGCAAGTAAAGCAAATAGATCAAAGCCAAGGGTATCACTAGGAACACACGCATGGAAGATAGATGGGATTCGCACAACCAAGGGTGAGCGCAAAAATGTGAGTGACCACGTAAAATGCTCTTGTTGTGCGAATGCTAGAGAGACGCTAGCTCGATTGCTCAAATGGGCAAGATACGCTTTGTGCACCAACCTATGAGAGAAATGTGCCGTCCTCGATCCCAACTATGCTATGAATGCGGTGACCACGATGATATGAGTATGTAAACTGGCTCAATGCTATTGCTTATAAGCTCATTGTTTCTCCTCTTTTGCTTAAAAGCTTTTCTTTCGTTTCTTTCTTCTTCTTTTTTTGTAAGCTTGATGCTCGAGCCGGGGATAATATGAGACAAGTATGTAAGATATGCACGGGATAGACTTATGGCACTAAGATGATAACATGATCACTATGTGTAATGCCCCGGATGTAATACTTTCCCTTTTGGGCATATAATATATCTCCGGCTTCATCTCTTTCCATTCCGGGTTCTTTGTCTTTCGGGTTTTCGTCGTTTTGTTGTGTGAGTGTGTGGCATTCATTCATATCATGTAGACATGTGCATTGCATTGCATTTGTGTTGTCGGTTGCATCCGGTTCCACACGTTCCTTCCTGTTGTCCGTTTCGCGTTCCGGAGCTCCCTCACGTGTCCGTGGCGTCCCGTAGACCTACTTTGGTGTTTGGGCGTGTAACGTTACCGGTGTGCCGCGAGGTTGTTGTGTGTGTTGTTGTTTTGTTGTGTGCAACCCGCCTCTCAAATCTCGTCGCGTTTGGACTCCGTTGGCTATCCCATCAGTTATTCGTGTGGGTCCAAAGTGCCTTCACTTTGTGTCCCAGAAACACCCCTCCTGCAGTCCACTACCCTCTCCTAGGCCCATCTAGACTTCCCCCGCGATCGGATCCGTCGGATCGCGATCGGAGGGCTCTAAACACCCCTAAATCCCCTAACCCTAGAAATATGCTATATATAGACCCCC